>BMAV01019318.1:0-127243 GCA_019973955.1 Trichonephila inaurata madagascariensis
TTTTCCGCCTTTAAAATGGGCTGGAATAAAAAATTTAAAAAGTTTTAATTCTAAATAAGATTTTTTAAATATGTTTTTTAAAAAAAATCTTCTCAAAGAAAACCCAAAATTTCAAAAAAATGTTTTTAAACATTTCAAAAAAATTGTTTTTTAAAAGAAAAAAACAAAATTTTTTCAGTTTTTAAAATTAAAAAAAAAACCAAAAAAACGATAATAAACAAAACGAAAATGAAAGGTAAAAAATTTTTGACAAACCCCAGATTCCCAATTTTCCTCCTAAAAATTTTTTAACAAGTACAGAAGTATTTTTATTACTTGTTTTCAAAAAAATGTAATTCTAATTATGTAAATTGAGAAATTTATTAAAAGATGCAAAAGTATAAGAAATGTTTTGTGCTACATTTTTTCTTAATTGTGGTATAATTTATTACAAAAAAATCTTTTTTATTTAAATTAATTTTTTTTAAATATAAATTAATAATTTATAAAAGCCTTTTCTTCAAAATCAACATGCTTACAAAAACACATTTAGAATCAACATACATTTAAAAATTTTATCAAAAAAAATTGCTTATAATAAAAAAAAGTATAAAATCCTTTAAAAATTAAAAAATACAACACGCTATTCTTTTTTCCCTTTGGGGGTATTTCATATTGTATGAACATATACTGTATATAAATTCTTGATATTTAAGTCTTGGTATTTCCACGTGTATTGAAAAACTTTCTTATAACATCTCTTGATTTAAAAAGGACAGGACATGAATTTCTAAACTGAAGCAAATTTATCTTTTGCGCTCTCGTAACACCCTACTCCAAAGTGGCCTTTCCAAAAATCCTTTCAGCGGATCCCTACTCAATAAAATAAACATGTTTGCCAAATTTCAAATCTAATTCTAGTAGTTGAAAGACGGAATTTTTTTTATCAATATGCTCCGTGATCCCCTTTGAGAGTAGATATCCGTAAGATTGTTCTAGGGATTCTAGTCCCAAAAAAAAATTTTACCCATTATTTTTTTTCGGCAGTTGTACAAAAACGGGATTTTTTTCCCCGAACCCCTTTGCAATTTTTTAGAAGCAATTTTCTTAAAACCATTCATAAAGGGTCTCTTTATAAAAAAATGTTCTAAAAAAAGTTGGGGCTAACAGTTCAAAAACAGAGAATTTTATTTATAACGCCCTTTCAAACCCTTGAATCCTTCCCCCCACCCACTCAGGGGGGTTAATTTCAAAAATCTCTTTTTTACCAATTCTATTACCAAAAAAACCCAAAATAAAATTAAAAACCTTTTATTAAATATTTAAAAAATGAGTTTTTGCTTATAACGTCCCCCTTTAAAACTAGCCCGCCCTTGGGGTGAAATTTAAAAAAACGTTCTTAAAAATCAATAAACAACAGAAATATTTCAAAAAAAAAATCAAAAAGAGATATTTTTTTTCTTTTTACTTTTTTCAGGTAAATTAATAATTATTTTAAATCTTTTATTTTGGACTTTTCGATATATCGCCCCCATATGGGGTAATATACTTAAAGGGGGACCCCCAGTTTGAAAAGCCTAAAATTTTTTTAATAATGGATTAATTAAGCTATTTAAATGAAAGTAGTAGGCTTATCAAGTCTGTAGGTTTAATAATTTAAAACTGGATTTTTTTATTTATCGGCCCTCGTACAATAAATCTTTTTAGAAGTCGATTTCCGAACCTTTTTTTTTTGCTGATCTCTGATCGGAAAAGGAACGCCGTACCCCAAAATTTTCAAGTTTTGGGGTTTCTGAGGGTTTTTAAAATTCGGGGTTTTTATCTACAACACCCTTTTTATCTTCTCGCAACCCTCCTTGAGAGTGCATTAATGCAAAACTCATTCTTTTCATATCTCTACTCAACAAAAGAAACATGATTACCAAATCTAACGTTTGTTGGTGTAATAGGTGACAATCTGAAATTCATGTTTATATCGTCCCATTCCCTTAACCCCTTTGGGAGTCGATTTTCGTAAATCACATTCTTAACGGATCTTTATTGAGCAGAAGAAATATGATTTATTAAAGTTCAAGTCTGTTGATTTAAATGTTCAAAAACGGAAATATTTATCTCTATTCCTCCTTAACCCACCTTTGGGTTTTTTTAAAAATTTTTTGCCGATCCCCTTTTCCCGAAAACAGGTCTAAATTTTAAATCTGTGGTTTAATACTTCTTGATTTGGGGTGAGTGGTTACACACACACACACCCCCTTTTTCTCCTTTTGTATAAATTACCTTTAAAGGGAAAATTGTTATTTTCATAACTAACTAGGTTTTTTTAAAAAAATGCTTACAATCCAATTAAAGTATAAAAAATTTTTTTGAATTCTACGTTTCTAGGTATTCTATAGAATAACGATATCGTGAAAACCCGATTCTACTTTTTTATCTTTTTTTGAACTGCTTATATCTTCTTTGCAAAAACGTGTATTTCACCTTTTTAAACCAAAATTTTAAAGGGGGTGTATTTATGTATGCTTTTAAAATTTTGGTTTTAATACATTTTTTTTAAACCCTTTTTCGCAATGACCTACAAGAATGGAAGACTAACCTGTAAATAAGAAAGATTCACAATGAAAGAGATATGAATCTTTATTAAATAAGATGGGGACAAAGAAAAAAGTGCTGCATTTACTCGTGAAAAATTATTAACTTTGATAGCAGAAGTAAAAAGTGCTACAACAGCGCCAAAAAAAGTACTATGTGACTACTGGTTATTCCAGCATCATGTTATCCTTGATGTTCAAGAAGTAGAAAAGTTAATTGCGCCAGTAACAGATGTAAAACTTTCTTTTTTCCCCTTTCTGCTTAACTAATGTTAACAACATGAACAATAATAAGTTATATAATCTGCTTTTCCTTATTATTTATCAATTAATCATCCGCAATAGAGATAAAATGTATTTTTTGAGGCTTTATCTATTTATGATTATTTAATTTATAAAATAAATTTGAAATTATTTGTTTTTCACCTTAATCGTCTGTCATTAGTTATTTTATAGAATATATAAATAGTTATTTCATAGAATAACTAGGTCAAGTATAAAATTGTTCATCTACTTTAACTCTCTTGTCTCGTGATTTCACGAAATATTGAATTATTCTTAAAAAACTTTTTTATTTAAAAGGGAACAAATATATAGATAACGTCAAAAAGGTTAAAAAATTTATTATCCGAAAAAAACAAAAAATCCAAACAAATTAAAAAAAAATTTAAACGAAAGGTTTTTGCCTCAAAAATTAAATTAGCTACAAATCATACCACAATGCCCGAATCGAATACAAAAAAAGACGTAGGAATAATTATATTCATTAAATAATAATATTAAACAAATTTGGATTTTTGACAAGTCCTGAATAAATTTTACCTTAAATAAATAAAGTTTGGAAATAAAAATAACTCACCCAAATTTTTAAATTTTTGCTAAAAAAAACAAAAATTTTTCATATATGAAAGGACAATATACAAGTTTTTAAATTGAGAAAAATAAAGCATTTCTCAAGCATGCATTTCCGGAGAAAAATATGGATTTTATTCTGGAACTATATCTATCAGGTGGTCAGTCTGAAGCGAGACCCCCAGTGTTTTAATTCCCAAGCAATCTTGGTACTAATTTATCGATCCACTGAAGGGATGACTGTTTGGCGCCCCCGGGATCCTTATGTATATCGTGAAGGGCGTTTTTCGAAAGTTTATTATCCGGAGCGTCAAATATCTGGACCAGCTTTTTTTTTGTTAATTACATGTATCGTATATGAATAAGTTTTCGAACAGTGCAATGTTCAACAGTTGCTTCACGTGAGTCCAAAGTGACGGGAAAACCCAAGGTCAGGAATATTTTGGGAATTTCAGTTGCGTGATTTGGTAAACATCTAAGCGGAATATTAGGTCAGCTTGTTTCCAACTGAGGGGGTGTATACGCGAATGTGATTCAAGAGTGTGATGAAGAAGATGTAGAAACCTGGATGGCATGCGATGCAGAAGTCTGTGGATTTGAAATGCTAAAGGATGACAAGATTAGGACTTCCGTGCAAGAAGAACCCGACCCTATCGACGATGAAACGGATGAAGACGAGAACAACAACAAAGAAAGTAGAAGGGGTCCATCAAATGCTGACGCGTTTTCTACGTTAGAGACAGCCATGGAGTGGTACGAACAACAATCAGAGTGCTGTCCTAGTCAACTACTGATGCTCAAGTGAATCAGAGACCTCGCAGCGAAAAAACGAAGGTGTACAGAGGAACAACGAAAAATAAGATTATTTTCCTCAATAAAGGTAAAATTGCGACATTTTGCACCTATTTTGCGTTTTTTTCAAGCACATTTACCTCCTGAGATGATTTTCAATATTCGCAATATTCGTATAGTGCCCGGGTTTCTATACGATGGATCTCATTCGGGTTTTGGTTTATCCGACGGTGTCCCCCAATTCTTTCGGATAAACGACGCTCTGTGTAGTACGAAAAAACATAAGTACACTTTTTGGAAAATTCGGTTACACTTTTTTTAAAAAACAATGAAAAATTTTAAAAATGTTTAAAAACAAATTTTAATTAGATTTCTTTTAAATTTCATTTTAAGTATTCAGAATAACAAAAGTAAAAATTTGGTTTCCTTTCCCCTTTTTTTTAAAATGAAGACAGGTTTGTAACAATACTAAAAAAAAATCAAGTAAAAAAAAGTCAGGTTCACTTTTTTTAGAGTAACTAAAAAAAATTATTTAAAAGGAATAATAGCTATTTGTAGCTGGTTGATAACTTATCATTTAAAACCTTAAGTTTTCGGCATTGAACTAACAACTTTTGTGATTTTTTCCCTTATCTTTTTCCATTGGTCCAAGGACCCTTCAGCATATCCTTCGGATACATTGTGTTGACGAATTCGTTCCAATAAATCTCTGGGGTGCGGGGTCCCTCTTTTCTTTCTAACTTTGGTTTTTTTGGGCAAGATTAATGGAACCTTTCCCAAACCAAAACCCAAAAAGGAAATGTGAACAAGAAATGCAAAAAAGATACTTTTAAAAGAGAAGTTTTTAGTAACAAAAGGGGGGTTTTTGGGAAAATTATTTTGAAGAGATCCGTGAATTGACAGCCACTCTTGAAGGTTCCGAAAAAAACCATAATGGGGGGCATACCATTGCACCGGCCCCCGACGTCTCCATATGAAATCGAATCTTGTTGGTTGGTAGGACGATTATTTGATATTAGGCTTGTAATATCATTAAAGTAGAGTAGGGGTTGAATAATTTTTAGAAACGTGGGCGTTCGCGTTAGATTTAACATCATTGTGTGTGTTTTTCACTAGATTCTCCAATTTAAATTTATCTAAATTGTTGGAATTTAAGTTCTATTCTTAATAAAATAATTTAAGAATTTAAAAAATTTTATTCCACAAATCCTACACCTCTATCCGCGAAAACAAAGATACGGTCACCCAAAGGGGGCTGTACACACTTTTGGGGTTTAAAAAAAGATGCTACGGGGGCCCTGTCATTGATTTGGGACATTATACAAGAGCCAAAAGCTTACATTCTCAGCGGTGTGCTTAAGATCGTTTTCGGGTTTAAAATGGAAACGATTATCCCTGGCGAGTTTGGTAGCATTTTCCTTTACAAATTGTTTTTAGCACATCAAAGTAATCATTTTTGTTCATAATTGATTATATGTACTCCAACTTACCAAAATCATTGCTTGTCATGCACCCCCACACCATAACTCCACCGCCACCGGGCTTTACCGTTGCTACTAAATGCTCTTTTTGAAGCGCTGCGCAAGGTTTTCTCCATACTAATTTAAGACCTTTTACCCCGAAAGATGCGCGGGTGTACTTCCCCCTATTCAGGAAGATATCACAGTTCTCCAGAACTCAAGAGGCTTGATTATATGATCGTTTTAAAAGCTATCCGCTTAAGCCGGTTGGTCATTGAAATATAAGGCTTTCTGCGAGCCACTCGACTACGGTATCCGGCTTTTTTCAAGATTTTTCTTGCAGTAATATCTGCTTAAATAATTTTATTCTGAAACTGCTCTGTGGATATCTGTTGCTATTTAATTGCAGACAAACACGAATTTTCACCATTGATGTCATGCGCTTCGTTTTTCTCTGATTACGCTGGAGTTTAAATTGTATCGACTTCAAAAGGAGAGTTTTAGATGTAAACTCTTGTAGATACTGCAGAAGTTATAAATAACATGCTGGATAGATAAATACTGTCGTCCAGCAGATCTGGCTATATCCATGGAAACGGCATTTTCCATTTCTACAAATTGATTCCTCCTGATAGTGGTACACCATGCTAATTTTTCCATGCGTATGAATTTGCTTCGTGTCTACGCGGCAATAACAATTATTGCATCCTGGTCCTATTAAGCTATTTTACTTCCCTGATAACTAAATTACAAAACTCTGTTAACCTATACTATTAATACAAACTCAAGAATCAAGAATATTCAAATAAAATGTTATAAGACTTTTCTGCCTACTATTTGTATGTTTTACAAAACTCCGTTATATACCTAAGTAGTTTTAATTCAAAATTAACGAACTCTTGCATGCTCAATATTCAAATAATAGCAAACAATTTCGTGAAATTTTGTTAGAAAAAAAACTGTATTTCTATTAAATTTTACCTTTGCTATATAAGTTCATTATGGGTACGAAGACACCAGACTTTTCAATGTCAAGTTTATTATTAATGATTCATTTTATTCATTAATAATTAATTATCTAATTAATTTTTGTGTATTTTTGTTTAAAATCAACCAAATCAAAAAGAATATATTGATCAGCGTATTTAAGACATGATACAAGAATGGTCATTTGACACCTGGTTTGCTAAAAGGGCTATTTGTGCCTGCCTGCAACCATATCTTTTCGGTTAGAAAAAGAATAAATAGAATTGTTCCATATGAAAACTATTTATTACGACATTCTCATCACGGTAGATTGTCTATAAAAATTTAATTGGTTGTAAAACATATGAGAATTAATAATTCTCTTCTAATATCATATTACAGACTCCTTATAGGTTCCCATTTATTCATTTATAGCTTACTCGATTTAGAGCATAAATGAATATGAAACGCTTAAAGAAAATTACACTAAAGTCAACAAAATAATTCCTGGCAACACAAGACTTTTGCTATCTATACACGGCGACCCGCAGACGATGTTGAAACTGATATCAAAAGTTCGAGTATTCATAAGAGGGAACACTTTTCTAGAAATACGGCGTGGCGTAGCCTCGTTCAAACTAGTCACGAACCCGAAGAGTCATCAAACCAGAAAGTCATTATGCCTGCGCTTACTCAGATTGGAGCAGGCGCCATGCATATCTAACGAGTTATGCAGAACAGACGCCGCAGCTGGATCGATAAAAACTCCGCCCAGGCAATACGATAGATCAATGGAAATCCATCTATGACGAAATTTTGTGAATGACATACTTATTGGGCAGCATTTCTTGAAAAATATGGTTGTTAAAGGATTTTTTAACGGTTTTCAAAAGAGTACTGTGTATGTTTAGTGGAGACGTAAACAACAGGCAGCGGTCTGAACTATTAAGTGAAACTTCCTGAATAAGTTACATAAAAATCCGATTTATTGTATTTTAAGTATTGCCAAAGTCATATATATAACATATTTTTAATACAAAATGAAGAGTACACCTGTGCATGGCGGTATAAAAGGAAATAGGAAGCTATAAAAATATAGAAAAATAGGGTAGACGCATTGCAGAAAAAAATTAAACTACCTCAGGGGTGTGTCAAACTGTACAGCAGATATTTTTGCCCAGCAGACCGTATATCAAGAATTTTAAAATAATATATAATAAAAATGAAAGTCTAGAAATTATTTCGAAATTTCCCTAGAAATAATGAAGTTTTCTGAGATTTACTAGGTAGAAAGAAAACGTACTGGTAATTATTCATATTGGACAAACATCGAAAAGCATTCCCAGGCTAACAAAGCGCAAAAGATGGGGGTTGCTGATACGCCCCTTTGGTAACCGTATCTTTGATTTGTCGGCACGTGAGGATAGAGGTGTAGAGGTTTACCGGGAATAGACATTTTAGATTCTTAATATATGTATTAGAATAGGAAAACTTTGGAATTTTGCAACAATTTTAGACAAATTTAAATAAGCGAGATCTATATTTGAGCCTAAATGATAGTTAAACAGATCATAATTTAGACCACTTTCTCTAAGTTATAATTGTGCTGCATACTCCTTTACTTCTAATAATATTACAAGTCCTAATATCAAATAATCAGTCTTACGCTTAATCCATACTTAGAGTTTCGATCTTTGTATGGAAACGTCTAGGCGATGCAATGGTATTACTTTTCCTTATATTAATGACTGGAATTTTCGATAACTTTCACGTGATAGAATTCCTCTAGTCATAACACTCGCATTCCCCAAAATTTACTATACTTGCACAAAGAACTTCTGTTCTTTTTAAAGCTATCTTATTTGCATTTCTTGTTTGCATTTCTTCTTGGTTTTGGTAGGAAGAGTTGCAAATTGAAAATGCTGCAAAAGAACCCAGAAGTTATGTTAAAAAGAAAGGCATGGGCCTTCATCAAGTCAAGCTACCATATATGCCCCATGAGTGAAGGCTCAGGTTTAAAGAAAAAGCAGAACGGAGAGACTAACCTTGCAGTGGTGAAATTAGACATTATGTGCGTCAATCCGAATAAAATAATAGAAATAGAAACCTATCCTTTTACGAACCGTTTTTAAAAGCATTCTAGTTTGAGAGGTATGAAAGAATTTTTTGCCATGATCTTTTATATGTTTCAATTGCCAGTGGAATATAGTCTATATTTTTACTTTTGGGGATTTAGAACTCTTTCCTAATGTCCTCTTTTTGTATCAATATTCAGAAGGTATATATGCTTATGATATTTTAGTATATCTTCAATTTGTTTAAGGTCTCTGTAGGGTTTCTACCGAAGCTCTAAAATTTCAAGTGTGGAGAATGTTGCTCTTTCCTCCCAAAGCGGCTTCTTCGGAAATGACTTCTGAAAAACAAAGTTGAGAGCAGATTGAAAGGAATTTAGGAATAGACGATTAACGAGGCAAGAAGCGTAGATACGTTTATGTAACCTGGAATTTTTTATAAAAGTAGTTTTAATTTGAAATTGCATGTATACGGTAAAGCGTTAGTTGTCTACCGAAGAGCCTCTGCGTAAACTGGCGCTGTTTGTTAATAACGATCCATGGATATAAAGAAATCCATGGTGTTGCCAGATTTCATACCGAGAAAAGAATTTATTAAAAGATGTATTTACTGATACTAGAAGATAAAATTGCAAAGAGTGCCCAATGCTTAGTTCTAGTCACAAGAAATAAAATTAATTACATTTTTAAAGAGAAACTGATGGTGAAATTAAACCAGAATTATTCTGATTATTTAAAACATTTTAGTATATCTAAAATCTCTAGCTGGAACGGAAGATGTTTACTTAATATGGATCAGAGTAAGAATGATGTTGAAGAAGAAGTAGCATTCGATGATTTGTTTGAAGACATAAACTAAAATGCATTGCATTTCCATTTTATCCAACAGTGAGATTCATAAGGGTATGTCATTTCCTTTTACAAACTAAAGAAATAACATTTTAGATACACTTGCCAGAGCCAAATGTGCAAATGACTCAGAACATTATCTTTATTTTAAAAGTACTAATTTTATACTTGAAGTATAATGCGCACTCAAAAAATTTCGATCTACTTGTGTGTGTGTGTGTGTGTGTGTGTGTGTGTGTGTGTGTGTGTGTGTGTGTGTGTGTGTGTGTGTGTGTGTGTGTGTGTGTGTGTGTGGCATGTGTGTGTGTGTGTGTGTGTGTGTGTGTGTGTGTGTGTGTGTAGTAATACAATGTGTGTGTGTGTGTGTGTGGCGTGTGTGTGTGTAATTGTGTGTGTTTGTATCGTATTATAGATGGCTATATATTTGAATCAAATTAAAAAACAACTTCTGGTTTGTGACAAATCTTTCAACCCCACAAAATAATGACAGTTGATGCAAAGTAAACAATACTTACGGTTTGAAATCTCAGTAGAAGAATAAGAAAAATAATCCCGGTCTTAAAGGGTCTATTCGTTCTTCCAGCTAAATCTCCAGGGTATAATGGATCTTTAAATATTATTCTAATGAAGAGCTTTCCTCCTCAAAGAAGATGAAGACGTGATTATGCAAATCAAGAGGCTTGTATTTATAAATTCCGACTTTTCAAGTTGAGAGAAAGTTAGAAATAGAGATAGCAAAAGGTAGTGTGCCAGGAATATGGCACGAGCGCTCAACCAGAAGCTGGATAAGTTGACAGATTTTGATCAATTAATTCTGGTCGTATTGAGTGGATTCGAGTTAGGTTTGAATTACAAATTACTTTAGAAATTATCTTCACACATAAGGAAGGTGTATTTCGAGTGCAAAGTGTAAGTAATGCGATTTATTATTACGCCGCCCATTATCTCGTCTACCTTTGCTCCCCATATTTATGTGGGTGCAATTCCTCTTAGTTGGGTTGTTGAATTTGAATTGTTGTTGAGAATTTGTTACTAAATGCAATTTGTATTGACTACGGCTCATCTTTCTTCTGACCTTCTCATAATGATGGATGGCACTGGCCATCCAATACACTGGCATCGTCCTCATAGCTTCAAAATTAAGTGGTCCATCACAAATAGCCATCGTCTTTCTACAAGACGATGTCAATTCAGTTGGTCGACCCTCTTTATAGTCAGTAAAATAATAACAGTCAATTATCACTGAGAAGTTTAACTTTAAAAAAAAATTTACACTTTGATAGGCACTTTAAGCACTTTGCTCCTTCAGCACTATACTTGAGTGTCGCCGTTGAGTAGAACTCGTAATTTTGAATCCCAATCAAGTAATGAGGCCTGCTCCTGCTTGGCACCATTACTCTCCAAACTGGCACACCACGCTAGTAACAGGGGTTTTAACCTTAACAAGTTTCAAACTCCACGACTCTATAACGAATTAGCTTCTCAGATTTTATGGCAGCATTTAATATTCAATCATTAATTTTTCATCACCCCAAACAATAACATAATGTATTTGATTTCAATAATAATATACTTTGGGCATAACAAAAGCTACAATACGGCTTTAACCTCTTGGGGAATTGCTTCACCGGCGTGTAGACTACTCGCGCTCAACCAGTGCGTTGAGTTGCCGGACAGCTATAAATGCGTCTTTTCCAAAATATGATCTTTTCTGTGTACTGCGCCGCCATAAAACTGTTTCAAAGAAACTTTATGGGCGCAATAAAAGAACTAACCGACAGGTTGGCGACAGATTTACTTATTTTCAGAGGATTATTTACATTGCTTTTTTAAACCACTTACAATCGCTGGCCTTTTTCGTCACTTGCCTATATTTATAAAACGTTGCATTTAGGGGCAGAATCACACATCAAATTACTGGTACGAGGAAGAGATTGAGTATAAAGCCATTTTAAATTATCAAAATAAGTGTTGGTACATATAAGATCTTGAGGGCCACTGGTAATTGATAAACTTATTTCTTAACTTAGCACTTAACTTAGTACTCTTATATATAACTCTACAATAGCCAAATTTAATTATAAAATACACATTGAGCATTATTTATAAGTATATTATATCAGTGGAGTAGGTATTTTATTTTATTACGCCTAAGAACATGTACTTTTGTTTATTTTAGGTAAGTCTAATAGACACTTTTTTAATAATCTTTTTTGTTTTTTGAAGCATAAATACTCCTCCCCCCTCGTAAGTTATCACCTAAGGAGGCATACACTTTACGAGAAACGCTGCTCTCTCTATAGAAAAGAGAAAAAGCATAGTAGGTCTGCAACGCGACCACACCTCATTTCATAAGGAATAAATGTGGCAATATATTCATCTACGAACAGAAGTCTGCGTTTTCTCTGAATGAAATTGTACTACACAATACCAAAGGAAATTGTGCCTTAACCATCTTATATATTAAAAATCAACCCTTCAGCTCCAGAACTGGGAATTTAAAGATTAAAAATAAGTTCAAACTATAAGTTAAACTATAAAATTTCTTCTTTTTATTTTTCCTCAAGTTTACCTCGAAGTTTATATAAATTTAATATGTAGGAATATCGAACTTTATTTTCTCAATGTGTTTGGTAATATTATTTCCTTTTCTGTGTTAAATACATTTCTTTAAAAGGATTCTTTCGTACCCCAAAGCTGCTGAAGTTTTTTCACTTAAAAATTTCTCACTTTTAAAATATATATGCAACTTTAAAGAATATTGTAGATAGTTGATTTTTAGATAAATTAGTAATCTAAAATATAAAAAGAAAACTTAAACTGTATCTTTAAAACTAAAGAATACCTCTCCCCTGTATTTATATAAGTATCTTATAATTATTATTATTCACAAAAAGTCTATTTGTACAGTATGAAAAGCTAAATTAAATAAAGAAAAATCCTCTATATACCATAAAATCCGGCGTATAACGCGAAAAACAAAAAATAAGATCGAAATTTAAGGGTGCGCTTTATACGCCAGGTATAAAAATGGAGCTTTAAAAATGAAAAATTATGAGAATAGAAAAAATTATACTTCATCTATCAAAATACTGTTTATTTAAAAGAAGTGACATTCCTAATGAACTTAAAGGGTTTTAGTTCTAAAAGTGTAGTATTATTTTTCTATGGCTTAGAATAATATCTCAAAAAAATAAATGACTTCAAAACATGAGAACATGCCATGCGTACATTTCAGATTCCTTCATTAAAAATCGAGTGCGCATTATACGGTGAATATACCTAAAAATTAAAAATTGCAACTTGAAAGCATAGGTGCACGTTATACGGTGACGCCTGTTATACGACGAATTTTACGGTATAAACTGAACTCAATGGCGTATCAGCCCATTAGAGCCAAGGTCTATTGGGCCCATCTCAGTTTGCATGGCCTTGAGCATTAAGGTACCTGAGCAGATGTTCCGGTCAGATGGCTGCAGTCTGACGCGAAAAACCCCAGTGTTTTGCTCCCAAGCAAACATTTATCAACCCGGGGTGAAAGGCTGCATTTAAGGAAGAAAGTGAGTCCACTCACATTCATGACGAACTTCTTTGGAACTATTGCACCGAGAGATTTGAAATTCGGTAAACATATTTCTTTTGTTAAGTAAAGAGATCTGCTAAGGATGGATTTTTGCTATAATTGACTCCCACAAAGGGTTGCAGAGAATTATCACGAGACGCATAGATAAAAAAAAAATCCCTGCATTTTTGTGTGTGTGTGCAGAGATTTATTAAGAGCGAGTTTTGCAGAAATCGTGACTCCTAGGGGGATTGCGGGGAATAGAGGGGCGTGATAGATTTTTAAAAATTCTTTTTAAACTACTGGGCCTACAGGTTTAATAATTGGTAACATTTTCATTTCACGAAATAGAGATCGTCTATGAACGAGTTTTGCTGAAATCGAAAGTCAAGGGCGGTGTTGCATGGGTGCTACAGACAAACAATTTTCGTTTTTGATCTATTAGACCTACAGACCTGAAATCAATCAAACAATTTCTTTTGTTGAACAAATATCCGCTGAGAACGTGTTTTGCTGAAATTGATTTCTCAAAAGGAATTTTTTTGTTGTGAGGTGGAGATGGGGGTCACAAAAAGTACAAATAAATAAAAAAATTCTTTTCTTTTTTTTTTATTCTTTATTATCACACCTACAGAATAGAAATTTGATACGAATGTTTCTTTTATTGAGTAGAGATCCGCTAACAACAAGTTTTTAAAAAAATAGATCCACGAGGTGGATGGTGAGGGTGTTATACATAAAAATTTTCTTTGTTTATTTATATGACCTACAGGAGTGAAATTTGGTTAACATGTTTCTTTTGTTGAGTAAATATCTACTAGGAAATGATGGTAAGCAGTGGTTACGGAGGCATGATAGATAACAAAAAACTTGTAAGCGTGTTTATGACCACACAATAAAAGTGAAAATTTCTGATTTTTTTTCTGAGCAAGAGAATACAATTGTTAAGATGAACTACTTTTCCCTTTATGACATTTTCAGATGCATGCGTTAAATGGTTCTATTTATCGTGCCCAATCATTGGTGAATTTGTTTATTTCATCCATTTTCTGGAAAGGGTAATGTCTAAATATATTTATATGCATTCTTAAATATTTATGTTTTTATTTCTAACACGGTTGTGGGTTGATATTTACCACTGCAGATCAAGTACACGCCTTTGGAACTGGTATTACTTTTTAGTATAGCACCGCATGAGTCGAATACCATTCACCACAATGTAATTTTGATGCAAAGTTTCCTCCCCAGAGGGCGGCACCTGAACTCTGACGAGGCGAAATGGTACCAGAAATTTAATTTCGTACAGAGCACACAAGCTAAACAGGCACTCTAGGGATATTTAACGCGTTGCATAAACATTCGACATGGACGTTGTCGATTTTCTGCATCATGAAAATCCCCCAAATTTGGTCGGGGTCGAACCCGCAAACTGGGTGTACAAGGCCAGCAACAAACCAACGACGTCACCCACCTGACATCTTTTCTTACATATTTATATATGAGTATATACGATTTAAATGTCAATCTCAGTCTAATTATTTAAAAATATTTAATATGTAAGTTACTTATGTAGATTATATTTATATAATATATATGTTTATATACGACTTATACATTACCACATACTATGCAAATCTAGGAAAACTTATACCCTGAGAGCCGTTTACTTTACTTAAAATTCTCTAAGCAAAAAAAGGAAAGGGTTTTCACCCTTTCACAGTTAATGCTTTTATTTTCTCGTACTCTCTTGTCACCACCAATATAAACCAAAATATTGGACACTTTCTCGCCAATTAACTTCATTAAAATTTCGGATTTTAATTCTTTCGCCCATTTTTGTGTTTTAACCCTTTAACGGGCACAAAGCTAAAATACACTTTTCTATGATAAAGTACTTGAACAATGTAATGTTCTCACCCCCTATGAACATTATTTAGTCACAAAAAAGTATTTAATCAAGGGTTTTTTTTTCCTGGGTGGTGGCTAGACGTTATATCCACTGCTCACTTAGGACATTTAACTTACTTTTCAGGACAGAAATAATGAATCATATTACAATAAACTTTTTATGAAAAATTGACATTTATGTAATAACTATTTCAATAACAATTAAATACAAAGTATAAGTATAATTAAACAATAATAGAATAATTGTACAACAGAGAATACTTACTAAGAATGTATATAGAATACTAAGAATATACATTGAAATTTGTATATATCTACATTTTATATTTTATTTAATTTTAGTATAAAACATTAGAAATAAAGTAATATTTTTGAGGATTTAAATTAGTTATTTCACAAATTTGATGAACTATTTACTATGGAACTTTATAATATGCAAACGTTTTTCCCGAGCAGAAAAGCTGTAATGAAAGATTTTCGAACCGAGAATTTTGTACCACATATTGTAAGCAAAGTTTGTTTATATTTCCGACCCCCAACATTCTCACATAATTCTAAGTGTGGAGAAAAGCGAAAATTTCTAGGTCTTTTTCTGTTCTATGTGGGCAGTGGATATAACCTCTAGTCACATATAAAAGCTTTCCAAAAACCTATTTTAAACCTTTTTTTTTAATTGCAAATTTGCTTAATTCATTCAGATGAGAGAAAAGTATACTTAAAACATGTCGAAATTTTTTCAAAGATCAGAAATTTTATTTATAGTAATCAAAATACAATTTGTAAATTTACACCCAGAAACACTGTTTTTAACTACTCATCAAGGGATATGAAATGCAAAAAAAGGTATCGTTCTGCCATCTGTATTGATTTTTATTCGTGTTAGCTTCAATTAACTCATGTGAATGGACTAAATATCCATCACCCGCTTTGGCTAGACGTATTAGCCACTGCCCGCTAAAAGGTTAATGCTCTTTCTAATGAATCAAAAAATAGATTGTATGTTTCGCTCCTTCTTGGCATAGGGCGTACCATTATTTGTACAGTTTATAAGCAACATTATATAAGCCGTTTATATAATGAAGGAATACTTTCACCATCATAATAAGCTGAATTTACACATTCTGTGAAATTGATCCCCTAGAGTGCCCTTCTCCGTGATTATCTAAGTGAGCTAGAGGTGTAGGATTAATGAAAGAACTAGAAGATTCCATTGATCTTAATTTGACCTTATTAAGACCTTCAGTACTTAAACCTTTAACAGATTAGATAATAATATGTGAGAGAATCTACGATGACAAAACACACAATATCAATAATACCGAACTAACGTAACTTGGACCACTATCAATATCTAACCCGCCTAATCTCAATTCCAATACTATCACAAGTCCTAATATTAAATAGTCCATCCTACCTTGATCCGATCGCCGAACTAATCATTAAGGGAGTTGCGTCTTTACTCGAGTGCAATGGTATGCACCTTGACCTAATGGCTCTATCTTCGGATAACCTCTGTTGGCTGTCACTTCAAAATCGTATCATAACATTCCCCAAATTGCCATCTCACTTACTGAAACTTCTGATATTTAAAAGCTTTCCAATTTGCATCTTTTATTCATGTTTCACTTTTTGGGTTTTGGTTGGAAAAGAGTTGCCATTAATCCTGGCCCCAAAAGAACCCAAAGGACATGTTAGTGAAAAGATGCGTGAGCCCGTCACAATTCCGTTTGTAGTTGCGAATGTAAACTATGCAACTCGTCTTCATTTTTACGTTGCACAACTGTGGTTGCACGGAAATCCAAGACAAATTCCTCATCTCTTACAAGTTTTGAGGATTTTGTTTTTAGGAGCGCCAAAAAGAGCGTTCTGAGGACAGTCAAAGAATTTCTTTTGTTTGTGACACCACTCGGTGGTTGTCTATTCTAGGGGTGTCCATCACGCGGCCCGAGGGCACATGTGGCCCCCAGTACGTAAGTTGCGACCCGACGACTCTTTTTAAAAAAATTTTAAATATAGGTTTTTAAAGTTTTTTTCATTTTGAAATTTATTAGAGGGGAAATTTATTAAAAAATATATAAAAACCTGCAATGTATTTGCCTGTTACCTGTTCTTGTTTTAAAATAAATCCTTTTTGATAATAGAAATGTCCTTTAGATTAAAAAAGATTTATATATTTTATCAAACAGCTACATTTGATTTTTCTATAATAAAATACTTTTTTAACAAATTCCGAATTGCATTATGCTTATCCTTTACTATGGATGGTACATGATACTCTGTGTGTGTGCGACTTTCATTTCTCCTCTTCTTTTTCTGTTTGGAGTGCCCAAAAAAAGCAAAAGGCAGTCAGAGATGTTTTTTAAAGTTTAAAAAAATATATTCAGGATGGTTAAGATAAAGGGTAACGTATACTTAATCGTTTGCGAATGACAGCACAAATAAATTTCAACAATGAATAACGAAAATCAATTCAAAAAGAACACCGTAATTTTCAAGAAAATGGCAACTGTAATATTTTGAGCATTATTTGATCATTGCATTATTATATTATATAAACATTATTATATTATCTATGTCTGTATGCATGACAAATAATGAAAACAATAATAATAATTCATTCTGTTTTAAATTTTCACTCCAATAAATGCTTTTTTGTTTCCAAATTTGATATCAAGGTACATATTTTTATGTGCAGCTCGCGAGATTATAATGTTTTTCCGAAATGGCCCGCAAGGTCATTTGGGTTGGATACCCCTGGTCTATTCCATTGTTTCAACGCATTTGTTAAAGTTGGGGCAAAATCACCCTTTTCTATTATAATAGCTTGCACCAGCATTTTCACGGCACTCCGCACACACACACAGTGCCTGGCTCTAAGAACAATCTTGTTTTCTTTATAAAGGTTGATTCTTAAATTCTTATTAAACTTGTTGTTATTTAAACTTTTGACTTAATTCTCAATTGAGCACGCTGTAGGCATTTAGACATGTGTGTGTGTGTGTGTGTGTGTGTGTGTGTGTGTGTGTGTGTGTGTGTGTGTGTGTGTGTGTGTGTGTGTGTGTGTGTGTGTGTGTGTGTGTGTGTGTGTGTGTGTGTGTGTGTGTGTGTGTGTGTGTGTGTGTGTGTGTGTGTGTGTGTGTGTGTGTGTGTGTGTGTGTGTGTGTGTGTGTGTGTGTGTGTGTGTGTGTGTGTGTGTGTGTGTGTGTGCGTGCGTGCGTGTGTGCGTGCGTGCATACAGATCTGCAGCAAAGCATTTGTTTTGCGGAGATTGGCTCATAGTACTTTAATTTTAGGAATTTAAACTCTGTTTTGCTGAAATCGAGAATTGAGAGATATAATAATATTTTTCAATATAATCTAATGCTTAATGTCCATTACATAGATATTAATAATTTAAAACAGTACATAAGAGTAGAACATCATGAAATACTCAGCGATGAGGGCTGGTACCAGCTAATAAATATTTGTTATATTTTCTGCGTGGTATGTAATCACCAAATATTCCAGAACACTTGAGCGATATTATTTGAGTGTAAAATAAAATTTAGCTTTTTCCTGGATCCTCTTTAGTCTATAAAGCAGCAGTCGCCAAACGTTTTGACCTCACGGACCAATAAATTCATAAGTTAAGTCCCACGGACCACTAATAGAATTTGGTGAATGTAAAATATACATAAAATTGTGATCTAAGAATGCAATCAATGCATCTTGAAAGATAACTTAACGTGATAAGTGAGTATATTCCCCATTTTTCTGGGTACCAGTGAAATTTACTCGTAGACCACCACTTTAGCGACCTCTGGTCTAAAGGTATTTCGATTGAGAGATTTATCTCACATTATTAACCTTAATTAGAATTGCAGTTTGTGTTACTGGTATAGTCTTTTAAGCATGATTTTATATCATACTACATTAAAACAAAAATTACATTAAAACATCTTTGTGAAAATAAAGCGTTTCTTTGAATTTGTCTTACCCTTCTAAAAACTCTTAAATAGAATTAATGAATTAAAGTAGATATAGAAATCATTCATTTTAGTCAAAGATTTAGTTAATAATCGTAGATTCATCACAGTTTTCTGATGTTAACATTGCGCCTTAATCTTTAAACAACCATAATTTTAATTTAATTAACGTTCAACCGTAATGGGCTTACCATGAAAAAATCAATATAATTAATCGACTGTATTTAAGAACGATCAGTTTTGTTTTCTTACGTAATTACGTTTCTAATGGAATAGAAATAAATTAATCAAGATTCAAACTGATATTAGTGTCACAAATATATAATTTTGTTGCTGTTTTTTATTCTTTGGTGAAAAAAGGAAATTAAAAATGGCGTGATCGAAAGTTATTTTTAGCATTATTAATATAAGTCACGTTTGGAAAGCTGTTAACAATTCTTAGCTCGCTTGCTATTATTATTTACTTATATTTACAACGCAAATATTATTTTGGATTATTACTAAGTACTAATACAAATCTATTTTGAAACGAAGGTTAATTAATGTTTTTGAAGCCTTTTATGGATGTTTATATGATAAAAATAATATAACTATTATATAATACCTTATTAAATCGGATTGAATATGTTTAACTATATTTTATTTAGAAGCAACGCAAGAGCTATTGGAAATGGACAATATTCTAATGTGTGAAGAACATTACATCTCAGTTGACACTTTTTTCTCTCCACGCTTGAGGTATCCGACTACTTGAGACAACTTTTTTTTTAAAAAAATTTGGAGATAAGGAGATTTTTTTGTGGTGTTTAGATTTATTTAGTACATTTTAACAAAAGAAGACTAAAATTAAGAAAGAAAAACAAATTATTGCTACTAAAATGGGAAAAATGTGTAAAAATTGACAAAAAATTACATAAACTGGGCCCGCTCTGTACAAATAGCAAATGAGCCAATTCTCAATTTTTCAATTTTATGTATTACTTTGCTTATTCCTTTTTGAAATGACCTTCAGAATAAGAGATATTTTAATTTTGACAAAAACTAGCGCACTTTATCTTATCTATTACATGAAATTGCTTAAAAAAACAGTGATTACATTCACATAAAGAACTGTAAATTTTGTAATAAACCAGTGATTGGTAAATCTGGAGGTTAAAACACTTCTACTGTTGTATAGAACATGCACACAAAATTTCAACAAATTGTTTTAAAAACTTTTGAGCAATCGCTGTCCCCGTTTGAACTTATCGAAAAAACACCGAGTAAAACGCATTTTAAAGTTTGACATCTTATGTAAAGTTATGGCATCTGCTTTTACTAAAAGACTTGTAATTTTTGTTATAGTGAATTGAAAATAAAAAAATAGGTATTTTTATAAAGCTAATAAAATGGCCCATAAAATAAAATAATAAAAAACTAATGCCGATTTTTAAAAAAAAAAAAAATGATTTTAGGGTATGGTCGGATATATATACATTAAACCCTACTCTATTGTGAGCTTTAACAGATTTTTTTATATCAGCCCCACTAAACATCGAGTCTTCAGAGGCACCAGAACTAAAACCAACCACTCGACTACAAATAATACCAACTATGAGCTCAGTAACATAACCATTACATAGCCTCCGTAATGGTTAGTTCTCAAACTTTCAATACTTGTGACCCAGTATTCACAATCATAATTTTCATCGCCCCCTTTCATACAATAACAATGTATTGAATTCAATAATACTATACTTTGACGCTAAAGCTACAGTAAGACTTAAACCTCTTAAGTGTCACTGGCGTATAAAACGTCTCGCTCAGCCAAAACATTAATTTCCCCAGATGTATATATACGTCTTTCTCCGAAGTACGATCGTTTCTGTGCACTGCTATCCATAAAATTATTCCGAAGGCTTTGGAATGCAATAAAAGGGTCTTGACAGTGTTTGCGAAGGATTTACCTAGTTCAGAGGATTTGCTTATTTTTATTCCTTTTCTGTCCCCTCAATACATCGATAGCCTACTTACGTGGAAAACAAAGGCATTGGGGACCGAATCACGTAACTTTTAATCCGCAGTGACGCGATTATTTATAAACCGTGCCTACGTAAGCGGTGGCATTGGGGAGTGAATTGCGTACTATTTAATCAGCAATTAAGGAATTAATTATAAACAGTATAAATTATTAAAATAATTGTTTATATTTGTATACAAATTTATATATGACAAGCCCATGGGGGTCACTGGTAATTATTAAACTTGTTCTTAACTTAGTATTGTTAAATTAATTATAAAATGCATCGTGTAGTATTGATACATTTATAAGTGTATTATATCAGTATAAATGTGTGTTTTATTTTGTATTATGTCAGAATGTTTTTGTTTGATTTTTTCAGTAAACTAACATTTTTATAAAAGAAATTTTTTGCTTTCGACTTTTCAATATGCTTGCGCCCCCTCGTAGAGTTATCAGGTCCCCCTAGGGGAGGCGCACAGTTTGAGAAACGTTGGCTTACTACGAATCTCCCGATATCAGTTTTTTTTAAATATTGTATAATTGTTTGCATAATAATTTTTAATGAACTAATAGAAGAATTCAATTCAATTTATGTTGAGTCATAATTTATTTCAAAGCAATAAGATTATTTTTAAAGAATATTTAATCCAACGCCCATGATTGACTTCTTGACCATTTGACGTCAAGCTTCTCAGTACCGACAGACGACGTCATCATTCGGATATCCATCGATCTAGTGCATTGGAGCAGGTGGTCGCCATCCATTCTGGCATAATTATTCGAATTGTTAAAATGTGGTATTTTTTATGTACCACAACGCAATAAACGAATGAAATTATTTAAAACATATGACCACCGCAGAAAAGTTGGGGTCTCAGGGTTTTAAAAATTTACCTGGGGGCCCAAAAAATTATAAAAAAATTTTTTAAAACCCGGTATAATTTTTTAAATTTTTAACTGATTTGAATCAAAAATTTTTATTAAAGAAGGGGGCTTCACACACAGAAAAAGGGTATAAAATTTTTAAAAATATAACCAAAATTTTTAAAAATCATAAGATATGAAAATTTATACAAATAAAAAAGGTATTTTTTTTTTGGGAACCTATTTTCTAAAATGGGCCTTTCTGATGTAAAAAATTTAAAATTTAAAAAAAGTATATACTTTTTAAACCCTACCTAGTTTTATTATTATATTTTTTTTTAAAAAAATATTTGAAAAAATTTGCAATTTTTTAAATTTTTTTTTAAAAAAAATATTTTTTTATTTTTTTTTAAAAAATTTATAAGTTTTTAAATTCTATTTATAAAAATAGCTACAGTGTAATAAAAATTTAATTTAATTTTTTAAAAAATTCACCCACCCTAGTAATTAAAGCTTCTATTTTAGAAAAAAAAACATTTCGGGGTAAACTTTAATAAATATTTCTTATAGAAAAGTTTTTATTTTCATATATTTTTAAAATTTTGTTTTTATTTTAAACTTTTTTTTTTTTGGAATCCCCCTTCCCCTTTTAAATAATTTTGTAAAAAATTCAAAATTTTTAATTTAAATTTAAAAGAATTCTACCTGTTTGAAAATTGTTTATAGAGAAAATTAAACCTCTTGAGAAATTTAACACCCCTGAGACTCTCAATATAACTCTCATTCACTCACTGAAAAATTGGGGGTTTTAATCCCGATTTTTGAAAGGTTAATATGAAATTTTCTTCCGTACCTGATAGAGGGGGGAAAAAATCTGTCCAAAAAAGTTTTTGGGTTAACTTAAATTAAATATTAATAAAAAATCATTCTGATGTTTTAAGGAAAAAAAATTTTGGTTAAAAAATTTGAAAAAATCACTTGTTTCAACCAAAAATACACTATATCTTTTTTTTTGTTACCCCCGAATTAAAGGGAACAATCCCCGAAAAATTTTTGGAATTCTGAAAGTTTTATATAATTGCATAAGCGTTTACGTAAAACTCTTTTAGTTAACTTTCAAAACAGAAATCCAAATTGATTTCTAAGATATTTAATGATTAAAATCAATTATCAGTGATTGCAATTATTATTTGTTTATTAATGATCTTAAAGTTACATCCCCTTAAACTTTAACTAGTTTCTAATAATTTAAAAATCGAAGTTAGAAATGCAGAATAAGGAGTTTTCGTTTTATATTCAATAACAGACATATTCACATTTATACACGCTGTTAAAATCCTTGTTAGCCTTCTTTAAATTCTGAAAGTTGTTTTTTCATAAAAAGTTTTATGGGTGTTACTTACCTAATCTATACTTAAAATTTATCTTTTTTTCTTCCTGGCGTTGAAATAAATATTTTTTAATCTCCAAGTAAATCGGGTTTTCAAACCTTGTCTATTTTATACAAGATTTTGACGCAAACCACAGATTAACTTTTCAAATATGAATAATGCAAAAATTAATTTAAGATTACCATTTTTAAATATTCTAAAAATATATTTAAAGGTTAAAAAATAAAAGAATCATATTAATAGTTGTGTTTTTCCTCTTAACGTGAAGTAACAAAATATATTTTCATTTGTAAGAATGTAGACAACGATTCAAGATTTATAGTACTTTCATATGTCATACTTTGCATATAAATATGCTTCAAGTGTGGTTTTAAGTTTCACTTAAAAATCTTGAAATAAGTAAGTAGATAATTTATTAGTCGCGTTTTGTGTTATCTTGGAAACTTTCCCAATGTCGCCAAAAGATGTAATTTTGGCGTCCTTTTTATAGTTTTGCTTCTGCTTCTATAAGTTTTTTTGTAATTGTTTTATGGTTTTGTAATTGTCAAATGGCATGGATGCAAATTTTAATATAAAGTAATATAAATTTTAAAACTAAACAGAAAAGATTTACATTAACCATTCCATGTAAGTGGTTGTGATCGTTATTTTGTGGGGTTTTTTGGCGCAAGAGCCTATTTCGGCTATACTGGGCCAACCATTATGTAAAAAACAATTTTAATCGTTTTATCACATTGTATTCACATGGATTATTTTTCAAACTCCTATCAAAAAGTAAATTAAAGAAATGAACGTAATCGGTTGAAAATATCCAATCGATCCCAAAAACGCATTTTATTTTAACTAACTGGAAATTAATTTCTTAAAAGTTGGAAAATAATTTTTTTTTTTAATTTATAGGGATTTTTAAGAAAAAAGATCATTTTTTGAGAGAAAAATATCGCTAGTATGTTTTTATTCTTCACAATTATAGTATTATCTAAATTTGATATCATTAAAGGTTTTAATTTGCGTTACTTAGAATATGAAAATTATTCGCCTACATTATTTAATTATTTTTATCAATTTCAACGACACAAAAAGAATATCTAAAATCAATATCATTATTACAGACAACTTAAATTATGTGCTATTATAATCAAAAGATATATGTATCAAAAATATTCTTAAAAACTATTTGGGTACATGTTGGGTCCACATTTTGTTGCTTTTTAAAATATTTTTATTCTACTTATTTCATTTTTTCCCAAAAAATCCACGTTTGTTTAAAATTTTCTAATAACTGAAATGAAGTGCACGTTTTAGTCTTATGCGTAATGATTTCATCAGATGCATTTAAGAAGAGAAGCTGAAGAGTTTAATAAAACTATTGTAAATTTCACGCGTCAAATCAAAATAAGTAGCCAAATGTCACAATATGCAGCAAATAGTAGTAAACCATTTCCCAGCATTTTCAAACCAAAAATTTATAATGATGTCATAAAAAAAACCATGTAGCATTTCAACTTTGAGGGAAAAAAATTATTGACGTTAAAAAATGAATGAGGAGTGAATATTAACGTCGCCTGTTCAGCTACACGGGGGTTTTTGGCGACGGATCTCGTAACTTTGAACCATGGTCAAATGCGAGGACGACACCTGAGCTGGCCCCCCTCCCTAACTACCACACCAGACCAACGGAAGGGGTGTTTGAGCTCTCGACAGTTTTAAAGTGCCCCTTTCCCCACGCAGGTTTTAGTGGGCTGGGATCGAACTGATGTAATAGGAAAAAGCCATTTGGGCTATTTCATCTACAGTGATACACCCCAAGAAGCGCTTTAACCCCTCTCGCTGCGTAGTTATTTTATCAAAGGGTTCAAAAAATTTTTTTTGGTTATACTTTTTTGGGGCAGAGAAAAAGGGTAAAAAAATTTTAAATGGGGCGTCACGTCACAGATGTGACGAAAACCATCACGGATGCGAAAACCTTTTTCTGAAATTCAGAACGGGGCAAAACTTTCCCCCCCTTCGAAATTTTTAAAAGTATTTTTCTTCCCTCCCTGAAAAGAGGGACACGGGTTTGAACCGGGGGCTTCCCGATCTGCAGTCGAATGCCTACCACTGAGCCATACCCCCCCTCAGCGCTTTATTTGCGTTCCCCCAGGGAAAGATCAAAAAACTTTTTCCGAAATATGCAGAACGGAAAAGATCATTTGTTCGACCCCCCCCCTATTTTACGTCCCCGGGGGTTTTAAATTTATTTAAATCGTTATTATCTCAGGATTGGCTGGTCCGATTGACTGAAAGTTAGTATCGTTCAACTCTCCTCGTGACCGCCTTTCGTCCTTGGTCCAGCTTGCCTTGCAAAAGATTTTTAGAAATATTTTAATCCTGTTACGCCAAAAAAGTATAACTTCTTACTTGCGTACATAAGTACACACATACTTTTTTTTAATTACGTATTTCAAATCTACATATTAATTCTACATTTTAGAGTTGTTAAAATATACAAAAAAAATTGTAAAAGAGTTTTATTTTAAAATATGGAATTAAATCATAAAAATACGAATATAAAAACATAAATGAGAAAACATAAACATGAACAGCACGGGTTACATAACTTAATATAGTTGGACAAAATCATATCCGCGAAAATCGAGAGTTGCGCAAATTTTGTTACATCTACATTGCCCGTGGAAATCGTTTGATGGGCAGCGAGGGGGCTAATAGGAAGAGTTCAATTCCAGGCGTGTACTTAAAAAATAAGATTGTGGTAACCATAAAAGTTGCAATCAAGGTTACCATATTGACGACTTTATCGCTTTTGGCCACAGATTTGGTGAAATATATCGCTAAGGAATCTTTGAAAAGAGTCTAGGATTTACCCTTCCAGAAATTACCATGGGGCTATGTGAAGGATCTTTGTAACATAAGTGTCGAGTTAGTTCAGATGAGAGTTCGACCGTATGTGTTGACTGTGAAAATGAAGTGAAATTTTATCTGCCTGAGTTCCTGCTGGTCGAACTGTTCCAGATCTTAAAGTTTATTTTAAACGAATGGGATTTACACTGTTGTATATAGTCTGTTATAATATTTCTTTGTGCATATACGTCGATTTGTCTTCGTGTAGTCCACTGTGTCCTTTTCCCTTAATAAATCTGTTACTATTCAAATCATTGGAGTCGTCGGCTGCTTTTCACTAATAATTAAGTGCTTTGCGAACTATGCTCCGAGTAGGAAATAATACAGTAGCTGCCACGGATATAATCCCAGATACATCAAATCTGAATTCTAGATTAATTTAATAGCTTATGAGAATTGAGTTACTTGCAACTTGGATGTTCTTTCCACTTCTGTTAAACGTATTATTTTCTGCTATCTCAATTAAAGGCTTTTACTATCTCTCTTAAGATGAGAGTTTTATAAATCACATGAATGAATAAAAAGAAGTATTTATAGTTACTAGTCCCCCCCTTTTTCATTTCGAGCCGAGAAACTCTTTGCATTAGTTAATGAAATAAGTAACTAAGACCTCATGAATTACACAAAAGCATGTTCTTGAAAACAGATTAATATTGAATCATTTTCTCTAGATTCTATTTAACGTATTTATAAAAAAAGCAACATAAGATGTAAATTCATTATCTCATTAATTAAGCATTCCTCAAAACACATTCTCCAAAGAATACCAAGTTCAATTCAATTTGCTAAAGTTTCCGCTAAAGAATAATTCTCTTTAAAATACTCCTTTAATTTCATTAAATCCTTATTTTTCTTAACAATACTAATTTAAAAAAGAATAAAAAAAGCTAGCTTCCTATGAAAAAAAAATGTCCCATTTTACTAATACTAGTAAACCGTTTTAAAAAAATATTTTTTGTAGAATCTAGGGTAAAAACAATAGATTAAACAATGGAAGAAAAAGTGTTTTTCTAAGACACTTTAATGTTCAATTCTTTTGAAAATTAATTGCGTTTAGTTATAAATGAATTCGTATTGTTTGTGGATTATGAATATCGAAGTCTCGCATATTTATAAATGAAACATTTTTACACTTCAGATTTTTACTACTAAATGTAAAAATCAATTTCATTGAAGAACAACGGGTTTCCTGTATTATACAAGCATTATTCTAGCTCTTTATTAAATTAATTGTAGAAAATATAATAAATAGTTAAAATTATAAACGAGCTCATTGTTTTTCTAAATCGATAAATTAATTAGAAAGAGGTGATATTGTTAATAAATGTGTAATTAGCCCTTGAAATCATAATCAAACTATACAAAATTATTGATTTCAAGTAAATGATTATATACAGAGAGAGAGGGGTAATTGTTATATCCTTAAGCTCTTTCTCTATCCTATTGGTAATGCTATATAAACATTTATTCAAAAAAATTTTTTCAGTTTTGCCTTTAACTTAATAAGCACAATCTTTTCTTCATCATGAATTCTTATCATTTTCTTTCATTATGCATATTTTCAATCAAGAGAACAAGTTAGAATCATTCTATAGAGAAGAATTATATACAATTATATAATGAAAATAACATTCCATGTGAATGTTTTTTTCGAACTTCTCTCTCTCTCTCTCTCTCAACATCATTAAACAGGAATTTCAAAACCTATTTCGATTTATAAGGTGTAATGGCTCTACGAGGGTGGTCTGAAAAGTTTCCGACCTAACAAAGATGCAAGACATTTTTTCCGAATTTTTATTTATTTTTCAACATAGTCTCCTTGTAACTCTACACACTTCTCCCAGCGATGCTCTCATCTCTGTAACCCGTTCAAATAGTACTCGGCGTTTTCTCTGCAAAATGATTGTTCACGAAGGTGATTGCCTCTTCATTTAAAGAAAATCTCTGTCCTCTGAGCGCAATTTTTAAATGAGGCGACAAAAAGAAGTTGCTTGGGGCTAGATCTGGTGAGTACGACGGATGGTCAAGCAGTTCAAACTATAATTCGTGGATTTTCACCCTAGCAACCGCTGAGGTGGGAGACGGTGGGTTGTCTGGGTGAAACAGTATTTCCTTTTTCTGCAAATGCGACAGTTTTCTCCAAGTTCTGCCTTCAGCTTGTCAAATGAGCTGAAATGATGCGTAGTATCCTCCTGTAAAGATTTTTCCTTTTTGAAGATAATCGATTAAAATAGCTACATGACTATTCCAAAAAACGCCATCACTTCCCTAGCCAAAAAACAGTTTTTGCTTTTTTTGGAGCCAGTTCTCCCTATACAGTCCACTGTTTGAACTGTATTTTTGTTTCTGTCGTATAATGGTGCATTCAAGTTTCATCTGCAGTAATTAATCAGCGCCAAAACTCGGATTTATTGCTCCTAAACTGCGCCAACAGAGCATTGGAAATGTTCATTCGAACACTATTTTTGGTCTAACATGAGCAAAAGCGTCACCCAACGCGCTGACAGCTTTCTCATGCCTAAATGTTGATTTAATATGTGACAAACATGCTCTTTTGACATGTTCATAACCTCTGCTATCTCTCTCACTTTTATTCGGCGGTCGTCTAGCACCATTTGGTGAACTTTGGCGGTGTTTTCGTTGGTAGTTGCAGTATTTGGACGTCCTGAACGTTCATCGTCTCCCAAGCTCTTACGGCCACGTTTAAATTCAGCTACCCAAACTTTCACTGTGGTAAATAATGGTGCAGAGTGCCCATACATAGAATCCAACTCATGTTTGATTTGCGTAGGCGTATTACCTTTCAAAAACCAACCCAATACTGCATTTTGTCCATTTTCACAAAAACACTCACATCAACTCACTCAAATGACTATTACATAACAACTGCGCGTCCAAAATGGTTGAAACTTTGGTGAGTAACTTTTCAACAGATGAACAACGAAATTCACTGGCATTGACAAGTGCTGCTATTTTTTTTGAGGTCGGCTTTTTGACCACCCTCGTATTTATTGCAACATTTTAGTGCCACTATGTTCAATTGTTTCGGCTAGAGGGTTGTGAAGCGGCGAATACCGGAGAGCCTCACCTTTTTTAAAATGATTGTATTCACTTCTGAACTTAGCATCTCAGAAAAGGTATAAATTGTACCAGAAAAATCAATATATTCCGGACTTAAAGTACCCAAAAGTTACGGCCCATCAGAATGTAATAAAGTATCCATCCGTGTATTGGAAAAACCCTCTAAGATTTTAGGCTTCCCCAAACGGCCGCACGGGGCCATTATTCGCGTCACAGACGATAAATTTTAACTGACTTCATAAAAAAAAGATGCGGACGCTGCAGCAAAAAATGCGGGGTACTTTTGGGTTTAAAGGCATTTAAATCTCACGTATGTAAACCATGTTCGAACAGAACAGAATGTCGATCCTCCCAAAATCAAAACATCCATTTATGGGGAACTTTTAGGAGACGGAACTTGGTATCTCTAACTGGAGTATGGGGGGAGGGTACTTTGTTTTAAAGAAACGAATGTTTTCGAACAGAATGGAACGTCCTTACTGGCATGCCTAATAGACTTATCACGACTCCCTCAAAATGAATCACACACATGATGAAACAGCGTCTTGTATCACGAAAACTTTAGGATACTTGCCAGTTTGAGATACCAAAGTTCCCCCCCCTTTAAAGTTATTTCCCCCAGGGGATAGATTTTGATGTTAATTCCATTCTGTTTGAGCACTCAAAAAAAGTGATTGATTTAAAAGGTTAAACCAAAAACCCCCAACCCTTTTTTGAGGTATTTTTTGGCATTTTTATCTCAGCGATTCCGAAAATGCCTGCACAGGGGTTTGGGTAAAAAAAAAATCGGAGGGGTTTAACCACGGAAAATTTTTAAAATTCTGAAGGATATTTCTGTAATAATAAGCCATAACATTTGGATACTTTAAGTCTGGACACCCTGTATATAAATGAAATAAAATGATAACGTTTTCATCAATTTCTTTATTGTGTTATTTTCGTATATCATCTACAGCTGCAAGCACATTTAATTTTATAATCAATTGAATGAAACAATTGTACCTTATTAAACTTTTCTACATTTTTTTTTAAAAAAAAAGGGAAATTGTTCGTTGAAATTCTCATCACAGGCTACAAGTTAATGTCAACCAACTCTTTCATATCTATTTACTCTTCTTAATCTCCATATAAGGAAAACCTTGCTGGAAAATATACGTCAATCCTAATATAGAGAACATTTTCCCAGCAAATCTCTTCAAACAATGAAATTTTGCAGCAGACAAATATTTATAAAAATCAGTTGATGTCATAGCGTTCAACATTTCCTTCACACTGCGATCTAACTGCAAGTCAATCAGTTCCAGCTACGGCTCCTCAGAGATTGCATCATGCTGGTTCAAAGCAGATTTTCCGATGGTGGGTCACTAAAAAATCCTTTCAGGGTCACTATTTGCTCACCTCTAGTCTAATGAAAAAGGTAAAAGTATAAAAAGTGTCACAAATTAAAATATTTCAGAGCGTTAATACCAGATGTGATTATTAATGTTAAGTAAAAGTATTGTTTCCAAAAATAACCTCGAAAAATACGAGATGCGAGAAATTGAGCTCTTGCTTTGATTGGACTGTACAGGAGCGTAGATGTAGCTAATTTTAGTATGTCTTGAATTTTATTAAACTAGGTTTGTATGTTATTTTTATTTTTATTCTGTGTGTGATTAAATGTTCTTGTTTAAAATTAGAGTCATTTTTAACCCCCTAGACAACCACATATGCGCACATACGCACACGCTTACAAAGTATATTATTATTATTATTATTATTATTATTATTATTCTGTAAATGCAAAAAAGATATTATTTCTGTAATAGGAAAGGAAAGCAGTCGCACGTTAAAAATTCGACAAGTAACACAAATTACGCTTATATTTACTTACATAATTATTCAAACTCTAGTTCAGAAATTATAAAAACGAATGCACTGAGCCAATTTTATCCAATCCAATATTTTAAGCCAATTAAAAATTATAATATTCTATTAATTATATTGAACAGAAGTTTTTTATGCAGACAAGTCTTCTGTGGAGATTTACTTGAAATATTTTAATCCATTACATCCAGTCAGAACTTTCTGGACTAGTCCTTCACTTAGCAGATCTAGTCTAGTGGCCGCAGTACCCTAGGGGTCATAGTCACGAACTCATGGTCGGCGAGTCATGAGTACGAGCCAAAGTGCCACTGAAGAAGAGCCGTGTAGATAGACTGATGCACGTTAAATCTGCCGTGGCTCAAAATCCTCCCGTTGTAGTGCGGTAGTTTGGAGAAGGTAGTGCCAGCTTAGGTGCCGTGGTTCAAATTTACGAGAACTGTCGCCAATAGCCTTCTGGTTGCTTTATAGTGCAACGTTAAGGCTGTCTTCGGTAAAAGTAAGAGAGTTTGAACTAAACACGAAACAAATTTTCAGACAGAAAAAAAATGCTTCAATTTCTATGGAAATTTGCAATATTATAGCTCATACCTTTGTTAACAATATAATGTTTTTAAAAATGCCAAAATATTCCATGAATTCTTTCTTTTTTGTTTTAATACGTGAAGGCATAGCCCATTTAACATTACGGTATTGGAGAAAAACCGCGATACACATTTTATACCAGAAAAAATGAATTAACTCGGTTGAAAACGGGAAGTATGATAAAAAAATTCTGCTCTTTAAGGGATAGTGAAGCCAGAATATCATATTAATGTTTCATTTCTTTTATATCTGAAAAAATGTTCCAAATTCTGGTCCTATTTCTTAACATTGACCGAAGACAGACTTAATAAACACTCTATTGTGTCCCAAAGCAATATTATTATACCTAAATATAGGTATTCATTTGAGGTAAGTAAATTGGGCTTACCTTTTTTATAAAAAATCCGGGATCTTTTTATCTTCTTTTTTCGTTCGGGGGAGGCATAATAACTCACAATGAATCAAATGAAGAGTCCTAATCTTGACATACACTCATCTATTTTTAATATTAAGCATAAATACGTTAGTTACACAATGACTACACGACAAAAACGAAAGAACACATAACGCGCGAACAGCAAAACAGTTAACAGTTAACAGAGAGAAAAAAAACATGACATCATTTCCCCTTCATTTCATTCCGTGCGGGTTGCGCAAACGGAAATACAGATGGGAGTTTCGCATTTCGCAACATCCTCCCACCTTGAGTTTCAAACCAGGGAAACCCCCAAATCCTAACCCATCTGTTTTATTAATCGTCCATATCGGGATCGTTTCTCAGGAACAGTCTCTGAAGAAAAGTCATTAACAGTCCTTTGGACACCTGGCTCATCAGGAATAGTCTCTGAAGAACACTCTTTACCAGTCAGTTGGACAGTCGGTTATTCGTAGGAAAAATTCGGTCTACTGGAGTTTTACCGAGATAAACCCTTTTTGAGTCACTTAAAGGGGGTATTAATCGGAGTACAGGGCGTAGAAATTCTCCAATTTTCATTTTACTTTTACCAGTCTGATACTTCCATTTTTGGGACGGATGAGTTCCATAACTTTAGCTAGAGGCCATTCAATCCTCTTTGGTATTGTCACTAGAAACTAATACAATATCACCAATTTGGAGAGGTTTCTGTTTTTTATCAAATTTCGACGACTGACGAGTGGCCCAAATATTCTGTGCAAATCTTTTTCGTAAGTCTTGCTTCACTCGTTGTCTGTAAGCATGCCTTTATTTAACGATGATGAATCTAAAAATCAAGATCTGGAATTCCTTCTGTTTAAGGTCATGCAAGAACATGGAAGGAGTAAGTGGAGTCAAGTCATTCACGTCATCTGAAACATAGGTCAAAGGCCGCTGGTTAATTATATTTTCTGTGTCACAGATAAGGTGTTCATCTCTTCAAAAATTAAGGGAACCTTTTCCAAGACCTTTCGTAAAATTCCTTTTATAATTCCGATCAAACGTTCCCACCATCCACCCCACCATGGTGCATATGGAGGATTAAATTTCCAAATAATCTTTTGAGATCCACTGTATTGAGAAATAACGTTCCAATCGATTTTCTTCAGTAAATTTTCAGCGCCGGTAAAATTAGAGCCATTGTCACAGTATATTATAGAAGGTCGACCCCTTCGAGCAATAAATCTTCTAAGAGTCTGCAAAAAGTTTTCTGTAGATAAAGATGTAGCTAACTCTAAATGGATAGCTCTGTAAATAGCGCATGTAAATATAACAATCCAAGCTTTCTTACTATCCCTTAAAATCAATGGACCTGCGTAATCTATTCCTACGACTTCGAAAACTGCAGCCTCTTTTACGCGATCTTCAGGAAGAGGTGCTTCGACGATAGGTTTAGGTCTCAAATTAAATCGTCTACATCGCACACAGGTTATAATTACATTTCTTACAGTTTTCCGATATTTAAGAATCCAAAATTCACTTAAAAATTCTCTTGAATTGCACATCACAATTTGAATTCCAGCATGGTTTAATTTTTCATGTCTGGTTCGAATAATTTTTTCTACAACTGGATGCCTCGAAGGTAATATTGTCGGGTATAGAAAATCTCTTGTATCTTTTCTCATTAAAATTCGAGTCTTTACTTTCAGAATACCGTTTGGATCAACGTAACACTGAATTGCCTTTTTGTCACAGGTGTATCGTCTTCAACACAATCTCGTAAATCTATCGTAAGAGAATCAGTCTTTAAATGCCACCTAAGCCCCAGAACTGAAATGCTTTTTCCTTCTGGTGGTAAAAGGTCGTAAGATTCTGGGTCACTGTAACTGTGCTCCCACCCTCGAAGTTCAAATTTAGCGGTGCTAAGGATTGTTTTGGATTCCTCGACAAATTTCTCAAGTTCTTCATGGTCGTCCACACTGGTAACACAGTTATCTACGTAAATGATTCTAACAACAGAGTTGCTGTTTTTTCAAAATTGTGAGGAACGTTCTGCAGATGAAATCGAATTGTTGCTCCCAATAGATAAGGAGAACAAGAAAGCCCGAAAACAACCCTCCGATGCTGAAAAACTTTAGGTTTAGCTGGATCCCCTTCCTCCCACCATAAAAATTTTAGATAAGGTCTATCCAATTCACTCAGACCAATCTGCAAAATGCTCTACGAATGTCTGCAACAACGCCTATTTTCTTAAATCGAAATCTATTCATGATGGCTGGAATGAGTTCGACAGTGTTTGGTCCCTTTTCTAAACAATCGTTGATAGAAGGCGAACTTTTCTAGTTGATCCGTCAAAAACAGGTCGTACTCTTGTAGTGGAATTTTCCTACTACTGCCCTATGAGGTAAGTAATGGTCACTTTTATCGTTGCAGTAGTTCTTCACTTCTTCTATGACTCCTTAAAAATTTCATAAGGGCGTCTAATTTATTATTTTCTTCATTCGGATTAGATGTCAAGCACATTGAGTTATAATTTCTTCCCAGACTCTTAATATATCGACTGGTAGGCAAGATTCAATTAAAGGATATAAAATAGAAGAATAATTTGCACTAGAAACGCCTAACATATTTAAAGATCTCAAATAAGTTTCTATTTTGTCATACAACTTAAAAGCGGTATTTTAAAACCCTTTTACTCATTGCATTATTCATCATTGTAAAAAGAACTTTTTAATATAAATTTTGATTCTGTCAGTCCGGCCGAAACGTCCCTTTTAAACATTCGATGACTTTTTCATAACTATCACCAGTGGCAGGATGGGATTCAAAAACTCGGCCCCCTTGAACCTTTTTAATGTCGCCGCAAAAATAGTGATATTTTTTTCATTCGCATTTCCGTCATTGTGTTTTTTTAAAACTGACCCCAAAAAGGCCCCATTCTTAATATCTCCCCAAACAATTTAAATTCTATTTTAGGTAGCTTAAATTTCCGTTTTAACGGACTTTCGACTAGTTGAGTTTTTTTCCATTTCGACATTCTTCAAAAAATTTTTTAACTTTGTTTTCAATTTAATAAATTTTCTTCGTACAAAACTAAACTTTTTTTTCTTTATCGAAAGTTTTTGAGCACTTTCATCATTCAAAAAAAAAATTTTGAAATTCCCTTTTTCCTTACACTAAGTTCGTTCCTTTTTCCCTCCAACTGCGCAAATAAAATTTCGATTTCATCAATATTTTTTTTCTTCGTTCAAGTTGTTCTCAACGTTAGGGCCGGGGTGAAAGGCTTCAAACGGCGTTCTCAACTTTTAATTGATCCATTATTAAACTAATAAGTACTAAATTCTAACTTGTTTCAAAACAAACAGATCCCAAGGGATGCCAAATAATATTGTGTCCCAAAGCAATATTATTATACCTAATATAGGTATTCATTTGAGGTAAGTAAATTTGGGGTTTTCCTTTTTTTTAAAAAAACCGGGATCTTTTTTTTCTTCTTTTTTCGTTCGGGGGGGCATAAAACCCCACAATGAATCAAATGAAGAGTCCCAATCTTGACATACACTCATCTATTTTTTTAAAATTAAAAATAAATACGTTGGGTTTCACAATGACTAAAGACAAAACGAAAAAACACATAACGCGCGAACAGAAACAGTTAACAGTTAACAAAAGAAAAAAAACATGACATCATTTCACTTCATTTCATTCCGTGCGGGCTTGCGCAAAACGGAAATACAGATGGGAGTTTCGCATTTCGCAACACACTCAACTCAACTCAGCAGTTCTAGAGTGTGTGTGAAATATTTATAAGACATTTCAAACAACCAAAATCATATTTGAATGACTCACTATTAAAACATTTACACACTGTTCATTGTATAGCTTGGTGCAATGGGTCTGTGTGTGTTTCTGAATAATGGTTCCTTAAAACGATACAAAAATTTGAAATAAAAATGTCTTTCTCACAATATCAGTTCCCATTTTTAATATTTAAATTTTCCCTTATATCTTTCATGATGTATACGAGTATTTCCTGTTTGGAGTAGTTAAGACCTGAATGACTGATCGAAAGTGTTACTTACGGCCATTTATTTAAATACTTCTTTTTTCATTTCGATACATTTATCTTCAATAATACAAACAAAAGTGTAGGCCCAAAATAACTATCGATGTCCTTCAAAATTATTTCTTCTTTTTCGGTTCAATAATTCTTCTCACGTACAACTTATTAACATACCGTTTTGTCTTCTTTTCTATTCTTTATTTTGTTAAACACTTGCCAAAATTAGAATATAAACACAATCAAGTACAGGAGTTTTTATTTTGGGATACTAAATGATTCTTCAAAAAACTGCCGTAATTAAATTTTTGCTGAGTAAGGTATAACTTCTACCGGAAAATAAGTGACCCGCTACACCTAAATTTTCAACAAGATTTTATGTACAAAGTGCAACAAAAAAAAGCTAGACTAAGTGTGTAGCTTGAAAAAAAAAGAGTAGAGTTAGCAACATCTGTTTTGGTGACATCATCCTACGCACCTCTTCTATCCTCGTGACCAGTTTTTGACTTAGCCGAACACGCCAGTTGAGAGTGCTGCATCATTGAGTGAACACGAGCAACTCCATTCTGCTGGAAAAATGTTGAATCAACATCAAGTTTCTTGTGAAACTTAAGAAATCAGCCGCACGAAAACATTTCAAATATTAAAAGAGGCTTATGAAGATGAAACTTTGTCTTGTGCACATATCTTTGAATGGCATAAGCGGTTTTCTGAGGGAAGGAACATTGTGGAAAATGATGAACGTGCTTTATGCTCAAGGTAAGCGATTACGAGACCGATACATTGCCAAAATTCGTGATATGAGTGAGTTTTCACTCACATCAGTGGCCAGACTGTTAATCAACACTACTACAGGGAAGTACTTAAAAGACCTAATGAAAACATTAAGGGGGAAAAGGCCAGAATTCGGAAGTGATGCATGGCTGTTGCACCAAGACATGCACCCGTTCCCACAGCTCTATGTGTCAAGAAGTTTCTGGCCAGAAAAATCATTATCGTGATAGGGCATCCTCCTTATTCGCCTGATTTGATCCCATGTGACTTTTTTTTATTTCCTTCATTTAAATCCTTTAAAGGGAACCCATTATACCTCAGTTGAAGAGGTTCAGGCAAAAACGAAGTATCTCCAGAAGGATCTTCCAAAAACCTCGTTCTGAACGAACAGAAATGGCAGAAAAAGCGGTGGGGAGAGCTGAAAGGAACACTTTGAAGGTGATAATGTCCCGGAGAACTAATTCTGTACGTACAATTATTTTTTGGACCAGTCTTGTTTTTTTTTGTGTGTGTGTCACACCTCATATACTGTTGCAAATTTACGGGGGAGAAAAGCAGACAGTTTCTCCAATTAATTGAATGACAGATTAATTAATGAACAAGAACGAGCAAATAACTACACGTTGACAAGAATCCCAAAAAAAAAATAAAAAAACAATTATTTAATACGCAAAAAATCACTTGCAAAAAAAATTTTACAACGTTCCCAGAAAATCTCAAACAGTTCCACTAGCAAGAACGCCCCGATAAAGTTTTCCCCTGACCAAAACAACGTAAAACTGAACTCTCTTCTGAACTGTCTCAATCTTTGTTTCAAAAGAGTCACATGGAGATTTCTAGAAGGTTTGATTACGATATCGTAGTTTTCACCAAATTTGTCGCCAAATGAAGTCGCCGATCTGTCCTGGAACATTTCTTTTAACAATTCACATTGAGAAAAACCTAATGTAAAATCCAGCCTTTCTACAAGGGGGACGCCAGAGAAAAAACACACGGGGGTGTTTCAAAGTTACCAAAAAAAATGAAAAAAGTTTGAAATAATAACACATTTAGGCTTTTCCAAAAATAAAAAACTGAAATTTTTTTAAAAAAATAGAAAATCAGCCAACATTTTGCGCATTTATATTCTTCTCTGTACATCATATAATAACATAAAAAATTATTTTCTAATTTTCCCCATGTTCAAATGCTCTTTTTGTCATTTGGGTCATTTTGTGTGTGTTTAGTCCAGTGCTTCTCAAAGTTTCAGTATTCGCTATCCAATATTCAATCATAATTTTCATCGCCCCCCTCATACAATAACAATGTATTGAACTCAATAATATATACTTTGATGCTAAAACTACGATACGACGTTACCCTTTGTACCACCGGCGTATAAAACGTCTCGCTCAGCCAAAGCATTAATTTCCCCTCACGTATATATACGTCTTTCCGAAGTACGGTCTTTTCTGTGCTGTTATCCATAAAACTATTCCGAAGGTTTTGGAATGCAATAAAAGGACCTAGACAATGTTTGCGAAGGATTTACTTATTTCAGAATATTTGTTTCTTTATTCCTTCCTCCACCCCAATACAATCGCGTATCGCGTAATTTTTAATCAGCAATTAAGAATTTAATTCTAAACCATACAAATTATTAAGATAAGGGATTATATTTGTATATAATTTTATATATGAGAATCCCATGGGGTCACTGGTAGTTATTAAACATGTTCTTAACTTAATAATGTTAAATTAATTATAAAATACATTGTGTATCACTGATACAATAATAAGTGTAATATACCAGTGTAAATGCGTGTTTACCTTCCATAAATTAATAATTTTTTAAAATAATCTCTTGTTTTTGACCTTTCAATATGTTCGCGCCCCCCTTGTAGAGTTGTCACGACCCCCAAGGGGGCGCGCCCCACAGTTTGTCTTCAAGGCGGCAGCACTAACTACTGATTTTGTGATCATCCACATATCACAAGAGGCTGTAATTTTAATCATTTGATCTTTGTACAACATGTTATCTACCAAATAAATTTCGCTGTGATATCTCTGGTCCTTCTTGGTATTCCATTTTGTGTGGCCAGCAGAGTATATTCAAATACTATAGTACCATAAACACTATAAGTAGTGATGTATTATTCAAGTACTTTTTAGTACTAGGGAAGTATTGCCCATACTTGAGTACTGATGTATAAAACTTAAGTTCTATAGTATTGATTAATAACTAAGCAATACGGAAGTCCTCGCTATACTTTACAGTGCTACTTAGTGAAGAATAATCATCATTATTGAGCAACACGGAGAAATGTGATGAATTGAATGGAGGAATTGTATGAAGGAACGACAATATATGTTTTTAAAATAATATTGGATAGCGGAGACACAATATTTTTATTAATCTCCTAAAAATGCATTGCTACATATATATATTGAAATGAAAATTTAAAACTATTGTTATAAATAATTTTATTTGCCCAAACAAAGAGAAGTTTGAAAATTCGATATAATTCTTAAATGATTAATAGAAAATGTAAGCAATTAGAGTTAACATTTTAGAGATAACTTTTTATTTCCTTAATTTGATTAATGATTTTGTATTAGAGTCGCATTTTGAAGTTGCACGAGGGCTATTGGGGTAACAGATCTAGTAACTCTGAATCTTAATAAAATGATTGCAGGCACTTGAGCTGAAACCTCATTTTCTGAGCTTCCACGCCACATTAAGGTGAGGATTTGGAGCCTCGACAGATTTAACATGCATTAGCCCATGTACACGTCTGGTTCTCAGTGGCATAAGGTCTCGGCAGAAACATTGCCAGCAACAAGTTATCGGTCATGACCACTAATCTACCGTGCAGTGGCGCAACGTACACCCCGCATTGCGAGGGACTCAAAATCTGATTGACACCAAGTACATATTTGGGCTTCTTGCCCAAAACCTGACTTTGCAGGGGTCCCCAATATTCTCCGTTACACCACTGCTACCGTGGTCACTTAATTGTTCTTAATGTCCTATTTAACAAAAGAGGGAAATTCTATGCAAATACGTCAAGATATTAAAATTTTTCTACATATCTATAAGTCATCAAGGTAATTGGATAGTTATATAACAAACCATTTGTGCTCAATTAAATGTTTAGAAACAGATGTACATTTCAGTTACAACATCAAAATGATTTCCTATATTTTGCATCCCCTAATAAAGATTAATAAGTTCTTAAATTGCGTTAGTCGATTGTATGGCAAGGGTTTCAATAAAGCATTTTGCTAGCTACCAAGCCACGTAAGTATGATAGACAACCAGCAAGCAGACAGCGCGGCTCGGTCAGCGATGACCCATTTGCAGCTAACAGTACCGCTTTCGGACATGAAGCGTGTCATCATGCACCATATTTTAACAACTTGACAGGAATTATGGAGTTAAGAGTCGGATAACGAACCACACTCTGTGAAACCTTTCATAGGAGCATGGTCTGTGATGTCAATGCGAAGGGCTGATGTCAAATAGATTCGTCTTCGCATTGGTCATACTCTCTTTATACTCAGGCATTTGTGTTGTTTAGAGAAAATGCTCCTTCATGTCCTTCATGCAAGGTCTTGAACACTGTGCGTCACATTTTAGTATAATGTCCATTTTTCAACCATCATTGCTTCACCCTTTTTCCATACATATGTTTTTTAATCTTATCTAAATTGGTGCGAGAAACCACCCCACCAAAATCTATTTGCCTTTCTTTTAAAAATTGGATTCTTATACTTAATTTGATTTGTTGTTTTAATTAATCTTTTAATAACTTAAATGCATACATGCCTATATATAGATACATATATGCATGTGTGAATGTATTTTTATGAGATTTTAAAATTTTAATATTTTAACGAATGTTTGGCGCAATTTAGCCGAAACAGGCTCTTGTGCCGTAAAACACCACACTTACTCTCTCACTTATATAAAAATTCCGTATACATTAAAAATCTTTTTTAAGTTAAAAGAATAAAGGTTTTAGATTCAAGCAAACGGTTTTTAGACTAAAATAAAGTCTCACTCTATTTGTTAAAGAAAGGTGCATAAATCCTACTAAAGAAAACCATTCTTTACTGTGAAGATAGCATTATTTAGAATAAATCTAAGATAAAACAACCATAGAACTTCCAGACTACGTTGTAGGCGTAGTGTGGATTTACATTCCCTCTGCTTGTTGTGTAAAAATTCAATGCAGATATATCCCTTGGGATACAAGTAATCGTAACGCTATGGTCGGAAACGCGATGCTTTTGAACTTCCTCCAAGGAACACTTATGTAAAGTACAGACACACAACGATCTGGTTAGAGACTTCTGCTTTCGACGAACAAAGATCAAAAAGAACAAATTACTTTTGTTTATCTTGTATCGTTAAACCTAATTCACAATTATTTATCCCCTTGATCTCTAAGAAGTTAAAAAGTGAATGAATGAAAAGGGGTAGAGATAAATGAAAATAACTGTTAGCGCTTTTTCCCAATGAAATTCCTCCAATTTCATTGAATTGTGTTTTAACACATACATACATCTCACTAATAATTCTAAAACAATGAGAAAAAATAGTGCGTGGAACGCCACGCGTTAGAAGTGAAACTTCTTTGACGAGGTTGGAACATTGATTATTTTCTCTAATATTCCAAACTTACCGTGTACATGTCTCAATCGCCTAATTGGCATTAAAGGTATTCATGGCAAAACGAGTCTTTCTGATACCAAATCCAAAGTAGGAAGATGAGCTGGAATTTTTAGGTATACAAAACCATTATATTTTGATAAAGTTGGTATACTTTTCCTACTTAAACTTTGTCGGCAATTGTAGTATGCTTTAATATCTTCTAAATTAATTACCGATAATATATCTTGTAAAATATTTTTGTGCTCAACAACAGACGTTCTCAAATCATCTCTAAACCATAATCAATCACAAATCGAACACCCGTGATCGAAAAAATAATCAACGAATCGCTTTTGAAAATCTTTGCAAGCACTTTTATAGGAATCGTATTCTTTGTAACGTAAGATAAAATTTATTTTCGATTCACTTGCATCAGTTCCAACACACGCACTAGACTTGTTGAGGGCTCTGTAGTTGATGGCACAGGGTGGTTCACAAAGTCAGTATTAATCTGTGCTGTCATTAGAACAGTCTTAATAACATTCCTATCCCTTAAACTCGGCATTAAGGGAGTATTTTGCAATGTTCTTTTCCGTGCTCGCTATTCTCTCATGTACTCTGATGAAGATTTAGCAGTAACACTTGATATGTTTGCAATATTTTTCTGGGGGTCATTTTTTCAACTGGCTGCTAGGTTGTTTTTTTTTTTTCCTTTGTGGAACTCTTTTCCTCTTTGTGCATTTGATTTAGACATTCTGACTAGAAATAATAATAATTCAACACAAATGAAAATTAAAAACGCAAAACTAAAAAATGAGAACTGCATGTCCTAATACTGCAAACAAGCAAAGCTATGAATGTCGAGCTGGGAATAAAAACTTCCAAGAAATAATTTTGTGATGCTTGGTACCTTATTATACTCACTGAAATCAAACTGTGGTCCACGGACTCCCCAGGGGCAGCGAAGGTCTCTCACCTAATGTAAAGATTTCCATCTTTTACAGACTGAAAGACCTGGTGGAAAAATTGAAAGATGTGCGACCCTAGAGTAGGTCACTAAATTGTCCCCAATAAAAATATTTACTTAAACATGTACTTTGATCAAGAATATTGTTACGAATTTTGTGTCAAAGAATGTAAATAATTTGTATTTGGATGTGTAATGCCTTTATACACTGCTGGCCACCGTAAATGCAACACTCTGAAGGAAGCATGCAAATAACATGAAATTTACAACATGCATTAGCGGAGGTGAGATATGCAAATGATTAGAATTTCAGCCCAGACACACATCACACGCGCCTGTGGTGCCAACTCAAAGCGCTATTTAAGGTATGGAGATTTCGACGATTTCAAGTTCGGCAATTGTGTTTTTCTTGTGGTTTTTTCAAAAGACAATCAGTCATGCCTCGTAGGAAACAGCGATCAGCTTTTGATCAAGTTTCCGAGTTCGACAGAGGAAGGATAGTGGCCTACCGAGATTGTGCATTACCTTTCAGGGAAATAGGTAGTCGTGTTAGACGAAACCAAACAATTGTAATGCTTATATGTGACCGTTGGATGCAGGAGGGTACTACGGACCGACGTGGTCGATCGCATCTACCACAGTGCACCACTTCACGTGAGGACAGGAAAATTGAGCGCATGGCAGTGACGGATCGCTCAGTCACATCACGAACCATAACGCAGCACATTGAGTCTGTAACGCATCTCATACAGTGTCTGCGCGTACCATTCGACACCGTTTACAGCAGAGTGGTCTGTTCGCAAGATGTCCATTGCTTGGTCTACACTGGATGCAGAACCACAGACGTCTCCGCCGCCAATGGTGCAATGAAAGAAGGATGGTTGGCAGAATAGAATAGTGTTGTCTTTACTGACGAGTCACGCATCTGTCTGCAACACCACGATGGTCGGATTCGAGTCTGGAGACACCGTGGAGAGAGAATGCTGAGCAGCTGCGTTATGCACCGCCACACTGATCTTTCACCTGGTATTATGGTATGAGGTGGTATTGGATATCACTCTCGCACTCCTATAGTACGCATTGCTGGTACTTTAAACAGCCAGCGCTACATCTCAGAGGAGTTGGAGCCATTTGTTCTTCCTTAGCTTCAGGGCTTGGCCACAGCCATATTTCAACAGGTTAATGCGTGACCACACGTGGCACGCATTGTCCAAAGCTTCTTCGTCAATCACCAGATTGAATTGCTTCCCTGGCCGGCTCACTCCGGATCTTTCGCCGATAGAGAACATGTGGTCCATGGTTGCTCAACGATTGACCCAGATTACACCCCCGGCTGCCACACCAGATCAACTTTGGCAACGTATGGAAGCTGCTTGGTCTGCTGTACCCAAAGAACACATCCAAAGTCTCTTTGAATCAATGCCGAGGCGTGTGGTAGCGGTGATCTCCAACAATGTGGCTATTCTGGCTATTAACTCTGGCAGGAACCACGTTTCACAGAAGTCTATAAATTTAATCATTTGATACTTGGTCAACCTGTTATCTACAAATAAATTTTGTTGTGCTGTCTCTTGTCTTTCTTGGGACGGTGGCCAGCAGTGTATATATATCTTATTCTAAATTAGATTTAATTTACGTTACAATTGTAATATTCCCAAGCAACGCCGTCTCTACTTTATAATGGTGATTTAATGGGAATTTGGCTAAAGCTCTTGGCGATAGAGTCAAGTTGACGTTATTTTTGGTAACCGTGGTAACCATTTTGGAGACATGGCGATTATATTGTCGAGTTCGGGACCCTCTGGATTATTCTAGAAATTAGTAGAGAAACCCACTAATTTCAAGACCTATGACGCAAGCGGGTCTTTCTCGAATTATGCTCTAGGGATATAAATAGAGAGATGCTCGTCGAAAGTCAGTCAGTCGGGTTTTGGCTGCGATCAGTTAGTATTGATTTGATTGTTGAAGCGATTAGTGATTACTTCGGCTGTTGAACGAGTGATTGCTTGGGAATAATCTTTTATATACGTGTACTTTAGATACCGATAATTGTGTATGTGCTGTTGAAGTGTGAAGACCTTCTGAGATTTATTCTGTGAATATTGTTACTGAATCCTGTATTTCAAGGATTGGATTTTGGACAATAAATTCTCATCGCTCTTAAAGAACTGTCTTGTTCTTGCGACTGATTGGCATAAAATCCTCGAACCCCGATCAACGTAACAATATCAATTCAAACACTATGCGATATTGATATGACTTCAATTGGAAACTGTTAAGTAGTAGTTAAATCCTAGTAATATGCACATGCCGTTGCCAAAAGAACGCTGTCGGGATCGTAGTAGCCTATTGATCACGGTGATGAATTCGTGGCCGGCGTTTCATGGGTTTGGACCCTTGTGCCATTCAAGATCCATCGATCGTCCGGTCTGATGTACTTAAAGTTTGTCAGGACTCAAAGCCCTCCCTTTGGCGGGGTGTAGAAGTTCGGAGAGGAGGATGTCAGATCAGGTGTCATTCTCTTCAGGTTTAAACTCACGAGGTCCGTCGCCAATGGTCTCCATTTTGCTTTACAGTGCAACTTAAATAAAACACTAATTCTATCAAGAATGTTAATAGAAATGATCTTTTCGAAAATGTAAATCTCCCATTTTTCTTCCTTCCTTATCTCATCGCAACATGGATACCTATTTATTCTTTTAAAATAGTACTCAAATTATGTAGTACAATACATATTAAAACCGTATTCAAAACGTTAATATAAATTAATAATTATTTTTATAATGCCCTCATTTTTATTTTAAAATGTAATATCCAAAACAATTTATTTGTGATCACTTGATTTATAATGTTCAGGCATCCTTATCTTAAGTTAATGTTTTTTACGGATGAACTTTTCCTGATGTCGTACAGCCAATCAGATTGAACTATTTAAGAATTTTTTTCCTGCATATTCTGTAAAAAAATCCGGTTGTGTGGCATAATTGGTTTGGCGCTGGCTTTATGTACCCAAGTTTGTGGGATCGACCCCTGCCGAAGTCGGTGGATTTTCATGAAGGAAAAATCTGCTAGAATTCCTGTCGTATGATTATACAGCATATAAAAGATCCCTTGAGTGCTTGTATGGCTTGAGTGCTCTCGATAAAATTAAAAATTCCTAGTACGGTTTCGCATCATCAGAGCTCAGATGTCTCCCTCTGGGGAAGAAAATGGGTGTCAAAATTACTTGCGGTGGTTGGTATACTATCTATAAGGTGCTGCATTAAAAAGAGATACCAGCTCCCGGAGAATGTAATAGATCTCTGCAAAGGTAAAAAAAAAGGGAAATAAAAAAATGTTCTGTAAAAATATACTAAATTATGCCCAATTTTTCTTAAACCATTGCATGGTAATTTTATTTATTCTTTATATTCTGCATATCTTTGAATTTTTTTTTAAGTAGCTTTGAACATTTTTTACATATATCTTGTAGACCGGCATAATTAAAAAGGGATATTTTTCCAAAATGTGAACTTTAAGCAAATAAATAAAAATATATATATATATTCAAAAACCGTTGCTCAAAACACGGAACATAGCCATATTCTTATTTTAAAAGATATTTACCCATAAGAAACTAATTTATATGCGTAAATATTTTTATTATAAAGCAAAAAACACGTCAACTTAATTAGATTTTTTGTGCTGTGAATAATGTGTGCTGCCAAAACCTTACTTCTCCTTTACGTTATGAAGCAAAAAAGAACCATAGTATAATTTTTGAAAATAACCTTTTTTTTTCTTTACATCGATCATAAAACGAGTACTTCCATATTTTCACTATGAGCTGTGTATTAAGTATAAAATTTTGTGTAGTCTATACATACAAAAAAATTATTTTAAAGAAATTAACATGAGATAGTAACAAGAAAAAGTCTTTTAATTTAAGTCATCGATGAAATTAATGTCGTAACTACTATTCCTTGCTCGAAATTAGACATGATTATATACATATGTTTTTCATAAAGCTTAAGAAAGATATAATTATACACAACCATTTTCTCTGCTGAAACTTGCACAAAAATGAATATATTACGGGACTGTTAACTGTGTATTCAAATAACTATCTTAAAAAGTTTTAAAACACCACCTTAAGTTGACTATCATAAAATTATCATTCTAGACAGATTTTGTTGTCTTAAAAATTTGAGCATAGCTATTGCAATGTTATTTGATTCAAAATTAGTGTCTGATTTTTTTTTTGTCTTATTTCTATTTAGGAATATCAAGAACCGGTTTGATGCATACAGGAGAAATGTAGTCAAAACATTTTCAACAATATAAAAATCAGTTGCTTCTAAATGTTTCTCGGCAACTTAGTCATTAAAGAATTATAATTCCAAAGCTTGGTCAGTTGGCTAGATTTCTTATGAATTTATCACTGACTTTTAATATTTTATATAATACTATTTGTCTCCTATTATCTCAAAATGACTGAAGTTCTGACATATAGTTTAATTATAACATATTGCAAAATAACAGAAGTGAAGGCTATTAAAAAGCATCAAAAACATTTTTGTTGTTGCTAACGTACTCAAATGATAGAAGAACGTTTTTTGGTCAATTACTTGGAAAATCCACCAAGAAGAGAAAGACAACAGAAATACTTCTGAGAATGGATTCCATCTCTCAGAATATACATTCTGTAGTTAATACAAATCATACTCTTTTTGAACTCGATTAAAAAAACTCCAGAGATCCTGAATTTATCGATTAAATAGTGCGTTCCAAGGAATATTAAATTTATTCTACCACGTTCGGAACTGGGGTTTTGGGGAGAATGGTAAAACTGCAGCATCAAATCGAGGAATTCTTTTATAAACGTAATGGGGCATTGAATAAAGATGTTGTTCAAAAGGGACATACAGAACATGAAAGCAGGATATAAACTATTCTACCTCGTCTGAAACATTAGGCTTATTTGCCATTGGTCAATCACTGACAATTGAAGATGTATCCAAACTTTCTACAACAAAAATTATGGACTATCGCCTACCTTTTGTTTACCAGACCTTTTGTTGACAAATTCACTTCAACGCCATTCACGATTCCTTCAATCTGTTAGATACAAAAAGGAACCTCTCTATTCGATAATTGTTTCTTACATTCTAATGTTTTTGTTGCTATGCCCAAGTGAGATGTTTAGCCTTACTTGTTTAGCATGCAATAGTCAAAGAAATTCAAGTTGATCGTCGACTTTCTGCCTGCATCCCGTAAAGAATGTCTACTGATATTTATCGAGACTCTGGAGTGAATTCTGATCCTACCCTAGAGAAGTTTTTCACGCTTACCAAATGACACGATTCTTGATAGTAGCCTTCGATCCTATCCTTCTTTTTGCATATGTCGCAGGAAAATGAAGAAATTAGGAATTTCATGAAATCCATAAGGGATAGGATCAATTGACGGGAGATGTTAAAATAACGTCTCTTCAAGGTCATTTCCCTGATGAAAGTAAATGATTTTATCATACCCTGAACTGTTTCAGAGAATGAACTAGTCAAGATTTGCATTGGCAAAATGATGTCCGGGAGGGGGGAACTCCTGGGAGGGGGTCGAGTCCTTGTACTGCCTAACCATATAGGTAGCACTATCGATCCCCTAAATATCAACCCCATATCTTTAAAAAAAATGGCATCAAAGGATTAACATAAGGATTGATATTTTAGTGTGTAGCTGAGAGAAAAGAATGATACACATAAAAAATACCAGCTTAATTTTCTAATTATTTGTTAATTAGTTTTGAATAAATAATTTGTATTTCATTGATTATTGTTGTACTACTTCTACGCTTAATAATGTACCCTATTTGTTAAATAAACACTTTTAAACTCTTGACAATATTATTTCATCATTTCACTAAAACATGTCAAGGATTTTTTCAAATCCCTTACTTTTATCAGGGAAATGACCTTGAAGAGACGTCATTTTAACATCTCCCATCCATTGATCATCTCCCTTAGGGACATGTAAGTTTAATTCCTCATTTTCTTCGTCTTTGTATTTGAATACGTGTGTGTGTGTGTGTGTGTGTGTGTGTGTGTGTGTGTGTGTGTGTGTGTGTGTGTGTGTGTGTGTGTGTGTGTGTGTGTGTGTGTGTGTGTGTGTGTGTGTGTGTGTGTGTGTGTGTGTGTGTGTGTGTGTGTGTGTGTGTGTGTGTGTGTGTGTGTGTGTGTGTGTGTGTGTGTGTGTGTGTGTGTGTGTGTGTGTGTGTGTGTGTGTGTGTGTGTGTGTGTGTGTGTGTGTGTGTGTGTGTGTGTGTGTGTGTGTGTGTGTGTGTAGTGTAGTGGATTGGAGATTTTACCGGGATTCCTTGTGCCTCTACATTTTTGTTATGATTCTAGTGAAATTTTTAAACTTTCCTGCTTATCCCATCAGTTGTGGTGCGTTTAAAACATCACTTTCATCATTATTTTTTACCATTCTCTCACAGTTCTCATATCTGTTTACAGCTTTATATTCGCTTTAGTCGAAGCGCCAATGTGTGTACGTATTTAGTAAACACAGTGATTCCAGTGTTTTTTAGAATAAATTTGGCAAAACTTTACCACATGTACCCATGTATCATATACGCTCTAAATACCAAAACGGTAGGTTGGTTGAGGAAGTACTAAAGGTCATTCATAAATTTAGAATAAATTCTAGCACTAATGAGTAAATACAAAAACCTTTAAATTAATCAAAGAAATTCTGATTTAATAAAGTACAAACGAAAACTGTGTAACAAATTAACTGAAATATTATATTTGATTTTGATAGCTTTAACGCCGAAAAAAAAAAAAATACATGCTCTATGTCATAATATAATTTGGACTTACATATATATTTTTAAAACTACTTGAAATCAATGGGAAAAGGAGATTTGCTAGAAAACAATGAATATCATCATCAAACGAAATTGCCTGTATGTTTTTCTTTAATAATCCTCAAAAGATAAATATTCTTACGAATATAAATTCACGCATTATCTTTCTACATTTACTTCCTCTTTCTCTGACATTTGTCGATTATAAGAGAAGTGGTAAATCCTCGGTTAAATTTTTTTTACAGTATATTACTCAAAACAAATACGCCATTCGTTGGTTAAACTCTTCACGAAGATATCAAATTAGGGATATACAGGTATTAATTTTCTTATCTTAATAAAGAGAGCTTAAATTTGATTACTGGAATTCAATGATTATAGATATATTTTTTTAATACATATACTGTCTTAACTTAATGTCTTTGTCAATGAGCAAAGAGCAATAACTTGATTCCAGAAACACAGCCATTGCGTTTTCTCCGGTTCGTTCAGAATTCCCAACATACTCAATGAACTAAAAGTAAGATTTATCGGGTTTTATTCTTCCAACCACATTAAATTAATTTGTTCGTTAAAGAGAATGCTCATTGTCTCCTAGGACTTTTGTTCCAAAAATTAATTTACCAAGAGAGCACTAAGTATTCCTATCTGGAGACTTTTGTGCTTGTTGCATATTTATTGAACCGTTAATTTAATGAGCACTTAGGTCTTTATATTGTAAAAGAGCATTCACTGAAGAACTCTCAGAAATTATAATTTTGATTCGATCTTTTGAACACATTCATTCTTTTGTGTTATACTTCGAATTACATTTATTTTAGGTGACTTTTATCAGTTTCAAATTAATTGTTATTCAGCTATTGTGATGATATTTCAGTAAATTGTAATGAGGTAAGACCTGTATAACCTATTTTTTAAACTTCACGCCAAAAAAGATTCATTATCAGTAAATGTTTTAAAAAAAATTCTAAAAATTTTTATTTGTATCTGTTTGTTTATTTTAAAATAGAAATTTTTGCCTTGTACAAAAAACTTTTTTAATGGGTTCTTTTTGGGCTTCTACTAATCCTCTTGGAGAAAATACTGTTTTTAACTGGGATTTAAATTGAAAACAACAGTTTTCCGAAGAGAGGACTTGATTTTAAGTAAATGAAAACTTCTATTTAAGTGCCAATCGTTGAGTAGGCGAGGAGATGGTTGAAAGTTGATCCTAAGTGGAAAGCATAGAGTGAATCACAGGTGGTCACACTTCGTAATATTAAATCTAAAGGGAAGAATTATTTGAAAGATGGAAGACGTCCATTTTACGACTGACAAATTAGCAAGTTGGAAACAGGAGGATTCAAGGGAATAATTAAGATAAATGTGACTCTGTATATCTAATAGAATTAATAAGTTTCTATGCTCCTCGGGTTCAGTTATTCGAGTGCATTCTCATAATTTCTCATAAGTGCTAAGGGCTGAATAAAAAGCAGTCAACCTTAGATCATATCTTTTTTTTCTCGAATCCTCTCACACCCATGATCGACAGGTCGCGACAACTTTTTTGAAAATTTGAATAAATTTTAAATGATGTGTGAAAAAGTAAAGATTATTATCAGCTGCAATTATGTTTTTTAGGTTGAAAGGATACTGTGATTGCGCTTATGTGAAATACAAATTATTCAACTTCGTAACACATAATAGAGAATATGAACAGTAATTCTAAATCCTTCTTCAAAATGTGCCTGTCATTACTTTTTAGGATATAGCACCTGACCTTGCAAACTTCTCACAAATTCTCCAACATTTGTTTTTAAGTAGTTTTTATGGCCATAGAAGCCGAATACTCATGGTCACGAGCTCGTAGCCGGCTTTGTTTCTGTTGAGTCGTCAGTTCGAGCCCTAGTGCCGCTGAAGATACATTGTGTAGAGAAGGGGTGTCCAACCCAAATGACCTTGCGGGCCACTTCGGAAAAACATTATAATCTCACCGGCTGCACATAAAAATATGTATCTTTGTATCAAATTTGGAAACAAAAAAACATTTATTGGAGTGAAAATTTAAAACAAAATGAATTTTTGTTATTGTTTTCATTATTTTTCATGTTTACAGACATAGATAATATAATAATGTTTATATAATATAATAATGCAATGATCAAATAATGTTTAAAATATTTTACAGTTACCATTTTCTTGAAAATTACTGTGTGTGTGTTCCTATTGAATTGATCTTTCGTTACTCATTGGTGAAATTTGATAGTGCCGTCATTCGCAAACGATTAAGTATACATTGTCCTTCCTGAATATTTTTTTAAACTTTAAAAAACATCTCTGACTGTCTGTTGTCTTTTGGGCCCTCCAAACAGAAAAAGAGAGGGAGAAACGAAAGTCGCACACACAGAGAATTATGTACCATCCATAGTAAAGGATATGCATAATGCAATTCGAAATTTATTAAAAAAGTAATTTACTGTAGTAAAATCAAATGAAACTGTTTGATAAAATATAAATCTATTTTAATCTAAAAGACATTTCTATTATCGAAAAGGATACATTTTAAAACAAGAACGGATAACAGGCAAATACATTGTATATATATGTATCCCCTTAAATAAATTTTAAAATGAAAAAAAAAAAACTTTAAAAATCTGATATTTAAAAAAATTTTAAAAAGAGTCGGCGGGCCACGTGTTGGACATCCCTGGTGTAGAGGAAATCTGAAGCACGTTAAATCTACCGAGGGTTAAAGTTATCACATTAACGAGGAGGTGAAGTTTGGAGAAAAGGAGGGATGTGTGGCCACTGGCGTAGCTAGTTCTGAGTGGGCCCTGCATCAAAATTCCTTCGGGGCCTTATTTTAGATATGAGAGCCTTGTTAGTGGAACTGTACTTACACATGTTGGGGTCCCTCTAGCTTGGGGGCCCAGTATCGTTAATACGGTTGATACAGTGATAACTATGCCCTTGGATGTGGCTCAAATATTGGACACGTCACACATATATATAATGAGGTTCTAAATTACAAGGTCCTTAACCAATAACTCTGGTGAAGCTTCTAAACAGTCAAATTCAGTTAACCCTTAGTGAGGCTGTGGGTAGCATATGAAGTGGTGCTTATCCAGAGGACAGAAACCCAAACCTATGGATCCGCAGCCGAGGAACATGACCATTAGACAAAAGTGCAAGACTACAGTTCCCCGCCGTAAATCTACCAATTTTCATATATATTTTTGACTGTAACACATATACTTCTTTATGCTCCAATATATATAGTATTGATATATTATGTTTTTAAAAGTCAAAACCGTTCCATGGGTCTCAAAGTGGTTTTAAAAGTCAAAATGTTCCAAACGTTCCGTTCTATGTGCAAAATTTTGCTTTATAATGTAAAATGAAAAATCTATACATATATACTGGATAATAGAAATATTACAGGGTAGTAGAAAAAAATACGGAAAATTTTATGAAAGGAAAAATAAATTGACTATGCAAAATGCTGATCTTGATAAAAAAAAAATTGATTCTAATGATAAAATGTTTTTTTTATTTGAAAATTTTACGAATTTGATGTCTGTTCTTTAATTTTGCATGAAAATAATCTCAACTCCAGAAGCGGCCGTGGTAGCCGAGTGGTATAGGTATCGGATCGTGGATGGCTTGTCACGAGTTCAAGCCCAGTACCACTAAAGACCCACCATGTAGGACCGCGATGCACGTTAAATCTGTCGAGAGCTGAAACGTCCTCCCATTGGTGTGGTGTGGTAGTTAGGAGAAGTGGTGCCAGCTCAAGTGTCGTCCACGTCACTTGACCATGGTTCAAAATGACGTGGTCCATCGCCTAAAGCCCTCGAGTAGCTGAACAGTGCGACGTTAATATTCAATCAATCAATCTCAACTCTAGAATTAGCCATTTTGAATAATGTGTCTACCAAGCCTTGATTTAAAATCTTACTATATTGATACTATTTTTTTTTTTTTTTCCTTTAAAAGAAAGTAAATTTCTGAGGCTACGCTTAGTATTAATTAAACAACTATACTTTCTTTGATGTGATAAAAATAATGCTCGTAAAAAGTAAATGCAATAGAGTTTTTATTTCTCGTTTCTAAAAAAGAATTATTCATAATTCTCTTCACGTTTTCGAAGCCCTATAGTAAAAATCTAAAAAAGGAACAATTGAAAAATATTTCAAGTTTTATTTAGATATTTTACTGGTGTTCTATATGTGTGAAACCTAGTTTATACTACATACATCAGTGTGATATAGTCTAGCTCCTGCCACACTGCACAACGTTATTGACAGCACATAAGCTATAATTTCTATGTTATCCGAAAACTTGGGTGTTTACATATGACTAACATTTCTTACTCCCTTTGCTGCGTGCTGTAGCAGAACTACATAAAAGGATAACATGAGCTGTCTAAAAACTGTTCACCTAAAAAAAAACTCACACGTATATTATTTGCAAAAGAGAATATAAGAGTGTTTTTAATCGGAAGATTATTTTTGTTATATTAGAAAGTCAAATCCCTAAAGAAAAACTATGGTTCTGTGTTAATTGTTAAGAATTTGATGACTATTTAGTGTACCCCCATGCCACGAAGACATTCTATATTTACAAACAACCATGCCTTATCCGGGATTCGAACCCATGCCCTATGGCACCGTAGTCAGAGTCACTAACCACTATACCGGATGGGCGGCTTAACTCAATTTAAATGCAAGTACTTAGAATTGTTTCAGGGATAAGCGATCACACACAAAAACATGTTTTACTATTCACAATTTTATCATATAAATGCTTCTCAGTAACTGTCACCATTGTAAAAGCCATAGTTATGAGATCATAGCCAGTGGCATCCGTATTGAGTAAAATTAGTGTAGTTATGTACTAAGAATAATTTTCCAAAGAAATTGCTTTTATTAATTTCATAAGGCCTATTGCAATTTTTAGTTGAATAAGAGATCTATGTAATTTACTTTTACGCCCATGTTTATCTATATTGTGCATGCAAATATTCAAAAAGTTAGACTGTATTTTTTAAATTAGTATAGAACGGCATTCTTCAAAGCAGTTCAAAAAAAGGAGAGATAAATTTTATACAAGCTGCATTACTTTTTAAAGATTCATAGTTTTCCACTGTAGCGTAAGGCTCCCTTCACACCAAACGACTCCGATTCATTCACCATCAAACTTGTCTGATCGACCAGGATTCGGCTTCGTAATTTCCCACTCAAATAAGCCAAGATTTGCTTCCGTATTCACACCAACCGAAACCGGTTCAATCCGCCGTCATTCTGACTTACGCGTGATTCGGCAGGTCAGATTTTCTTCCCTCATTCCCAGCAGCCGGGAGCTATTTCTTAAAGAATAAGTGAATTCAAACAAATAGAATGTTGATTTTTATTGTTTTTTATATTATTATCACACAAAGTTTCTATTAAAGAAGCTGATTTCAGATATTTAAAGATAATAATGTTCTTGTTAGGGTTAGCATGAGTTTGTTTTTATGCCAATAGATGGGGCTTATATTTTTGATATTCATAGTATCAGTGGCGCACACAAGGGGGGTGTCTTGGGGGTCCGGACAACCCCATAGCCCTTGATTTTTCGATTGGTTATAATCCTACGTATATATTACGTACAATTTAATTATGTATTTGTTATTAATAATTAATTTTATTAATTAATGCTAATTATTTATTCAATAATTAATTTTGTATTGTTTTTGTTCCCGAAAATCGACAAAATCAAAAGAATATTCTGAGTGGCGTAATGGAGCATGATACCAAAATGGTGGACTTTCGATCCTGGACCCCTCCCTTGAAAATTTTTTGTGTGCTCTACTGCATAGTATTCTTTTTCGTTATGTAAACTAACTTTAGTTCTTGTCGCCAAGTGCGTAGGCTGTATTTTATCCCTAATAATCTTGCGCAAGTAATAAAATTATTTTTTTCAAATTTAGAAATTTGAAAACTTCATTCTTTACTTAATAATACTTCAAAGCTTTTTTTTGTGGGGCGGGGGAATATTCTAAAGGATGTTTGAAATAGCTTGAGAGATCAATTTAATAAGAATTTATTTAATTTTGGAAGGAAAAAAAATTAAATATTTATAAGAATGCTAAAATAAATAAAACACCAATATTGTCAATAATTTTAATTTTTTAAAAGATTCCATTTTATTACTACATAGATCTCAAATTTTTTTATATAAAACTCACAAAATGTAAATGGCATGTAAAATTTTTAATTCATTAATGTATTAGGAAACCATTTTTAAATACATAATCAAAAAAACTAGTTGCTATATGCTACAAAAGCTGTAGAATATAAACATTAACATTAGAACATTAAAAACAGTAGATATATTATTTGTAAAAGTAATTGCGTTATAATATAGTTACAATACATATTTATTATCTGTTACTACTTTTCAGACTATAATTACACTTGATACTAACAGGCAAAATATAAAAAAATAAATAAGTAAAACCGTTATCATATTTTTTTTTGTTTTATGTATTTCAACTTGAAAATAAATGAAAATACAATAGTGAAATTAATAGCTTGAAACGTTAATCGTCTTAATATATTAAAAACAACATCCATGTTCGACAGCAACTAATGGAAGAATGATTGACCTGTGGCGGTGTGAAGGCAAATCTCTGTTCATTCAGAATCGCTGTGAATTGGAAAGATTGCTACAGACTCGGAATCGTTTGGTGTGAAGGGAGCCTAAGAGAGAATAATGAAGTCCCCCTCCCCCCCCATAAAAGTCAGATTTGGGGTCCCAAGCCGGATCTTACGTACTTGACGTCAGTCAAGTTCCCTTTGGGCCCCATAGAAACCTAGCTCTTCGCTCGATGAGAGGGGGGTACATTACGCCACTAGTTTTCCATCATCAAAGCTTATAGAAGATTTATTTTAGATTACGTCAATTTCGCATCGATCACTTAGTATTAAGTATATCTTCACGAATTCTAATTTTACTTTTTACTTTCTGCTAAATTCTTCCATTTTATGTTAATATGAAGATAACTCTTGTTCATATTGAGAATCACAAATCGTTTTGCTCAGAAAAAATAATTTTCTAGTTTTTATTTTGATTCGCGTAAATCTAATTTCAAACAAATTCTGTAATTTTAAGCAGGGAAATGAATGAAATCAGACTTCATGTACATGATTTATAAGTTACATTGAGATGCTCTTTTGTTCACAGTCATTCGTCAGAATAATAACACATCAATGGCCGGAGAAAAACGAATGCATTTCTATAATAAAAATAGACATACCTTTTAAAAAATCCAAAAGTGATGTAAAGAAAAAATTGTGTGTGCTTATGACCACACGATAGAGGTGAAAACTTCTGATTTATTCTGGGCAAGAAAATTCAAGTGTTCAGATTTTCTACTTTTTCTTTTACGACATTTTCACATGCGGGCGTTAAGTAGTTCTCTTTTCCATGCCCATGCATAGGTGGATTTGTTTATTTCATCCATTTTTTGTAAAGAGTAATGCTTAAAAATTATGCAATTATTAATAGTCTAATTATTTAAAAATATTTAATGTAAATTACTTATGTGCAAATTATATTTATGTAATATATGTGTTTATATAACTTATATAATGCCATATATTATGTAAGGCTAAGAAACCTTATGCTCTGAGAGCTGTTTACTTTTCTTAAAATTCCCTAAGCAATAAAAAAGAGGGTTCGTACTTTTCCACTATTATTGCTTTTATTTTCTCGTAATCTCTTAGTTGTCATCACTTATATAAACCAAAATATTGGTAATTTTCTGGCCAATTAACTTCATTAAAATATTGGATTTTAAATCTCTTGGCACATTTTGGTGCTTCAATGTTCTTTCTACTGAATCAAAAAATAGATCCCATGTTTCGTTTATTCTCTTTCATTTCTTCTTCTCCTACATAAGAATAATCTTTTATTTTTTCCAATTATTTTCGCTTGCGATTCTCCTTTCTCGTTTTCTCAATGGAGTTGAGTGAAAGTGGGCTGCATGGCAGTGATATGTAAAAAAAAATAAAACTTTACGGACAAAATTGTGCAAGGAGTTTTTACTGCTTGAAAAAAAGTACGCCCCTAAAAAGTTTTCAATTCGAAGCAATTGCCGACTGGAACCGAGTAAATCCGATTGAGCGTAACGTAACCAAACTTTACGCTAAATTTATATTCACTCCTCAGCAAAACGCGAGTATAAAGAAGTTATCACTTAAGAAACTCTTTATCAGTATGCTTAGCCTCTATTCCTAACTCTACATGTATTACTGTGAAAATCGAATTGTTTCAAATATTTCCAAAGATGCGGCACCCTGACAGATTGGTTAGGCCCACCACAGGTGCAAGGTTACCTACTCTTGTTCTAAATCCTTGAAAATAGTAAATAACCTTTTTTATAAACTCTGTCTTTTTAAGGCTTAGTTACGCTTTTACTTTTTTGAACCTTTAGGTTTTGTAAATAAAGTGAAGTATAATTATTGGGAGTTTCTTTTAAACACCATTTTATAAGCTTCACTTGTATGTAACGGAATCTTGTAGATCAATTTTTACCCACTTTAAGAGGTCAGATTAATTCGAAATTTTGCTCACTTGCCCAGGACATATGACAATACAATAATTTAATAATTTTGTTCCATTGTCCTGATCAGGATTTGCAGGATTTACGATTTCCCATTTTCAGATCCCATCGCGCATCTAGCGACTAATTTCAGATTCCATTTTCAGATTTGGCGACTAAAGGATTAAGTTACAACTTAGTTCGGTTAACTATAAAAGGGTGTTCTTTAGTTTTTGTTTTTTTAAAGTATAATCTATTTTTATAAAATTAATATCTTAATCAACAATTCGTTATTCACCCCAACGAAAAGTAATTATTTCTACTTAACAATCAATGGTCTGATTTTGTAAGACTTCTGCTTACTTTTTACGTGCTCTTTCAGTAATCACTTTAAATCATCTCTGTGATAAGGTCAGGTCTTTCACTCCATATTTTTTTCTTCAAAGCCAATTATATATGCAAATGCAATCGTATTTGATAACGAAACGTGTTACGTAACACGACTGCATCATCTCTAGAGATCTCAATGACAAATCTACAATTACTTTGAATGATATCCCATGCGTTTATCAATTCCCCGTCACACCTGGGCATTTAAAAGGAAGTAAGGATGACATTTCTTTTCTTTATATTTTTTCCCTGCAAGCCTTCATCGATTCAACAATTTTGCTATAGCTATCACTAGTTGTGAATTAAACGCTTTAACAAGATACTATTATTCATTCATAAAACAACTTTTTTTGGCTACTGTAGTGGTTAAAGTATCCGACTGAGTTCGAAACCAAATGATTTTCCTAAAGGGTACAAACGAATATTTCTTTTAATATTTAGTGTCACTTATATTAGAACACATGAATAAAATTGCTTAAAGAATATTATTGCAACAACAAATTATTTAAATGCAATATTTTGGCAAAAAATGAACATAGAACTACTTATTTTCAAAACATTCTCTTTTTATGAAAAATGCTTCTATAATAATAATATTTGGCTTAGTGTAGATAGCTAAGACTTCTTCAGAGAACCTGAACTAGGAGTTTTGAAAAGTTCACATTAGTTTCAGAGTTATTACCAATTGAAATAACTATCGGTGGTTTTTTGTTGTTGTTGTTAAAATCTCCACTCTGATGTGCTAAAATATGGATCAATCCACTTCTAAGTTATATAGTTCAAAAATCCTAGTTCAGACTCTGTACAGAGAGATCTGCGCTAGTATACAAGCAAAGTATTATTATTATAGAAACCTTTTTCATAAAAAAAGAATGTTTTGAAAATAGGTTATTCTATGTTCATTTTTTGCCAAAATATTAAATTTAAGTTTTTTTATTGTAAAAATAGTTTTAAAACAGTTTCATACGTGTATTCTAACCTAAGTTGCACTAAATATTAAGAAAATATTCATTTTTGTATGCTTTTTCAAAATCGAGGTTTCGAACGGATACCTTAAAGTGAGTTAGTAAGTAAACGTCAAATTCTGTGTTGCTTACCAGAGCCAGATCATCGCAAAGACAAATGAGACAAATATATAGGGTCCTGTCAAACTTCTATTTTAAAAATATATATAAATAAGATTCCGCTTGTTCCAGATATAACGTACACCCTTTTAACACAAATTATCTGATGGAAATTTACGGGTGCGCGTTATACGCCGGATTTAAAAATGATAGGCTTTGAAAATAAAAAATATAAGCATTAAAAAATTATATTTTTACATATATGTAAATACTGTTTATTTAAAGGAAATTGCATATTTTATGAACTGTCATTATTGGATAAAATTAAAAGAGTTCGTTAAATTAGTCTTAGGTTATATATCTTCAGGCACACACTTCATCGAATTTAATTTATTCTTCACTATCACTGTTTCTCTAAGCAATAAATAGTCTCATCTTATACTTCATTTAGATTATTAGATATACTACATTTTTTAAATGACTATTGAAATATGTCAGGTTTAGTTTGATTCCATATTTTATTATGCACTCACACACTATTTCTAGACTGGCATGACGCACTTGACCACCTTTTATGTGGGGGTAAATGTTTTTTTTACTAACATCCACATATTTTTTATTGTTCAGAAGTATATTGTTGTTCAAAAGACTGGAATAATATCTCGAATAAAGGATTTCAGAAAATGAGAGCACTGTAAATGTGTATTTAAGACTTCTTCGTAAGAAAAAGGTACACGTTATACACCCGTGTGTGTGCAACTTCCCGGAATATACGGTAATTTACTTTTATTTGGACAATTGTGCGTATAGTAAGCAAATATGAATATGGTTACACGGCTTAACCCGAATCAGCAGAGCACGTAACAATATAATAATTTTAGCATTCATGAATTACAATTTATTGTTGTATATTAAATACTTTTTATTAATAAAACTTGAAGATCTTTTAAGTGATAACTTCTTTAGGCGCGTTTTGCTGGAGAGTGAACTTGAATGATGCGTTTTAAAAAGTCAAGCAGTGTTACGCTCGTGATTGTAACGCTGGTAACAATGGTAGAAATACTACTGAATGGTAACAATGCTACTCGTAACAATACTACTGAATCCTTTGGGTTTAATAAGTCATGTATCGGAGATATTTGTGCAGCGAAATGTAGAGCAGAAAATGGACAAATAATTCTAATGGTTACTACTTATATTTCACCAAATCAAAGTGTACCAAGTGTAGAAAAAATTATCGAATTCATTCACAAAAAATTTAGTTACCTACACTGTGTGAAACCGGGTCAACTCTTTTGAACAAATTGATTATTATTTTAAGTGGGGATCTAAATGTAGCTTTTTCAAAAGACAAATCAAAGCCTTTAGCAGATTTTTAAAATCAAAATTCAATTTAGTTATGTCAAATGATCCAAATGAAAGCACGACAAAGTACGGAACAACGCTTTACGGAGTTTATATATATATATATATATATATATATATATAAATAATTTTGAACCTATTTCAGCTACCATAAACTTATTGTTTCCTTCTTGGAACATAATTAATTCAGAAATGTGTTTGTATATTTCGCAAAAAAATATTACTTTATGAGTACAGACATCTGAATAAATATTTATATATGACTACTAATATCCCCTTGTTTTTTTTTCACCGAACTAATCCCTGAAATAACATTACAAAATTTTAAAGTTATCACTGCTATTGTGTGGTCTTAAGCACACACACACTCTTTTTTTGTGGGTGTTCTGTGTTTCTTGTGAAAGAGGACAGAGACCTGGTAAGAGGAAAAGGTCTAGGGCCCCAAAGAGGGTTAATCCAGCCATGACATTTATAGTAAAAAACAGACGATAAATATTGTTCTACGGGCTTGTTGTGAAATCTAGGTGAACAGGATATGAGTTTCAGATTGTCTTTTAGCTTCAAATTGTATTGTTACTAGGTTCGACAGTGTCAAAGGTTAGTCAAACGGATTGCATATCATCTCCCCCTTCCTCCCGCTTGCTACCTGCTTTCTCACTTTCATTTGCCACGTCTTCGCTTTTCCGATGCGATGCACGTTAAATCTGTCGAGAGCTGAAACGTCCTCCCGTTGGTGTGGTGTGGTAGTTAGGAGAGGGGTGCCAGCTCAGGTCTACGTCACTTGGACCATGGTTCAAAATTACGTGGGTCCGTCGCCGAAAGCCCTCGTGTAGCTGAACAGTGTGACGTTATATTCAATCAATCAATCAATCAATCGCTTTTCCGATTCTAGCTCTTCAGTTCCAGTGTCCCTTTCTACTTACTTTCTCATTCCTATATTTAATCTGAATTGATTCCTTCAATACTTATCAAAAGTACAAAAAAATAGGCTTCAACGTTAAACACTTGCCAAGTATTTATACTCATTCTGCCAAGCAGTGCGAGCAGTCAAACCCCGATTTCCATTGTTTGGAAACTGTGAAAACCTACCTCATGCAGCAGATTGTAAAGGACACTGTGTTTTGTTCTCTGCATAAAATCGAAAAAGAACTCTTTCTAGTCGGGAATGAAAAAGATTATCAAACATCTATTTGTCAATATTTTAAAATTTCTAATTAACTGGTGCGTAATTGTTTGATTATGGTACTGTAAACTGCTGAATAAAAAGTGTGTAGGTTCTAATTATGGACATTTTTTGTGTAGTTGCTTATTATAGAATTTCCAAAAGGTAAGTGCAAAAAATTTGTTCCTTTTCGGACCACGATATCACGACTAACCCCGAATTAACGAATAAAATTTTCGGTCCCGATTAATTCATTAAATCGGGGTCCAACTATATATAACAATATTCTTGGAACATATCATACGAAATGAGGAACATCATGTAAAGTGTGTGTAGTTATTTAGACGCACATTCCAAAGGTGAAATGATTAACAAAACAGATTTTGTTGACAATTTGATGCCAAATAAGTAACATATATGAAAAAAATTTTAGGTCAATTCCTACTTAGGTTAACGAAGAAAATTTTTATTTTAGTTACCTTTTATTAAATAATTTACAATTAATATAGATATGTATATACATATGACAGAATCACAATATTAAATGACAATTAGTTTTATTAATCATCATTAAAGTATCGTATTGTCATCTAAGACAATCGTGTATATAAAATTTTAGTTCAACTGAATACTTTAAGAGAGAGAGAAAACCTTTTAAAATTTTGGTCCAAGTCGCGCTAAAAATGAAGCCAACGTGACTATATCTGCAATTATTTAAATGATTGGGTTTCCAGTCAATTGATTTTTTAAATAATTATAATTAAATTATCGTATTGTCATCAAAACAATCGTGTATAAAAAATTTAAGCTCAAATGAGAGCTTTAAAACTTAGACAAAAACATTTTAAAAGTTTTGGCGCAAGTCGCTAAAAATAAAGCCAACGTGACTATATCTGCAATTATTTAAATGATTAGTTTCAGTCAATTGATTTTAAATAATTATAATTAAATTATCGTATTGTCATCCAAAACAATCTTGTATAAAAAATTTAAACTCAAATGAGAGCTTTAAAACTTGAGACAAAAACATTTTAAAGTTTTGACGCAAGTCGCTAAAAAAGAAGCCGACGTGACTAAATCTGCAATTATTTAAATGATTAGTTTCAGTCAATTGATTTTAACTAATTATAATTATCGTATTTTCATCCAAAACAATCGTGCATAAGAAATTTAAGTTCAAATGAGAGCTTTAAAACTTGAAACAAAAACATTTTAAAGATTTGACACAGGTCACCAAAAATGATGTAATTCTTGAATAATTAGTTTTAATAAATTAATTTTAGTAATTATAATTAAATCACCGTATTGTCATCCAAAATAATCGTGAATATAAAATCTCAGCTCCATTGAGCGTTTTAAAATGTATTTTGCTAACGATTGAAAATTTGAACAAGATATATATAGGGAGATTGAGAACTAAAAATAAAATTGAAAAAAACGCAGAGTTTATTATCGAATTCGAGCAACACATACACCCATACGCAAAAACAATTCAAAATAAAAAATTTCCAACCCATAATACAAATTTAAGAGATAAATATTGCACTATTATATCGCAGTGGTTCTTAAGCTGTGGGCCGAGGGCCGCAGCGCTTTTCTAGGGGGTCTGTGGAGTCTCTTATGTAATGTTGAGATAGCTCTCTTTTACAGACTCAGAAAGACCTCGTGAAAAATTTGAAAGATAAGCCATACTAGACTCAATCATAAAATTACCCAATGAGAAAACTCTACTAGAGTGTTAAGTCGGGGAGGGATGTTGAATATCCGCGATGTGTGTGTCACGCTATTACATAAAGGGGAGAGGGGGTCGAAAGTTTAAGAACCACTGTTATACTGGATTTATACACCCGAACCTATTAACAAGAAATCCCTTGATGATTTGTTGGATCACTAATCCGTCATAATCATCTTTTTTTTTACTTCATCCATCATAAATAATGCATGGGTCCATTAATTCTTTCCAATCAGCATTTACACTCTTTTTTACCTTTTGACGTTCCCTTACGATACAATACAAAGTAAAAAAAAAGATTACTCCGGTCGTTCATTTCTGCAACGGTATCCCTCAATCAATCATTCATTTATGTGTGTCTGCAATTTCTGAAACATATTTAAAATTCGGATCACATCTCACCTTAAAAAGAAAATAAAGGACCTTGAAAAAATTGTAATAGATTTATTTTTGTTGTGAACGTTTTAAATAGACACGACGTTTCCTTTTTTTTTTTTACTTTCTTGCGTAAAAATAAAAACCTGTGAAACCAATATTCGAAACAAATTAGATATTTTGATTGTGTGTGACAATCAAGTATCTTGAGTTAAGACAGGGAAAAAAAATGCTCGAATCTTTTCGAATGTGAGCGGGAATGATAGAGGCTAATCACGTAACCGGTTTGCGAAGGCCTCCGCTTGATTGAAATCTAACCACGAGAAACCGGGTGTGATGTTTCGGAGAATTATACGTATTAAAAATAGAAAGATTCGCGATGAAAAAGATTAGATACAAAGATTCATTTATTACGAATGGTAATTGTTGGTGTAAAGACAGAAAGGCATTTAAACAATTTTTATAAAAGGTTATCTGAAACTAGATTTATATTATCTACAAAGTATATATATATATATAAAGTGTAATTGCGTTGTAAACGGAAGAAAAAGAGTCCTCCGACAAAGAAAATTATCTCTCAGATTTTTCCTGAGTTCTGCGCTTCGCTGGAACGTATTTATATTCCTATGAGTTTTATTTGTGAGGCAGTTTTAAAGGGCAGTTTAAGGAATCTCAGGGGTGATAAATTTCTCTAGAGGTCTGAAAATATAAACAATTTTCAAACAGGTATTATTCTTTTAAATTTAAATTGAATAATTCGAATCCTTACATTTTTTATAAAGGAATGGGGCTTCAGAAAAGATAAAAATGTTTAAAATATAATCATAATTTAAAAATTATAAGCATATGAAAATGAAACTTTCTATAAAATATTTATTAAGTTTTACGTCACGCATGCTATTTTCTAAAATAGTAGCTTTAATTACTAGCTAAAAGTTGATTTATAAACTTAAATGTATTCTTATTACACGGTAGCTGTTTTTATATAAATAGAATAATAACTTATATATTTTAATAAATAAAAAATACACACACACATTTTTAAAAAATATTTAAAGAATTGCAATATTTTACAAATATCTTGAAATACTAAAGATATGTAATACCAAAACTAGGTAGGGTTTAAAGAGTATGATACATTTTATAATTCTGTAAATTTTTATACATCAGAGGCAATTATTTTAGGTAATAGAGCGCGCAACGCAAAAAATACTTAATATTTGTTATAGTTTTCATATGCTTATGGTTTTTAAAATTATTATTATATTTTAAGCATTTTATACTTCTCTGAAGCCCCATTTTTTTATAAATAATATGTAAAAGATTCAAATCATAATTTAAATTTAAAAGAATAATACCTGTTTGAAAATTGTATATATTTTCAGACCTCTAGAGAAATTTAACACCTGAGACTCTTTAAATAAAGAGTATATTCACACATGTAGTCTTCGATTTATTTAAGGCAACTAAGACGTCAACGACAAGGAAAGAAAAATGATTTTTTTTAATACCAAACTTAAATTGTTCTCGTTTACTTAAATTAAAATCAATAGAAGTAATATTTTTATTGTAAATTATATGCATTTTTATGCACCTGTTAATTCAAAAATCCAATTTTAAAATATAAGGGATTCTGAAATGAGCAATCAATATTCAATAACATTTTTTTTATATATATTTTCGAAGTCACTTACATTTTACTAAAACCAGTGCATATATAGATTTAAAATTTTGCTGCGAGTTTGTAAACATAACAGTCCATAAAACAAATAAAAAAATCTAAAAAATTTAATTTTGTGATTTAAATTTTTAAAATTTTATGCAGAAACTGTGAATTATCTAAAATTTGTGAATGTTTATTAAACAAGTAATATATAAAAAAGAGTTTTTAAGTCAATTCCTACTTAGATCAACAACGAAAATTTTTAGTTTAGCTACTTTTTATTAAATAGTTATAATTAATATAAATATGTATATACATAGGACAAATCACAACATTGAGCGGCAATTAGTTTTTTTTAATTATCATTAAAGTATCGTATTGTCCTTTTAATTTCAGTCCAACTGAATGCTGTAACACGGGGAAAAAAAACCTTTTCAAGTTTTGACACAAGTCATAAAGGGTCACTTAAGTCGCCAACGTGGCTGTATTTGTAATTCTTTAAATAATTGTTTTAATCAATTAATTTTTATTAATTATTATTAAATTATTGTATTGTCATCCAAAATGATCCTAATTCCAGTCAATTCAGCGCTTTAAAATGTATTTTATTAACGATTGAAAATTCCACCAAGATAAATAAATAAATATACAAATATATAAATAAATAAATATAAAGCAATGCGAGCTAATAGTAGGAATTGAAAAGGGGGGAGTACTGTGTCATTGAGTGAACACGTGTAACTGCACTCTGCCGGAAAAATGCCGAATCAAAATAAAGTTTCTTGAGAAATAAATAATAACCGAGGCTTATGGAGATGAAACTTTGCCCATATTCATGTTTTTGAATGGCATAAACGGTCTTTAGGGGAAGGAACAGTGTGGAAGATGATGAACGTGCTGGGAGCCCATGGTAAGCGATTAAAGACCAAAATTCGGGATATGAGTGGGCTCCCACTCACATTAATTGTCAGACTGTTAATCAGCACAACTACATTGAAATATATAAAAGACTTCGTCAAAAAATTAAAGGAAAAAGGCCAGAATTAGAGAGTGATATGGATGACTGTTGCACCAAAACAATACATCCGCACACACGGCCCTATTTGTTAAGCAGTTTCTGACCAGCAAAAACGTTACTGTGATGGAGAATCCTTCTAACTCACCTGATTTGGTGATCATTTGATTTTTTTTATTTCCTACAATTATATATATAAATCTTGCTTTAAGGGAACCCATTTTATCTCAATTGAATAGGTTCAGGAAAATGGAGAATCTCTTGAAGGGCCTTCCAGAATTGTTACCAACAATGGCAGCACCGAATAAAAAAGTGTGTGAATTGCTGAAGGGGACTACTTTGAAGGTGACAATGTCACGGAAAGCTGATTCTGTATGTACAATGATTTATTGGACCAGTCTCGTTTTGCGTGTGTGTGTGTGTGTGTGTGTGTGTGTGTGTGTGTGTGTGTGTGTGTGTGTGTGTGTGTGTGTGTGTGTGTGTGTGTGTGTGTGTGTGTGTGTGTGTGTGTGTGTGTGTGTGTGTGTGTGGGGGTGGGGGTGCGGGGTGCGTGCGTGGGGGTGGGGGTGCGTGCGGGGTTCCCCACCTGGATGTTTTAAATTCCCCAAAAATATTTTTTCCCTATAAAGAATTTTTTAAAACCCGTTTAACGATTACTCTATCCCTTACAAAACAAGTTTGGGGCCTTCCCATTCAAATAAAAAAGTGATGGTACAAAGATTATATAAAAAGCTTTAAAAAATAATTTTTTTTTCATTTTATAAAAAAACCCCAACAAATAATTTTGCAGTTTGATAAATTTTAATGAATAACTCTTCATTTCAAAATTAAGTTATAATAAAAAAAATTTCCCCAATGAATAGTTATTTTTTGAAAATTTAAAAAATACTAAAAATTTAAAATTTTTTGTTTCCCTAAAAGAAAGGGGAAACTGAAGGGGTTGATATTAAAAATTCTCAAACCCCATCCCAAATGTAAAATATTAAAAAATTCTAATACTTTTAAACATTTATTTTAATACTGAGCATCTATAACTTTAAAATATATATATTTAAATTCGTTAAAACGTATTTAAAACGTTGAAGAAAAAGAATTAATTTTTGTCACAAAAATAATTTTTTGAAAAACAATGATTCCTCCAAATAAAAAAATTATGTAAAATAAAGAAGAAATTTGTGTGTGTTTCTAAAAAAAGAAGTTTGAAAAAAGAGAAAGAAGTTTATTTTTTAAGTAATTTATATATTCTGTAATTCTAGAAATTTTGGCAAAAGGACAAGATTTAGTATTTTATCTGTTCATTTTTTAACTCTATTACTTAATTGAAGCACTATGTATAGAATCTTTTTCTATTAAAAACTATGTCGTGATAGCTTTATTTTTATTAAAATAGCAATCACTAACTGGATTAAAGATAACATTCCTTAAAAAAAATAAGTTTCTTTAAATCCATTACTTAACAATAACTTTGTAAAAAAAATGTATTTATTTATTTTTGAAAACATTTGTGTTCCATCTTTTTAATATTTTTATTGCTGAATTTTAAACTGTATTATATATGAACAGACTATTATCATTAATATTATTTATGAGTATTATGTTTTATATTACAACATATATTAAATAAATAATGATTATAAATAATTATTATTATTATGATCATAGATATTGTCCAAATACACGAATATTCGGAGTGACGGGTTTTTAAGATAAGAAGTCGATTGGATTAAAAGTACGTAAGAATAAATTAATTCTTTTCATGCAAAAAAAATTACACTATAAACTATATGACATTGAAAATACAACACTAGGAAGGAGTTGACAGAAAAATATGCAAATTTCAGGATGGGCGCTGCTCATCGAGTAATAAAAATGATGTGAAATGCGCAGCTATCCGGCACACATTAAGTAGAATATAAGGGCAAAAACCTGAAAAATGGGCAATCTATGCCTTTATTTTTGCCAAGGGAAACATTACAAAAATTTCTTTCTTATTTCGGAGGGATAGGGGGAAAAAGCAGAAAAATTCAAAATTCCAAGGTGGAAAATTCCCACCCTTGATAGATGTTTTGGGGGCTTGTTGACTGGACTGAGATGGATGGGTAAGTTGGTGGCCCATACATCATATTTTATCTGACACCATTTAGATGCATCCACGGTGCACTAGCTAAGGCAAAGATGTTATAACGAACTGCGGTAAATTTGAGGGCTGGCGGCGCAGTCAGAGCAAGGTCAATACGCGTGAATTGATGAATCCATTCAAAACCTTAAAAGGGCCCCCGCGTTTCCCCTTTTTTAACTAAATTTTTGCAGCATGTTTAGGGCATACGATGTTATCATGTCGACTAAAAGCTTTTATAGTATCAGCCTAATTTTTTCACCCGTGATACATTGTTTTATAATTAGTTAACATAAATGGAGAATGTCAGTTTATTAATAATGAAAAAAAACATCTATTTTCAATATCAGGAAGCCTGACAGCTTTTAAAACCAAGACCATCGCATTTGGTTTGTCAGTAAAGAAAATTGGAAAAAATTTTTTAAACGGGCCCAAACATGCAGCCCCTTTTTGGTGATTACATTAAGAATTTTAAGTTTTTCCCCCTTTTAAATTTTGCAATGGCCTACTCTGATTGTATCCATTAAGAAGACTGTCACTGACCCGATCACGAAAATTTCTTTTTAAAAATTTTGCCACCCTTTAAGAGAAAGTAGGGAGGAAAGAACGATTTTGTTTTTCATACAGAGGGGTCATGCTTTGTTCGTCCGATGAAAGTCGCCGTGTATAATGTTTCATCGGCTTGGTAATAGGTTTATTACGGCCGCAATTATGGAAAGCTTCGCCACATGACAACGCAGCATCAGGGTTTTCTTTGCCCTCACTTGGAGCAGCAAATCAACCCCCGGTTTTTATTCAAGGGGACTTAAAAAGGGGCCCACACGATGCACGGGGGTGTGCTGCGAATTAAAACCTTTTCCCTTCTTTAAAAGGGAATACCCCCGTTTTTTTTTTACTAGCAGGGCTACGCGACACTGTGCGCTCTGCATACATCAGCAAGGCACTCTGCAATGAGTATAAATGTCTGGGTGGACATCATTCTTCCCTGGTCTCTCTCCAAACAAATACACCTTGGGACATAATCAAAACCCCTTTTAGAAACAAAAGGGAATGGTTGGAAAAGGGAAAAAAGAGCCATCCCCCGTCAACCCCCCCTCTTATCAGCTTTTTTCATTTAAAATGCGTGGTACGTGTATTTCTGTGTAATGGTCCTACAGTCTACTGAACCGACATTTTTTTCCTTCTATGTGATATGTTTATCATTTTAAAATAAGCATAACTTATTTATCGTTTAATATCTCTCTGTTTGCCGAATATTTTCCCTATTTGGCCTCTTTTCTTGGTGTTATGCTCTCAGCATCACGAAGTTTACTTTCTTAAATTTTTTATTTTTAATTTACTAATTTTAAGGGAATATCCGGAAAAATTTGGGGATAAAGGTACTTTTCGATATTTAGTGTCATTTTTTTTAGAAAAAGTAAAAGTTTTAGGCTTTAAAATTTTTAAAAAAAAGTTATTTTAAATATTTAAAAAAATTAATTGAAAATTTTTTTTGTTTTTTTTTTAAAAATGCCGAAAATTAAAATTTTGCCTGTTTATTTTTCAGACCTCTTTCAGAGGCTCAAATAAATTTTTAAAAAAAACTTAGAAGTGGGTTTATTCCCTATTTTAAACAACAGAGGGAAGGGAATTTTTTAAAAAAAAAAGGCCCCAAAAATTTTTTAAAAATTTGGGGGTAACTCTGAAAATAATTGGGGAATTTTTTTAAAAAATTTAGTTGAGCCCCTTTTTAAAAGGTCTGGAGCTATATACAGGCAAAAAAAATTATAATAGAAACATTTTTTACAAAAAGGGGAACATTTTGGGAAATAAAATTATTCCAAAATTAATTTTTTTCCCAAAATTTTAAAATTTTAAAAAATTTTTTTTCAAAAAAGTCCAAAAAATTTTTTGGCCCTGCATTCCCCAAACTGGTGACACCCCCAAAATCAAAAAAATTTTTGGCTTTTTTAAAAACACGGTTCCGGAAAGTAGTCGGAAAAACCTTTTAAAATTTAAAAACCTTTTTAAACACCGAGATATTTAAAATATTTATATTGAGAAACATTTTTAAAAGTACTCCATATATAGTACGCTTTATTTACTACTTTTAAGATGTGAATATAAATTTTGAAAAAACGAAATGCATTTTTAAAAATGGCCCAAAAGAAATGTTGAAAAGGGTAAGATTTTCATAGTTTGTTTTCTAAAACTACATAATTTTTTTTATCTAAAAATAGAGTTGGGGAAATTTCGACTATCGGATAAATGGGGTAAAAATAAGAAAGAAGCTTACTGAATTTAAGCTGTATAGAAAACAGAAATGGCTTTCTTAGAATAAAAGCATATTTTCCTTCTGCGTAATATTTTCCTTTAAATCCAAATAGTTCAGTAATTCATTTTGTTATTGAAAATATTTGAAAAATTTTGCGAAATGTTTTTTTTTGTCCACATTCCATGAAGAAATTATGTTTTTTTTCCCTGAAATGTTTTTTTCAACATTAATGTTGTTGTTTTTACATGTTTCTTCTTTGTTTTACATCCAATTTTACCCCCGTTATATTTTCTTTATAGATAAAATACAGAAATACAGGAGACATCATGAATTTTGAGCAAAAGGATGATCATATTTTTTTTTTTTTACTTTACTACGGAATATGAACATGATTGACATTCTTGAAAATAATGTCGTCTCTAATTATTTTTTCACTAGTAAAGCACTATTTACTGAAATAAGTTATTAATAACGAAAATCATATTTTAGAACTTTGATCTGAAAACAAGGGCCAAGAGCAAAATGTTTTTTAGTAATAAATTTCAAATTGAACCTTGATGATGTCTGAAAAGGGCAGCGGTGAGGCAGTCACCTAGTCCACTATATAGCTCCAAAACCGAAATTTTTTTTTCTTAGGGGGGTATTCTCTCCGGGGTTAACCTGGGGTTTTCCCCGAATTTGGGGAAGGTAGGTTTTGGGTGTTGGGGTGTGTGTGTGTGTGTGTGTGTGTGTGTGTGTGTGTGTGTGTGTGTGTGTGTGTGTGTGTGTGTGTGTGTGTGTGTGTGTGTGTGTGTGTGTGTGTGTGTGTGTGTGTGTGTGTGTGTGTGTGTGTGTGTGTGTGTGTGTGTGTGTGTGTGTGTGTGTGTGTGTGTGTGTGTGTGTGTGTGTGTGTGTGTGTGTGTGTGTGTGTGTGTGTGTGTGTGTGTGTGTGTGTGTGTGTGTGTGTGTGAAACATCATTATTCTCAATTGCGGATCACGCCAAATCCACGGATTATTCTTCCGAAGGTAACCCGCCGATTTCGGAGGGTAACTCGTGGATTTCGATCACGCGAATCTCTTTGTAAACAAAAATGGACGACCGCTTCGATTCTTTTCTGCAGTAAATTAGGTAATTCACAGTAAATTAGGGGTTCCTCCGCCACTTTTAAATATTTCTACTTTATCGGGCTTTTTTTTTTTTTTGCGACTCCTTTTTCATGTTTTTAAATTTGTTTTGAAGCTGCTGCCGACTTCGTTTACATAGGCTGGCTGCATTGAAATCCACCGTCAAACTATCCCATGCTTTTTCTTGTTAAAAACTGCTTTGGTAATTTTGCAGTTTATTATACATTTATATTTTTCTACAAGATTTAATAACAATTCCCTCTCCTGAACTGAAAAGTTGCTTTTCGACATAGCAAAACAAAACAAGAGAAATACGTAAAACAAAAAAGCGTGTTAAAAACAGCTGATCGAATGTTTCCCGCCAAGATACAACATAAAATGTAAGCAATATGTCACGTGATTATCAGTGTCCAATCACAACGACTGTAACACCTTGCCCACGCATAACTCACGGATTCGGTAATCGTCAGTTCGAGAATAAGAAAGGAGAATTATCCACGAGATATCGGTGAGCGAGGGTTACCCAATCCGCGAGTTATCTTTTCAGAAAACTCGCGATTGAGAATACCACCGTTAGGGGTCAGTTCATTTAGTAGCTCATTTTTAGGAGGGCGTCATTAAGAAAACCCTTATAGTCCATTGGTAAAGTTATGTAACAACATAGAATCGCTCTTCGTTTGGCAAACCCTTTGGCTTACGTTTCAACAGGATAGTACCTGGACACATACAATATGCCTCTTCACTGCCAGTCTTCGTGCTTCTCTAACACTTTCCTAATAGGCATGATGGCCAGATATCTCTTCAAAGAGAACGTTTGGGCTCTTTGGCGTCTGGAGCAGGCATCTCTGATCTTCCTTGAATCGCGTCAATCTAACATCCAATTGGAACATGTAAGGTAAGCATTAAAGCAAGGGGATATCTGCCAACTCTGCAAATCCTCTGCCAAACAGAGGACCAGAGGTTCACAGCTATTAAAATACGTCTGAAACGTGCAGTGACGTAATGGGGAACATTAGGTACCCCCTCCCCTCTCTGCAAAGTCAGATTTTGGGCCCCAAGTCGGATCTTACAAAGGATTGCAAAACCATACTTACTTTGTGTTAATCAGACTTTGGGTTCCTTAGAACCCTGCTTCCGACCCTATGATACGGGGTTGCAAGGGTGTACGTTACGCCACTGGAAATGTGCACTTTTAACCTTTCGGCATTGACTTCCCAGTTGCAAAGTTTATGGCAAAATCTATAGCAGGTGTTATACGTAATCTAAATGATTTTATGCCGCGTTATGTTATGGCTAGTATATCTGTTAAAGGTAATTTTTTTATTAATTTATTTATGTTCAACATTTTTAATACTGAAATCAATATAGTGGTCTTTTTTATTCTGAATTTGTAATATTTTCTTTAGCTTGTTGTTCATCTGGATTTCTTCTGATGCATAATTTTTTTGCGCTTGAGTATATATATATATATATATATATATATCAGTAATGCAAGAGATTCTATTAATCATTATATTTGAAATCTACTCTACTTTCTATAACTAATTATAAGTTTTCTAAAGTCAAAATCCGTGATATAATGGCAGTCAAGAACGCTCAGTTGATAGCAATTTAATTTTAAGTATAAATGTACATTATGTGATATTGAAAATCTAACACAGAGAAGACAAACAAAGAAACAATAAGGAAAAATAAGATCCATTTATTTTTAAATAATACTTGTAATACTGACTGATAACTTTAGCTCAGTAGGTTGTATGTTTACCGCAAATTGTGATACTCGAAACAATGCATCTAGGAACTCAGTACGAGAGGGATGGAGTAGAGAAAGGAGGAATAAAACTCTCTTTTTTTTTTGTCAACCAATCCCCAAAGTTCTTCTGAAATCGATGGTGGCATGGCATACAAAGGGCGTCTCATCTCTTCCCAGACGTAGTTGATTGGTGAGAGGTTAGGCAAGAGTAACCATTTGATTCTCTTACAGAGCACGTTGGCTTATGCTTATAGAGTGCGGTTGGGTTTTATCAAAAAAAGGCTTTAAATACCAACTAAAAGAAGGCATGTCTCACTGGCCAAAGCACATCATCTATGTATCGTTGGGTCACCATCATGCCCTGATTTCGAAATAGAGGTGGGTGATTTACTACCATACGCAAAGGTTCTGTAAACTATGATGTCGCATTGTCACCCGGTGGGGTGTTTCACAAATGTTACCGGATTGGACCCGCCACAAACGTTGACGAAGCACTTGTGCATTGTGACTAACATTAGACAAATAGAGCAGTAAATCGTCTGAAATACGATCCAGTGCCCTTACACAGTCTGTTGCTCTAGCCCGGCACCATATGCAATCATCTGTGTCATCTTAATTAATGTCATTGGTACAGGCCATTGACATCCAACTGACAGGTAATGTTTTTAGTCAAAATGAGAACATCGAAGATTCCCTACGCAAGCTGTGAAATAGAGGCACAAGGGGCTTGCGGAACGGCCATCTCTTTTATGCAGTCTTCAAACTTCCACAATTTCTTCTTCCACCTATCTTTGTTGCAGCCAATGCAATGTGGACGCATCTAAATGGGTTTCAATAAAATTTGACGTATAGGTCAAACTGCCTTTTTCAGTCCAATCAGTGCTTCTCGTAAAACCGTCTATCTGCTGGAATTGCCACTGTTTGTGGCTATCTGTCACTTTCTGCTATTACACATGACCTCTGAAATAAGAAAAAAAATTCTACAATGATTCCCCTGGCAGAAGTAACGACATGGATATATCGTCCATTGTTCAGCTTCTTTTCTTCTACGCGCTTCACAACATTTTTATTACTTTATAAGGTGAGCCTATCCTCAGATTTGCATAATTTTTAGGCAATAGTGTTTCTTCTATAGCTGTGCTCTTCAAACTTTTACGCCGCGGACCGGTCAACACTCGATTATTTTACAGCGGCTCGCTGAGGGTGGAACGTTGATTTTTTATATTTTGGATTGATTCAGAATAAAATACAGTTACACCAAAATGAGTATAAAGTGATTTAGCATGGAATATAAAGTTATTTCCACGAAAAGTCACACAAATACGAGAAATACACTCAGTAAATTAAAGTGGAAATAATTTAATGTTCCTTGGGTGACCCGGTACCATTTGATCTACGGACCGATACAAGTTCGAGCCTTGGGGGAGAGATCATAGTGTGTGTGTTCTTCTTTTAGTGCTGCATTTTGAGTGCAGCGTACAGTAGTATGGTGAGGATGATGATTGGTCAAAAAATTTCAACTAAAAAAGTAAAATAGTCAAAAACTCAACATTTATTGTACCGTTAGAATCACATGCTTTAAAGTCATCTTCAATCAATTTCGACTCTCACAAAGCCCTTAGAACTTTATTTTTGGGGAAACTCTCATTCCACACGCACTCTCTCTTAGAAAAATATATCTTGAAATAATACTTAAAATAAATCAACATATTATAGGTTCTTTTGATAAAGACAAAAAAAAAATATTGTATTTTTCATTAAAATTTGTGATGTATAGCTTTAATATAATTTACTCATTAATTGCATTAATATGTTCACCAGATGTCATCTACCCATGCGTTATATTTAGAAACTGAGATACATATGTTTTTGTATTTCTTTTCACAAACTTATGAAGTTTAACTCTATTTAAGCTTTCTGCAGTTGCATTTCACACTCTGATTTTAACTTGTTTCGATTTTTTGTCGTTATTGCTACATACGTTGAGAAATATTTTTAGTTTAATATTAGTTTATAAACTAGTTGCTCCATAGAGAACGAGTTTCTAATTTGCATACACATTTATAATTTTCTTTTTGATTTTTTTATTTTGACACGTGGAGCTCCTGGTTATACCTTGTGTAATCTCAGGGTTAATCAGGAAGGTTAAGTACCAGAACTATATGAGCTATCAAAACAAATTATAACAGGTTTGGCACCTCTACAGGAATCCCGTTCTCCGCAAGAACATTGACAGAACTTTATTCGAATCACATTTAACACGCGTTAGCTTCCATTAAGCTGAAAGGAGGCATTAGTTTCTGAACTATGGATTAATTGACAGGTTCTTAAAGTCGTACTCTAAAGCAGTTGTGGTCATTCCGTGGCACATGAACCATAATAGGACGTGATTAAGTTGTAACATGGGCACGTCAAGATTTATTGAAAAATTTAAAATTTAGAAAGATTATATATTAATACCAAATTTTTTTACAGTTTTATTGAAATGTAATTGTCTCAGACAAAAAAAAATATCAGAATTTATTTTAAATATACTCTTAGATGAATTACAATAGAAAATTACAATATAGAAAATACTCCTTGATTGTTGTGTACTCTGGCTTTCTAAAAGAAGTGCACATCTGAGAGGGAGCGTATTTTAAGGTATCCGACTACGTTCGGAACCGTGATTTTAAAAAGGCGCATAAATGTATAATTTTCATGATATTTAGTGTCACTTACATTAGAATACATGTATTAAATTGTTTTAAGGTCACTTTGACAAAAATCTTATTTAAATACAATATTTCGGCTAAAAATTAACTTAGAATAAACTTTTTTCAAAATGTTCTCTTTAGGGGAAAAATGCTGCTATTATAATAATATTTTGCCTGTCTATAGCTCAGATCTCTGTACAGAGGCTCAACTATGATTTTTGAAAAATTCATGTTATTTTCAGAGTTACAACCCCTTGAAAGAATTATCGGCGTTTTTTTCTTAAAATTTCTCCCCTCTGTTGTCGTGTAAAACACGGATAAACCCACTTCTAAAGTTATATATTTCAAACATTCTAGTTTAGCCTCTGTACAGAGGTCTGAGCTATATACAAGCAAAATATTATTATAATAGAAGCATTTTTCCACAAAGGAGAACATTTTGAAAAAAGTTTATTTTAAGTTAATTTTTAGCCGAAATATTGTATTTAAATAACTTTTTTTGTCAAAATGTCCTTAAAACAATTTTATACATGTATTCTAATCTAAGTGACACTAAATATCATAAATATTATCCATTTATACGCTTTTGCAAAATCACGGTTCCGAACGTAGTCGGATACCTTAAAATATCTGGAATAACTGACCCAGTGAGTGTTTGCTACTCAAGAATAAAGATTGGCTTCGGTATTTAGCTCTTATATCAGTGCTTCTCAAACTTTCAATACTTGCGACCCAATACTCTGTCATAATTTTCTTCGAGCCCCCCGCCCCTCCCACATCCAAACAATAACAATGTATTGAATTCAATATAGTAATGTACTTTGATGTAAATCTACATTATGAATTTAATTACAAACCATACAAATTATCAAGATTAGTGTTAATTCTTGTATTTAATTTTATATATGACAAGCCCATTGGGTCACTGGTAATCAGTAGCGCACACAAACATTTTTCAAGGGAGGTGGGAGGGTCAAGGGTTGAAAGTTCACCATTTTGGTATCCTGCTCCAACATATTATTTTGATTTTGTCGATTTTCAGGAACAAAAACAATTCAAAATTAATTATTGAATAAATAATTAGCATTAATTAATAAAATTATTAATAAGAAATACATAACTAAATTTTACGTAATGTACACATAAAGGATTATAACCAATCGGGAAAAAATCAAGCGCTATGGGGGAGTGTCCGGACCCCTAGGAAACCCTTCTTGTGTGCGCCACTGCTGGTAATTATTAAACTTGTTCTTAACTTAGTATTGTTAACGTAATTATCAAATACAGTGTGCAATACCGATACATTTATATGTATATTATATATGTGTAAAGGCGTATTTTATTATTTATTATGTCAGAATGTGTTTTGTTTTGCTTCCTTTCAGCAAATTAATATTTTTAAATAAAGTTTTAGTTGCGACTTTTCGATATGCTCGTGCCCCTTGTTGGGTTATCACGCCCCACAGTTTGAAAAACGTTGTCTTATATCGTTTCTACACTGGTGTGCAAAACTTAAGCAACAGATGGGTTTATTGCCATAACTTCACAAAAAATCATTTGAGAGACTTGAAATTCTGAAATGAGGGAGAGTATTATGTACGTAAAGAATGACGAAAGCATTGGCGCTGAAAAAGGAATACAACGCATACGGTATGGAATCAAAAACAAGCTTTATTGAATGCATAGTATCGTGACTCATGATTGTCTATCCAATAGGAAGAACAACAAGCAGATATTCCTTAATATGGTATATGTCCTCCCCTTACTACAATGGTTGCTTCGCCACCGTCTCCGCATACTCAGAACCAGCTGGTGCAAGCATTTTTGAGTAGGAGTGCCCATTCCTCAATCAACATCTGTTTGAGTTGTTGGTTTTTTCTCCAGATGATGTAAGCGTGTGGCAATACGTCTCCCCAAAGCATCCCACACATGTTCGATGGGATTTAAATCTGGGGAGCACGCTGGCCAATTCATTCGAGTGATATCTTCACTTTCCAGCATCTCCTCAACAGCAAGAGTGCGATGTGGCCGTGCATTGTCATCCATAAAAATGAAGTCTGGGCCAATGGCACTTCGGAAAAGACGCACATGGGGAAGAAGTACCTTCTCACAATAGCGATCCCCGGTTACAGACCCTCTGTCGAAAATGTGAAGCTCAGTTCTCCCGTTCAGCATAATGCCTCACCAGACAAGAACATCAGGACCACCGTAACGGTGTCTTTCCTTGATGTTACTGGGATAAAACCGGGTCCCGATCTCTCTCCAAATCAAAACGCGTTGAGAATCGCTTCTGGTACTTAACCGACTCTCATCCGTAAAGAGGACACGACTCCATTGATCAGTTGTCCAGTTTTGTGCTCTCTGGCCCACTGTAAACGGTGGCCAACTTTCAAAGGAGGCAGCGTTCGGCGGGGGGCAAACGGGCCCCTTTTGGAAGGGCGGGCCCAAATAAACCGCGACACTTGTCGCCCCGTTTTTTACAGTTTTTCGGAGAAATGGCGCTGTGACTGCGCGACCGCTTTTCCCCCCGCAGGATGATATATCGGTCATCCCGCAGTTTCGTCCTCGGGCGGCCACCAAACCTTTCCAGCGTACCTGCTTTAACGCTTTCCAAGCGCCAAACGCACTTTTGTTGATTCCGAACTCTGAGCTCATGGGACAGTAGCCCTCCTCCAGTTTTCCCGATCGCTTCCAGGTGAAGTCGTCCAGGTGATTTTTTTTTAGCCATATTTCACGCGACTCCTGGCACCAGGAATATGGTTCGTCTCCGTCCTTCATTTTATTCTACTGTTGGAGTGCGCGCCAAATCACGCGTTTTGCGTACGCCCATAAATTTGACGTTTTTTTCCCTGATATTTGCATACGCATGACGTCTTTACGCTTATGTGTTCACTGTACGTTTCCCCAGACCCCCTTTTTCGCAATTTCAGGCTATTTTAAAATTTTCCGTTGTTAAAGTTTTGCACACCGTGTATTCGAACACATTTAAATTTAAGATTACGGAAAAAAGATTGTTTTTTTCCCCCTTTATAAATCATACTTGTATATCTTCCTTTGGAAAAAATTTTTCTTTTTCTCTCGTTTTTAAGAAAAAAGATTAAAAATTTTACATTCTGTGGAACCCGTTAATAATGCTCAGAGACATGATAGATTCAAAAATTTAAGATCCATTCCTCAGGATTCGTTCTGTGCTATGTTTGATGATTTTTAAAATGTTTAAAAAAAGTGCTGTGATCTTTTCATGCATCCTTATTCTTTTTTCTTCACCCCCCCACACACACACCCAAATAAAAGAACTATTACCCGCATCAAAATTACATTTTAAAACAAAAATGGGAAATTTTTTAACTGGGGGGCCCGAATTACATTGAATTTTGCCCGTTTTTTGCCAAGAAAATTTTTAAAATTGACAATTTGGGTTCCCCCGGGGAGTAGGTTTGATCAACAGCTTTGTAAGCAAATGTTTTCTATTTTGAACAAAATAAAATCAAAATGTCGCTCAAAATTAACTGATACACACCTAAAACAACTTAATTTTGATTGAATCTTCAAGAACTAATCCCAATATAGATGACTCGAAAAAAAAATCTATTAATTCAAAAACCACGATTATGAAATTACTGACTGTTTAATAACTATTTTAGAATTAAATGTTTCAAGTTACTCATTTTTATTTTATACCTAACCAAACTGATTGAACCTGTAAAAAGTTTATAAACAATGAAAAAAAACCGAAAGGCTTTTGTCTTTTTTAATTATTTTAATTTTCCCCTATTTCTTGCATAAAAAATGCACTGTTTTTGGGAAAATTCAATAATATGCCTATAAGTAAATTTTCCCCCCTTTTTTTTTTTTTTGTTTTCTTTGGGAAATGGGCGCAGGATTTTTTTTTTTTTTTCAGGAATTGCATTCCTAAAAAGGGTTTGGGTTTCCTCTGTCAAAAACAACACAAGGGTTATTGTTGATTGATTGATTACAAAAAAAACTAATGGTTTGAGTCAATTTTGGACTAACCATACATTCTAAGGCACGAGGATTATTGACGACAAACCTCATAAATTTAAGCCTAGGTCAAGTGACGAGCATGATGCCTATGCGAACACCTCAATCAAAAATTTCCTTTTGAACCTAAACAGATTAAATGGTCCACCCCTCTATTGGGGCTGGGTGAGTGGTCAAGGTATCAGATCATGGCGGCATGTGGAGTTCGCCCCAGTACCACTACAGACCCCCGTGTGGGCAGCGATGCACGTTAAATCTGTCGAGAACGAAACATCCTCGTTGGTGGGGTGTGGTTTTGGGGAGGGGGAGCTGGTGTCGTCCACGTCACGACCATGGTTCAAAATTAGGGTCCGTCGCCAAAGCCCTCGTGTATGAACAGTGCAATTTAAATTTTACCCCGCCGCTCCATCACCTCTACACAATGACTTTAGAGCACTAAGATTAAAGCCGCCATGGGTTCACAACATGACTTCTCGGCTACCATGCCCATTTTTTTTTTTTCCAGCTTTTTTTTTTTCTTTTTCATTTCATCAATTTGATTACAAGTACGAGAAATTTTTAAGGCTTTTTTTTGGTTAATGTTAAAGAATGGGCCCCAAATTTAGAACATTTTTCAGATATAAAGGAAATAAAAAATATGATATTCTGGCTTCCCCCATACTTTAGAAAACACCCTTTTTTATAATATATCCATTTTTAACCGTTGATAAAATTTTTTTTCTGGTATGAAATTGTTTGGGTTTTTTCCCATCCCTTAATCTTAATGGCTTCCTGCACGCTTCAGAAGAAAAAGTATTCAATGAATAATTTGTAATTTTAAAACACTATATTGTTAACAGATGTAGAGTTATAATACAAAAAAATTTTCCCAAAAAAATTTTTAAAATTTTTTTTTGAAAATGGGCTTCCCTTTGTTCGGGTTTTTACTTTTTTGGGAAAACGCCTTAAAAAAAGATTATATAGTTTTCTAGGGTAAAAATTTTTTTTGAAAAGTAGTTACCGTAAAATCAAGCGTGTAGCTCGCACCGGTGTATAACGCACACCTATACTTTCAAACTGAATTCTTTTTTTTTTTTGGCTTTTTTCCTTTTTAACTCTCCCCTTTTTTTTTTTCATTCCGAAATATACGTGTCAACTACCCCCAAGCTTTTGAAAAAATATTATATTTCTTGAACTACAACCCATTGGGTTCATAAGAAATGTCTTTTTTTTTTAAAATAAAAGTATTTCTATCTAAGTCTGTATATGATCTATTTCTGTAGAAGTCAAATTTTTTTTCTATGCTTATAAAAATGGATGTTTGTATATATGGCCTCGCTTCACTCCAACATCGTTCAACCGGTCACTATGAAAATTGGCATGTATATGTATTTTTTTTTTTAGAAGATTTTTGTGCTATTCTTTTTGTTGCAGCTCCCCATCAGGTGCTCCCAACATCTCAATTTTGACCACCCAATCAATTGCTTTTGCCAACTTGGCTCACCCCAACATTTCGATAAGTTTCTAGTGAATCGTTTTTATAAATGGGAAGGGCCGTTGCGGAAATATTACAATTTTAACATAAAAAAAAAAAAACAGAATTTATTAACATATTACAAAACCCCAGATAAAAAATTATTTTTCAGTATATTTTAAGCATTCATTACACTAAATTTGAACCAATATGTTACTTTTGCTGAGCAGAGATCATCTTAAGAAGGTGTTTTCAAAAATCGACACCAAGAGAGTTACGGGGGCGTTATAAATTAAAAAAATCCTTTTTATTGGCTATTAAACTTATAGACTTAAAATTTAACAAATATGATTTTTTTTGTTCAGCTGAGGTATGCAAAAAGCTTTTTTTTTTTTTTAATTTGCAATTCACGTAAAATTAACTCATTAAAAACTTCTTTATCCTTAAATCTATATTGTTTAATTTTTCAATTCACCCGGGTGAAGAATGAGTTAATTCATGTGGCGTCATAGCACGATAGTGAAAAACGTGATTCAACCTCTTCAAAATTTATATATCATAGTCCACGATAAAAAATATCGGCCAACTTATCAGTTCACGCGCCTGTTTCCATGTTTTGCTCTTTGCAGAAACTTTCTTTAAAAAAATACATATGTATCAAAAGGCATTTTTTTTTAAAACATAAATAAAATAGACTTTTTTTTAATTTAAAAAAATTTTTAAAATTTTTTCCTTAAATTTCTCTTTACCCCAAATATGAAAGTTTTTTTATTTTCCCAAAATAGAACAAAGACAATTTTTTTTAATGTTTGTTTTAATTCAATGGAAAACAGTTTTGTTTTTTATCAAGTATTTTGAATCAACCCCCATTTTAAGCTAATCTTTTTTTTTTAAAAATCTTTTTTTTGGTTTTTTAACCCCCTTAATTTCATTATGGATTTTTTTTATAAAATGCCTTATAGGTTTTTTTTTAAAAACCAATTTTGATATTAAACATAACCCTCATGGTTTAAATTTTTTTTTTTAAAATAATTAATAAAAAAATCCCAAACTATTTCGTTATATTGTGTTAATTTCTCAAACAAAAGTTATCCTTTTAACAATAACTTTGCTAAAGATTACTTTACTTTATTATACCCCAAAGACCTTCGTTCTCTATTGTTTACTATTAAATAAAAACAGATCTTCCAAAACGATGTTAAATAGCTCTTTCCCTGTAAAGGGGACCCCCAAAAGGGGGGAAAAAACTTTCCTTTCCTCTCCGCATTAAAAAGCGATGCCTTTTTTAATCTAATTAGCTTTCTTCTTTGCTTATACATAATAATTATTCAGGGGGTTTTGGGTTTATTATTCAGGACCAAAACAAAATATTTCCAGCAAAATATAGGTTATTTACGGAATATTTGAAAGCGTAATAATTTCGGTTGATTAGTAAATAATTCGAACTTTTATCATAGATTTTCTCGGAACACCAGTGTGTTTAAATTTCCCAGCTCTGTTGGATTTTTTCGGATCTTATTTGTTACTGTGGCTCGAAAACCCTATGGCGGCAGACAGATTTGGCAAGCGGTATAATACTCAGTGGCATTCTACCCTACTCTACAGATTGTCAATATTTGAGTGGATGAAAATTGATTATTTTGAAACGGAGCAAATTGAAAAAGGCAAAATTTACCGAATTACGAAAAAATCTGAAAAACAACTGTAACGATAAATCGGCAGCTATTTTTTAAACCCCTACTTGCCCACTCTCTTTTATATATTTATTTATTTATTTGTTTTGTTTTATTTATTTACCCAAAATTTTCAATCTTTAATAAAAAAATTTTTAAACCTCAATTGGTGAAATTTTAAAACATATTATTTTGGATGATAATACAATAAAATATAGTTAAAAAAAATTTGGGGGTTAAAATTTTAAATTTAAAAATTACAAAAAATTCATGTTGGCACCTTTTTCTGGGATTTAGAGACCTTATTGGCGATTTGTGCAAAACCACGGGGTTTTTTTTCTCCTTTTAAAGATTCAGTTGAACAAATTTTTTATATGCACGATTTTTTTTGGATGACTAATTTTAATGATAATTAAAAAAAATTAAATCCCACTTAATTTTATTCGTCCTAGATATCATATTTATATTTATTGTAATTATTTAATAAAAAGTAGCTCAAAAAAAATTTTTTCTTTTTTTTTAAATGGGAATTGACTTAAAATTTTTTTTTAATATTACTTATTAATTTTGGAGTGTCATTAATTAAGAGATTTAACTATTTAAAGAGAAAATTAAATATTGTACTTTCCGCTTTGGATTCAACATATCGATGTGAATAAATCTTTTCTCATACCAAAAAATATTTTGAATACATGAAAAAGTAGTTTAATAATTGAATGTTCAAAATCTGTAAAATTAAAATCACATTACACCCTAAACCGGTTGAAGGTAGAGCTAAGGAACAAATTTCGAAAAAAATTTTCCAAATTTTAAATCCCTCGGGGGGCTCACCTTTTTTAGGGGGAGTAGGGGTTCCAACCCCGAGGTCCTATGATCTTTTCCTTTTTCCCCCGGTGTTTACTGTCTTTTGTAAAACGGGTGCCCAAAAACCCGGGGGCCCTGTGATCCTTCTTATTTTGCCCCCCTTCTTGTCAAATTTTTTCCTTTTTTTCTTTTCCCCTCCAGGCCCACAGACCTTGTTAATAAATGAACTTTGTTTAAAATTTGTTTTCTTTGAAAAAAACCCTTTTTTGCTAATATATTATGGTTTAATTTTGTATTGAGTTGTTTTGTTCCTTTTAGAATTTTTTTTAAATTTTTTTTATTATTTTGCTTTATTTGTTTTCGACTAACACCGGGTTTTTTTAACCCGCATGTTTCCCCGGGGCGGCGTCTGGGAGGAAAATGATGTCCTGGGAATCCTTTTGGGCCCCCGCTTCGCTGTAGCGGGGTCAGGGTGAGCCCCTCCCGTCAATCGGCTGGTAGTACCTCTCTTCGGTTCCCCAAGAGACACTGCTGTGGGGTTCTGCGATAAAAGGTGTGGTTTACCGTTGGGTCCTCACCCGGACCCATACTGTATCGGGGTATTGGAGGCTTCCCGGTATTTTTCCAGATGCCTTGCTGGATCCGGTGGGGGGGAGGACCGAACGAAATTGTATACGCGTACTTATGGATCCAAGCAGCTGTGCCGGGGGGGCCCGATTTCCCACCCTCAACATTTACAAAATTTCAACGACTGCCAGATTTTTTTATTTTTCCGAAACAATGAGATGTCGAAGAAATCGCCCTTTGCAATACAAAAATCTGTAGGGGTAGGTTGAGAACCGAAATCACAAGTGCTGCGTTTGGGGGCCTTATTGAAACAAACTCTGCTCTTCAAACTTAGTTTTTCGTAAATCTTTTTTGTCCTCTAACTAAGTCCGCAAAAACTTTGAATTCCTGCCGTAGTGATTTCGAACCTGACCTGTTGACCCCCCCTAACGAAATTCTGGATGGATTCTTGATCAGGGGGTTTTCGGGGCAAAAGAATCCAAAAAAAAGAAAGAAACAACAGTTACCAACCAAACATATAATTTTAACATTCAGTAGCCCCAATCACCCAAAACCGTTAAAATGAATATTTGCTGTAAAATCCGTCCATATTTCCGAATCCTCTGGTGTTTTTAAGTGCCAGAGGGTTTAAACACCATAAACTTCCCGTTAACCTTTTTTTGATGTGCATCTGTTGGGCATGCTTCCCTGCATTCTAGAGCCAAATGTATTAACTCTCGAACCCCATTCCGCTGATTCCAAACCTCCCCAAGTGGGGAACTGAAAAGCAAATCCCGGAAAAAAACAAATAAAAATATCCATATCCAAACGAAAATTAATAGTCCCCAAAAATTTTCAAACATACGTTTGTTTGCAAAACCATCAACTGCAACGACAACAACTCAAACAGATGAAAATATTCTAAAATAGTATGTCCATTTAAAACCTAAACCTTTAACATCGTTCCGAAAAAAACAATGCCTTTTAAAAACCCCAGTTACCAAATCCACATCAACTCAGGCACAATCATTTTCCCACATCTTCTGTCACGGTTACATCATCATCAGACCCCCCCTATTTCTGTAATAGATACTGCCCCACCACCCAATAACAAAACGGAAAAATTTTAATGCATCTAAAAAACCTACAGAATGTTAAACAAAATTCAAAAATAGAAAAAAAGCGCCCAAAAGCAGAAACCAAAATTGAAATAAAAATTTCCCCATAAAACCCAGAAAATCAACCTGGAATATAAACGATGACGAAAAACATGTTTATGTATGATGGAGGGGGGAGGGCGATCCTCGGATAAAATTTGCCATAAAAAATTTTTTAAAAAAATCCGCCGTTATTTATGAGCGTTAACTCCAACCCCATTCAGGAAAAATAAAAACTAATTTTTGGTAACTTGTATTGTCTAACTTTGTTTTAAACTAACATGTTCCATTCGTCTTTTTCTATATTTTTATTTTAAGATATAGTCTGACTTGGTGGAGGAATCCCCACCAATTTTTTTTTCTTTAATTTACTTGAAAACGATTTTATGTGTTTTAAAATTTTGAAATTTTAACTTTTTAAAACTGTACTGTCATTATTTTTAAATATTTTATAAAGCATTTTGAATTATTTTTAACAAATGTTTGGCGCAACATGGCCAAAATTGGCTCTTGCGCCATAAGACCCTCACTCACTCACTCAAACTTTCAATATTTGCCACCCGATTTTCAATCATAATTTCCATCCCCCTCCATGCAATAACAATGTATTGAATTCAATAATACTATACTGTGACGCTAAAACTACAATACGACTTGTCCTTTAAGTGCCACTGGCGTATATAAACGTCTCGCATAGTCAAAGCATCGATTGCCCCTTACGTATATATACGGCTTTCCAAAGTACGATCTCTTCTGTGCACTGCTATCCATAAAAGTATTCCGAATGTTTTGGAATGCAATAAAAGGACCTTGACAGTGTTTGCATGTTTGTACTTATTTTAGAGGATTTCCTTTTATCCCTTCTCCCAATACATCACATACGCACGCGAATCGCGTAGCTTTTAATCTGCAGTTAAGGGATTAATTATAAATCGTACAAAAAAAAATTATCGAGATAAGTGTTAACTTTTGTAGGTAATTTTATACATGACAAGCCCATGGGGTCACTGGTAATTATTAAACTTGTTTTTAGTTTAGCATTGTTAAATTAATTACAAAATACATTATGCAGTATTGATACATTTATAAGTATACCATGTGAGTAAAAATGTGTGTATTTTATTTTTTACTATGCCAGAATGTATTTCATTTGTTTACTTTCTGTAAATTAATAATTTTTTAAATAATCTGTTGTTATCGACTTCTCAATATGCTCACGCCCCCTGGGAGGGCGTGCCCCACTGTTTCAAAAACGCTGCATTAAAAATATTTATTTTTTATTTAACTTTATTAAAGGGGAATACTTATATTGTATATTGTTTATTTCTTGCTTTAATAAATATATGTTTAAAAGATGAATAAAACACATAATGTATGTACAAATTTATTTTTTTTTTATTTATGTTTAAGGAATAATTATATTTTATGTTGTCTATTTTTATGCTAATAAATACCTTTAAGTAATGTAAAGTTAATATATTAAAACTGTAAATCTGTATACTAAGCCTCTATTCCCAAAATCTGCATCGAATTGTTTCAAATATTTCATACTGCGCAGCCCCCTGAATCGTATTGGTAGATTGTCTTAGCACACCACAGGTACAAGATAACTGACTCCTGCTCTAGTGCATATAAATCTACTTTTAACTTAACTCAGTGGCGCAACAGCCCATGAGGGACAAATCCCATACTATGCCGATATCGGTATATGTGACCTTTTGTCCTTAGGTGCATTAGCAGATGTTCCGATCAGGTGGTCAGTCTGACCCAAAAACTCCAGTGTTAAGTTCCCAAGCAAGCTTGGCACTCGTTTCGCGACCCAACTGAAGGTATGAAAGGTTGAGCCAACCTTGCCCAGCCCGGGGTTTGAACTTCGGACCCTGTGGTGTAGAAGCGCGAAGCACTGCCACAATCTACTTTCATTCTAGTAAAATAGTCTACAATTATTAACCATTGCCAATCCGCTAAGTTGGGTATTTCTTGATGTATGATTATGATTGATGTCCTAGCATTCGGTTGCATTCAAAAACATTCTTTTACCCTTTTCATATAGTTATCGTTTACTACGCATACTCCATCAAGCCGAATTTATTTCCCCAAAAAACATTTTTAGCAAATCTTTATTCAATACAAAAATGAGCTTTCCATATTTCAAGCATGGGGCTCAAATAGTTCGAAACCAAGAATTTTGGTCTATACGTCCCCGTAATACCCCCTGGTAGTCGATTTACATGAGATCTATTCTTAACAGACCTCTGTTCAACAAAAGAAACATAGTTATCAAATTTCAAGTCTGTAGGTCTAATAGTTCCGAAGATCTCTTGATGAGTAAGTGAGTTACTTATATATATATATATATATATATATATATATACTCTCAAGCGACACCAGCGTCACTCTCTGTACCATGGATGAGAGCAGGAGAAAAAGCGCATTTACTTTCCCAACAACGCGCACCAGGTCAGGTTTAATAACCTGTAGATATAAAACATCAGCTTAATGTTCATTAAATCTTCTTAAATATAAAAAGTCTTCCTATTTAACCTACCCCTAGACACCACCCTGACTGTAACATATATATACAGAGTGTCCCAAAAATAGCTTCAAAACTCTGCACAGCCAGATTTCTCTTTGGAAGTACATCAAAAATTCCAAAAGAATTATACCCGTACGATCCATAGTTTAAGAGAAAAGTACGAAAACAAAGTAAAGTATGACGTCACAGTCGTATTGGAAGCATCAACAGAAGTATTTGTAAGTATTTATAAAATCAAATGTGTTCAAAGTGTCCACCATGCTTATCGAAGCAGGCTTGAGCACGTCGTGGAATGAATGAGTGCATTAGTGGCAACAGCATGGTGTCCATTTATGTGATCACTACGTCTCGAACAACCAATTCTTTGAGTATTCCCCATAGGTAAGAACTTCAACAGTGGGAGATCTGGTGATCGTAGTGGCCATAGAACCAGACCCCAGTGCAGTGACCCTGACATGTCATATCGAACCAACATGTACATGGACACAAAAGTGCGCCGGAATCCCAGCATGAACCACCATGCTTTATCATTCATTTATCACCATACATCATCATTTACCGTATTTTTCTCGTAAACTATGAATCACACAGGTACAGTTCTTTGGGCATTTTTTCTGTACTCAAAACGAGGAATCTTGCTATTTGGGATACCCTGTATATAGATTCATGCACTAGAATCTACTTTTTTTTCAAATACCGACACTTCCTTCTGGAGTAATTCCATAACACTCTGAGCTTCCAATTTAGGCCTGAATTTTTTTAACAATAAACTCCAACCTTTTAGGAGCAGCAGAACTCTCTTTATTCTCCACTCTGTCTTCGGTATACTAAATAAATTTCACTTGATTATAAAGTTCGGGTTTATCTTCTATAAACATGTCGTCTTATTCAAAGGTAACTATACTTGTGTATTTACGTATTTTTAATAAAAATTTATATTTTTATTTGCTTAAGAATTTATATCAATAATGTCATTCATTCATAATTTTTATAACTCTTTGGGACAGTCATATGTTGTGCTCTAGGAACACATTACATAGATATATTTGACTAATATTTTTAAATGGAGCTTATTTGGTGGATGGGGAAGGGGGAATTGAAAAATAAATTTTCTGAAAATTTAGACTAGATTTTTAAATGTGCCTCTCTGTATTACGTTATTATTTTTTCGACGTGAGAGAAATAAAACTTAAAACGTCATTCTCTTAGATTTATTTACTGTAAATCATTGTCGTCACTCTGAAAAGTTGCAATTTTCCTACATTAAATGCCAAAACGATAAACAATAAGATAAAATAACAAACGTATCACCTTAGTGATGAAAAGAAATATAAGTTGAATATTATTCAAATATCATATAATAAAGACAGGATAATATACAGCATTACTCCCCAAAATTCAGCATTAAAGAATTTTCAGGCTTTTTAAATAGCTGCACCTGGTTAGTTAGCAACTTGCGTGTGTGTTCTGTATCATATGTTATTACATCAAAGATACATTTGATATGTATTTCATTTTTCTTTTAGTCATAAAAACTCTAATAAATTTCGTAATTGTCAACGCAGCTGAACAAAACAGGCTCACCCTTGCTCAGAAGTAACTAAATTGTATAGTTAGGAGATTGTTTAATTAACTGAATTAAAGTGCATGTTATTATTCCTAAAAATGACGATTTTTATTTAAGTAAATAATTTCATATCAAGAAATTATCCTAAATTTTAAATTTCTTAAGATTGTGACATAGCCATCTGTCGATAGCTATGTCTTGGGGGTTCCGCGTAAGTTAGAGGTGTGGGATTATCGGAAGGATGAGACATTCTATAATTCTTAATATGACCTTTATTAAGAATTTAACTTAAATTACTTATATAACGAACAAACTTATATTAAGTGAGAATAAACCAAAGTGCGGCAGTTTAACTAAGTCAGATCGCGCAATTAGATCACTTATCAATATAACTAATTAGATCCTCCTAATCTCAATTCAATAATTTACTTGCATTCAGAATATAATCCTCCTACCTTGGTTGAAGGCTCAACGATTCTGATACTTTCAGGTAGACTGATGTGCTCGTGTGCAATAGATGCTCCTTGTATATATTAGCGAGGGTGGGCGTCTCCGTTATTCCTGAGTAGGCCGTCTACACACACTTCCAACTGTTCCACTCTAAGCTTTCTCTAAGATTGCCACCCTTTCTCACTAAACTTTCTAAAGTTTTGCCATTAATCGTGGCCGTCAAAGAACGTAGGAGTTATGTTAGAAGAAGAACGCGAGAGATGTCACAAGATAATGCGCTATACTTGTGTCATTCGGACTGAATCCTTTGTAAGGCCGTGATAAGTATACTTCTCACCAACTTGATTAATTTTTAAATGTTCCATGGGAAACTAGAAGAGTTATATATATATATATATATATATATTCTACATTTCAGCCATTCTCATGATTTAAATCTACATTAGGGTCCAGAATCTGGCAATAACTTATTATAATTGCACTTGCACTCAGATTTAGCGCGGGCTCTGCATTTTTATGGTCAACTTTTAGGTAAGTTACCTCTATCTTGTAATCTACCTCTATCCATTACTTTCAATAGGTTTTTGCTCAGTTTTATTTACATAAAGGGGGAAGGTTGGCTGGCCCAAAACATGTTCAACCCTACTTTTATATAAATTATTTTATATATTAGCTGTCCTAAGTCAGCGATGTTTATAATACTGTAGCATCCATTTTATAATTTACAATCTCAGTTGCTCATGTCCTTCATTGTGTGATTTTCCTACTGTCTATGTGTTTTTCGAATGTGATTGTTGGATGTTATCTCTTGTTTGTAGAGAACAAGACTATATACATATAGGTGAAAAGTTCTCGGTGTGACAAAGAATGACTACGATTTTCCGTTAAAAAATGATTTTATTTTTCTACATAATTTCCTTTGACTTCAACACATTTGGTTCAGCGTCTTTTCAACATCAGTATTCCTTCCAGGAAGTGAGAGTCTTGAAGGCTGTAAAAATATTCATCTACGGCTCTCTCCACTTCTTCATTGGACTCGAAGCTCTTCCCAGGAACAAATTTCTTCAACTTTGGGAACAAATGGAAGTCTGAGGTTGCTAAATCAGGAAAATAGGAGATGGCCAAGCAAATCGTACCTCAAATCTCGTAGCTTTCCTATTGCCGAAGCTCAAACTTGATTTGCTCATTTGTTGCACGACAGGAAGAACGTTAAATCTTCACTTTTCAGTTGCTTTTCCTAAAGATTATACATTATTGTGTGTCGATATATTGCCCAGGCTACACAAAAATGTTCGTTGTGGGCCATATGCGGGCCGAGGGCCACGAGTTTGACTCCCCTGATTTCAGGATCCCTTTTACATACTAAAACATACTAGCCCTGACTTTTCCGGCAGATGTGATAATTTCACTTTACTTTGGCACTTAACTCTATCAGTTTCTCTACCCACTGCTTCAACTGCTGTTTCATTTATGGGGTGTATTAGTGGACCCATGTCTTATCCATGGTAATAAATCGCCCCACAAAATCGGTAGGATCCCTGTTTAATCGATTCAACCATTGAGGCGAAGATCTTTTGCAGATTTGCTTTTGATCGGCATTCAGCAAATGCGGTGCCCATCTTAAGCAGAGCTTTCGCATCCCTAATTCTTTGTGCAAAATGTTTCGCGTCTTTCTTCTGATATTCCCACAGCCTTTGATATCTCACTCACCTTCACTCGCCTATCATCCAACACGATATTATGCACTTTTTCAATGGTTTCCGGCATGGTTGCGGTTTTTCGCCTTCCTTTACATGGGTCATCTTCGAGGGATATGTGACCACATTTAAATTAAGCTGCTCCCTTTTTAACGGTTGATTTGGAAGGAGAAAAGTCCCCTTAAACTTTTCTCAACTTCCAATTAATTTCCTTAGGGGTTAATCCATCCAAAACGAAGAATATTTTGGCCATACGATATTCAAGTTTATCCACTTTTACAAAAAACACGCAAGACGTCTACAGCAAAATTCATGTAAACAACCTATTTGAGAGAACAAATTGAAACTTGTTGCATAAACTAATGACACGTACAACCCGGTAGGAAGCATAATTTTTTTCTGATTGGAATACCACCTCTATGCGAGGCCAAGAATTTTTCATCACATCCTGGTATTTTAGCATTGATGATTTGTACTGCTAGCATTGCGAATTGCACGACAACTGATATTTGTATTTTCAAGTCGTTACTGCAAAGGACAACCTGAAAACTTCCCGGGCAGCAAGAAAACTTTCCAAATGACGCACGTTTGACTAAAGTTCATGACCATGTGTGAACTTGATGAAAAACATCGACGTTGCCATTTGTGCTCAACTAAATCACATGAAAATAAAATACGTTCGAATAGCTTGCAGTATCCTACTATGTGTTGATCCCTATTTTCTGAAATTTCATGGAAAGTAATTTGTATAAATTATTAATTTTTTTTAATACAAAATATGTTTAATTTATAATTTTTCAGTGCATTTAATATATTCACAAATTATGTTTTATTAATATCATTTAATACAGTATAACAAGTAATATAAAAAAAAAATTTAAGTCAATTACTTCTTAGGTCAACAAAGAAAAATTTTACTTTAGTTACTTTTTAGTAATTACAATTATTATAAATGTGTATATACATATGACAGAATCACAACATTAAGTGGCAATTAATTTCATTAATTATCATTAAAGTATCATCGTCAGCTCAAATGAGTGCTTTAAAATGTGATAGGAAAAACACCTTTTAAAGTTTTGACAAAAGTCGCCAAAAATGATGCCAAGGTGGTTGTATCTGTAATTCTTTGAATAATTAATTTTAAACAATTAATTTTTAGTAATAATAATTAAATTACCGTACTGTCATTCAAAATAATCGTGTATATAAAATTTCAACTCAATTGAGCGCTTTAAAATATATTTTATTAACGATTTATTCTACTGTTAGGAAACACATTTCCCGCCAAAAGAAAATGGTCTTAAAAATCAAATTTTAAGAAATAAGCTAAATGGCACTATTTTTTATAAATAAATCTAAATCCCAAATATTCTTTAACCTAACTAATCCTTATAAGGTAAATGAGAATTTCTTTTCTTAAATCACAATCTAATTCACAAAAATATTTTACCATAACAATACTAAAAAAAATAGCCTTATAACAGGTTAAAAAATGGATCCCTTAATCTTTCAAACATTCTACGATAGAAAATTTTATGCTGAATACTGTTAGTAAAGTTTTTAAAACGTTGTTACTTATGGAGAAAAGTAAATCGTAATACAGTGAAAATCGTTTAACACGAAATTGACGGGACTTAAATACTTTTTTGTGTTAAAAGAATTTCATGTTACAGGATATTTCACAAACAAGAAAACTAAACTTATATTGAACAAAATTAAGTTTATTAGAGTACATTTTATTTACAAAGATACGTATATATGCATGTATTTAATATAAATCAATGAAACCAAGACATTCACAGGAACTTAATGAAATTTAATACAAAATTTTCAATTTTTTTTAATAACAAAACATTTATTGAGTTTTTGGAAAAAAAACCTGGTATTTTTCTTTGCATTGTCCTTTTTAGCATCAAATTGTCAACACGCCATTCGATGTCGTTCATTTTGTTATTCATTTCAAAATTGGAATGTGCGTCTAAATAACTGCGCATAGTATTCATGATGTTCCTCATGTCTGATGACGTGGGAACGGGAGCTGATTTTTTCATTTCATTTTCGTTCTCGGAATCTGCATCAACGTTATTTTTTTAGCTTTAAACAAACTTCAAAATGTTTTTTTACCTACCTCAATTGGGGATGTACTTACATTACAATCATATCTAATGGAACGACTTCTTCCGATGATAAGTACAACAGTCCAATAATATAGAAACTTTATCAAACATTTCATTAAGTGTCGGCTCATTTTCAATATTCTCCTTCTCCAGAAGAGAAATCCGTTCGTGTTAAGAGAAAAAATACATGAAAATACATAGTAGTTTGTCGGTACCGTTGTATAAGAATTAGAGAAAATGTAATTATTGATTTAAATGTGTTTTCTAGATTCATTCTTTTCTTGAAGTTATGTTATATGTATGCTATGCTGTATTATATGTTATATATATATATATATATATATATATATATATATATATATATAATATCCCCCTAAAATCATTTTAATTAACTCTCTTTAATATTATTCAATTAATCTTTTAAATATTTGGTTTGAAACTAACATTGTAATCTTAATCGTAATCGGCTAGTCCGAAATCCCTGTCCCGCCAATTATATCCAATCAGAACTACTATTACGTAATAACCACTGTTGGTATAAAAGCAAAAATCTGGTGTAATCACTCTCTTACCAATCAGGACTCTCGAAGGCGATAAAGGTAAGACAACGTTAAGAGCCCAATACGATCAGTAAGGGGCGGAGGAACGCTTCGCGTTCCAGTTCCCAAAGATGACCAGCGACCATTAATCACTCTCTTTGTCTGCTTGCCTTCATCGTGTAATTCAGTCGGCTGCCGCGCGTTCTGTGTTTGTATTTGTCTGTGTTGTGCCGTCTATCTTTATATTTATATGTTTCAAGATGCAATAAACTGGATTAATGTCCCCGACTGCCTCATCTATAGTATTGAATACGTAATATCAACCAACATAGAAAATGTATCTAATATACAGTCATTCACTCGCCATCGGCCACGCCCTATCCTTTGGGGGTTCGCTACAATAATAACATTAACTCGCCACGTCTTACAATTAAATTATTTTTACCACTCTCGACAGAAATATTACAGAATTATTACACACACACACACACATATATATATATATGTGTGTGTGTGTGTGTGTGTGTGTGTGTGTGTGTGTGTGTGTGTGTGTGTTGTGTGTGTGTGTGTGTGTGTGTGTGTGTGTGTGTGTGTGTGTGTGTGTGTGTGTGTGTGTGTGTGTGTGTGTGTGTGTGTGTGTGTGTGTGTGTGTGTGTGTGTGTGTGTGTGTGTGTGTGTGTTGTATACTTCTAAATAGTTTTTTAAAATATATATATTTGAAGCTAATTATCAAATTCGAACTAAATTTGCAACATAAACTGTGTTTAGAGCATATTCTCTACTTAATTCTGCTAAGAGAGCATTCTTAGTGAAAATTTTCTTTTTAAAGGGTAATTAACTCCGCTAATTAAGTTAATTAAATTATCCATTAGCATCATTTAGCTCTCTTTGAACGTCGTTCTAACTTTGTCTGGCAGAAATAAAGTTTATAAAAGTCATTCACATGTTTCTTTTATGATTGTAACACTTTGAAACATAAGTATGACAAAACCTGTAATTCCCCATCATAATAATTATTTTTTCTATAAAAACTAGAAAGAAAACTTTCTTGTGGTATTTCGCATACAGAACAGATTATTTCTTTTGAATAAAAAATCAGTGAATGTTAATGCATTGATGAAAAGAAGAAAGAAAAGTTCTTTTTTAAACTCAAAGAAAGAAAAATTTTTTTCGGGAGAATTTCTGTGTTTAAATTAACGTAATATATACTATTTACATTGAATTTCAAGATTTATTATGAACCACAGTGAAATTTTTACATTGTAAACAAATGTAATAATTTCTAATCTAATAATCAACAAAAAATGGGAAGAAGCCAACATCTCAGATCTGTATGATTGTACATAGTAGTAATTCGAATTAAATTTAACTAGAATTTTGAAATAACTATAATAACTTAACTATATTTTTTAAAGAATGAACGGAGCTTGTAGAAAGTAAGAAATTTTTGTTCTTGAGCAAATCGTTCAACTTACTCGCATTATCATTTCGATCTCTGAAATATGACTTATTTCATTTCTTAAAAGTAACATTGCATTAACTGCATAAAAACTCTCAAAAATTTTTCAGTATGAGTTAAATATATTCTGAAGATTTTAAGTTTTTTTCAAACATTAATATAAATTAATATGATTGCAAAAACTCATCAAAAATTTCAAAACATGCAAAAGGAAATGCACCTCAATAAAACAAATTTCAAAATACATTTTTTTCATATATACTTTAATATACATATTCCCTTCCACCAAACTCACGAAAAGACTTGCAGCTCGAAGGGTACTTAGAGTGTCCCCATACCGGACAGGCACTCTCCATTTACAAACATCAGCCATCTCCGGGATTCGAACCCAGGTCCTACGACACAGCAATCAACGTCATTAACCACCGTACCGGATGGGTGGCTTCAAAAAAAAACTTGTTTTTGGTACGAATTTTTATCGTTAAATCATCTTCAATAAGGGTTGTCGATAAAGAATAGAAACTCATATTGTGTGTCGTTCTTTATTTGTATATATATATAAAAATCATAATTTCCAATGTCCTTTTTTACCTAAATATCAACAGGTTTGTAAGAGCTTAAGAAATAAACTCTTCATCAACTCGATAAAAAAGTTTGTGAAACGTATAAATGATGAAAAAAAATCTCACTGTGCATATCATATTATATAGATATATCTTTTTCATCTGGAAGAATGAACATTTCAGTAGGAACAAATAAATTATCCTCTCGTGTTCTGGTTATTGTGCAACAATTTTCATGAATTGAAACATTAAGAGATATTTTCGACATCAAAAGCTACCTATTCATAAATTATCATTCCGTTTAAGGAAAGTTCACGTAATAAAAACCTCACATAACATACGAAGCACAGTCAGATAGCGATATTAGCATTAATAAAGCGAGCTTTTTTTATCCCAAGGTTAAATTTGATGGGAGTTACTCAGACTTTCGCGGAACGCATTCCATAAATCTAAAGAGAAAAAAATTCAGTGGTGAATTGTTCTTGTTTAATGAGAGGGAAGAAAAAAAGCAGATTATCAGTAATATCACAGACTTTTTCATAAATAGTGACTTAAGTTCTAATAAAAAAAACAGACTTATCACATTTCATCTCATAAAAAAAAATTTCTGATGAAGTCCAATTAATGGTAAGTTTAACCTTCTGAAAATAAATTCCAAAGATAATCTAATTTCGATTCTTGTCATAGCATCATTTCACCAATTATTTTCTAATTTTAAACCTATCTTTTTTTTTGCAGCTTGTGCAGCTATGTTATTTTATTTTTAAGAAAATTATTAATTACATCATTTTTGAAAATTGTGTAGCATAATAAAAATGAAATAATGAAATATGTTTAAATCACTTTCCCTCTGCCTGTTTTATTTATTTATTACATGTATATTGCTATCATAACAAACCCATAATTAAAGCAGAAACAAAACGTATGAATAAACAACAATGAATGAGCTCAACACTAGTTTAACTTTTGGCATTGATTATTTATAATTTTAATTGTTATTTTAAAATATAATTCTTTTTTTTAAATAACTTAGCAGAAGTTACATTTCAAAAAACAAATATACTTTTGGGGGATGCATTTATTAATAAATCATAAAGGAATTTATCCAGGGATGTAGCTACCACCGTATCAGCCGTATCAATGATACGGGGCCCCTAAACTACAAGGGCCCCAACATATGGAAAATTCTGACACATTCAAATAAGTGTCTTTTATTTCTTTTCCAAAAAAGGGCCCCTAAGGAATTTTGATACAGGGCCCACTCAAAACTGGCTACGCCAGTGAATTTATCCTTTATTTTTTATGTTTTATAATCGGTCCAGTCTTATTTTCCCAATCATATTTTCTTTCTTGGTAACTTCCAAGAAATCCAACAAACACAAAACAATTCCTAGAAATGCATCAAAATTTCAAAAAAATCTAAAATTAAATTATTGTTGTTTGATATTAATAGCAGTTTTGTAAAATAAGGATTCACATGAATTCCAAAATTTATACACCTTTAGGTGCAAAAAACACAAACAAAATTAAATAATTAGTCCTTTTAATAACATAAGAAACATAGCAGCAATCTACGATCTAATCGGGGCCGTGGGTAGCCTAGTGGTTTGAGCATCGGACTCCAGATCGGAAGGCTTGGGTTCGATGTCCGATGCCACCAAATACCCTCCGAGTACAGGCGGAGTACGTGCTCGTTAAATCAGTGGGTCCGAAAGTCTTGTGGGCTGTAACACGAGTGCAGGGGATAGGAGAATATTTCCCTCCCCTCCAGTCCCATGGCAAAATTGTGGAAGTGGAGATAGGTGGTGTCGCCATCTATCGTCCCTTCAGGGAATTTCGCCAAACTAATTCGTACTGTCACCTGCATGGTGCTCAAGGCCTAGGCCAACGACAGGCGTACTTCTAGACCCTTGCCACGATGAATTTCGTGGGCCTCGTTCTGACTACGTCAGACAAGTGGCACTAGCCATAACAACACGATCTAATCATTCAGCTTTGCTCATAACTAACTCTATTTTATGAACAATGAGGCAGAAGAAAATACTCTCTCAATTTCAATTCATGTTCAAGAAATTGTTTTCACACAAAAAGACTTTTCCGGTTTTATAACATTTGACGATCGATTTTCGGTTTCGAGTCAAATAAGTGCAATCCTTGCTTGCTTTTCAAACATAGGATCTTCGTCTTCGAGTGGGTAATTTTTCGTTCAGAGTTAAACATTTATCTTCTAAAATTTCCTTTTTCTTTTCTGAGTGAGAAGAGTTGGTCTGTGATTCGTCTTCATAATCATTTGCCTTGTCATAATTATTTTAATTTGTTTAGTCAAAGGATTTATATCCAGGGTGAGTCAAAAGTACGTTTAAACTTTAAAAATTAATAAAAAAGGAAGAAATGATGATGTAGAACAGGGGTGCTCAGCCTTTTTGGAAAGAGTGCCCATATTTGATGGAAAAAAAGTTATGCGTGCCAATATTTGATAAAAAAATATGCATGTCACTTCCAACTTTTTTAACAAATGTATGTATGCTATTTAATACTTACATTCATTTGGGGCGTTGAGTTGTTTTAGTTGGTAGTACCAATTTGGTTGAATGAAGGAAAAACCCGAGTTAGAAGGGATAGACCTCGCGGATAGCCCATGGTTACAAATTTATATGAATTTTCCTGAGTGTATACAATTATAATTTTTTTTAAATTTAAAGGATTGAAGAACTTTAATGGCTTTTATGACTATATACAAAATATCTCAAGAAAACTCGCTCTTATATATTTATGTTTTAATTTTTATCATAATTTTTTTTTTCTTTCTCATATTTAGAGCTTCCATTACTGGTGGAGAGGACAAGCTTTCCAGGTTGATTTATCCCCAACACAAACGACTCACATGCACCTGTCCTGAAAATGAATGTGCGGCTTCTTTTCTTCTTTTTTTCCCGAAAGCCTCAAGCAGTTTAAAATACGGTTATTTTTCTGAATAAAAAAATCTACTGTAAAGAAACACAATTGGACCACAATTTAACGAACTCATCGGGACCAAGAATTTTATTCGTTAATGCAGGTTATTCGTAATATCGGGGTTCAAACGTAATACAAATTCCTTACGTTTGCTTTCTGGAAATTCTATAATAGGCATCTACACAAAAAATACCCATGGTTAGGAACTACACATTTTTTATTCAGCATTTTAAAATACCATTATCGAATTATTACGCGCCAGTTAATTAGAAATTTTAAAATGCCGACTAATATATGTTTGACAATCTTTTTTATTTCTGACTTGAAAGATCTTTTTCTGTTTTATGCAGAGAGTAAAATCCTGCGGCGTGAGGTATGATTTCACAGTTTCCAAACAATGTGAAGCATTGGAAAATGTAAGCGTTTAAATAGAAGTTTCATTATCAATTTCTGCATCAGAATCTCTATTCATTGGCTGTGTCAAATCAACAATTTTCTGACACTATGTACTGCTTCTCAAATTTTCAAAAACAAAATTTTCTGCACAACCGTAAGTATAATAAAGCTAACACTTTTCTCAAGAAAGAGAGCAAATGGTAAACACTCTTAAAATATCCCCTACATTGTGGAGTGGAATGAGATAAGAAAGGAATTTCCTTTCCTATTCAAAATTCACGCGGCAGGTTACACTCATCACTCAATTGCACACAAGTCTAATAATTGGCTGCACCCTTTACCATCGAAACATGTGACTAAAAGAAAAAATTTTCTTTTGAGTTTGAAAAGATCTTTTCTAATCCAAACTGATAAAAAAAAAATCCCGCTGATGAAATAGTTCGTTTAATAAGGTTTTGGTACATTGGAGTCTGACTGTATATTGATTATTCAGTTATAGGCATTTAAATGTGTTCATATAATTAAAAAACTTATTAAATTAAAAATATTGATCCGTTTTGATTGAATATTCTTAACATCGCGTTTTGTTGAAATAGATGCTTAAATATAGTTTAAAAATTATAATTTATAATTAAAAATGATTTATTTCATTTCTAGAGAAAAGTCTTTAATTTTTTCTTATTACATTTCTAAACTACTTTTTTAAAAAAAATTATTATTGAGATCAAAAGTATTCGAATTTAATTTCTAGTATATAATACTCAAATCCAAAATGAGTCGGTGAATGTAAATGGATAAAATTAAACCACCTATTATATACAGGGGCTGCAATTGTTTTGGCTCGAAGGCCCCATTGTGAGTAAACAGAGGATACAGAAGCCTCACTATTTTAAAATGATGGCTTTCATTAGTTAACTTTTTACCACGCAAATCAATAAATATAGGGTAAATAAAATAGCGGAAATTTTATTTCAAGTATTTAATGTGCTAATTTCGTATATTTACAGCTGCAAGCACTTTTAATTTTAGAATCAATTTAAGGAAATAAATATTACACTTTTTTCTACAATTTTTTTTAAAATCTGAAATGAGATTGCTTGCTTAAGGTATCCGACTACATTCGGAACCGTGATTTTAAAAAAGAGCATAAATGGATAATTTTCATGATATTTCGTGGCACTTAGATTAGAATACATGTATAAAATTCTTTTAAGGACATTTTAACAAAAACAATTGTGTTTAAATACTATATTTCCGCAAAAAATTAACTTAGAATAACCTTTTTTCAAAACGTTTTCCTTTTGTAAAAAATGCTTCTATTATAGTAATATTTTGCCTGTTTATAGCTCAGACCTTTGTACAGAAGCTCAACTATGATTTTTGAAAAATTCACATTATTTTCAGAGTTACAACCAATTAAAATAATTATCGGCGTTTTTTTCTTAAAATTTCTCCCCTCTGTTGTCGTTAAACATAGATAAACCCACTTCTAAGTTATATATTTCAAAAATTCTAGTTGTGCCTCTGTACAGAGGTCTAAGCTATAAACAGGCAAAATATTATTATAATAGAAGCATTTTTTACAAAAGGAGAACATTTTGAAAAAAGGTTATTCTAAGTTAATTTTTGCGAAATATTATTGTATTTAAACAATTGTTTTTGTCAAAATGTTCTAAAACAATTTTATACATGTATTCTAATCTGCTTTATCATCTGTAACATCATGAAAAATATCCATTTATACGCTTTTTATAAAAATCATTTGTTCCGTGAATAGTCGGATACCTTAAATTCTCGTCGTAGCCTGCAAGTTAATGTCAGCCAATTTTCTACAGTTACTCTTGTTGATATTCATGCGAGAAACATTTTGCTCACAAATACATGTTGATCTAAATATAGAGAATATTTTCTGTATTTGTTTTTCTAATTGCCTTGGCAAGCTGCATAAAACTTTCTGCAGATTGCATGTAGCCCACCGGTTGCTATTTGACCAATCCTGACCTACGTTATCAAAATACTTCCTTAAAACGTCATAAACATTAAAGATATTTAAAATATCAATTTTAAATCAGTGGAATATATTTATAAAAACTTTCTAAAAAGAAAATATTTTGTCTTATTAGTTCATTTAATAGATATAATGTGGAAAAGTAAAAATAATTATTCAATACACGCCTCTCTATGTAAATTTATAAAAACCGAGACTTGATAAGAGTTTCCAAGAACGAATACTTTGTTACTCTTTCGTTATTTCCAGTTTCTCTGATTTCTCAGAATTTCGTCTGTATTCTTTCGTCCCTTTCAACGCTTTTACGTTCCATTCTTTATACTTTGCATCAAAATATTCAGTGAGGACAGTCTTATATAATTGTCCCTGATATACTTGGATTGCGATTGGTCAGATAAATAGTCCAGAAAATTCTAAGAAAACAAAGTGGTAATGCTTGTTTCCGTGCATAGTTTTAACTTTTTTCTCATTTCTCTTGTCACCCCATACGTATGAATAATTATTCCTCAGAGGTTACTATATTTTCAAAATCAAGATTTGTAGAAAAGGATTGGTAAAAGATATTTATAGTAAACATATTTTTTATTATTATTATTTTGGGAATTTTATATTTTATTATACAAGAACTGGAAATGAAATCAATAAAAGTAATTTAAAACAAAATTGATTTTTGGTTGGATCATATGTTGGTGCACCTCTTGACAACGAAACTATTTGGTGCCAAAAGTAACGGTAATTTAATCAAAATGGCAATTTCAATTTCTGGTAACTAAGCAAACTATGCAAAGCGAGAAATTTAAATTTTATTCCTCGTTTCTCAGGAAAACAAAGTGTCTAGTGCCCATTTCAATCTTTTGTTGTTATTGTTGCTGATAAAATTGGAATTTTAATGAGAAAATAGTAAAAAATATGTATATCATTCTACATCAAAGGTTCCCAAACTTTGTGCCTCATAGATCCCTTACCATGTTTTTGGTTTGGGTAGACCCCTACTTACCTAATACTGAATTTTTGCAAATTTATCAACTTAAATCTACTTTTAACAGCTGATATAGAGCTACTTACTTCGAAAGTTTTTAATTTATAACTGTAGTGAAGTATAGTGTTTAATAATTAAAAAACACATGTTGTTAATTAAATTAAAATTTAGCTAATAGATAAAATAATTGAGCAACAAACAAATGCTTTTTATGGAAGGGATGAAAATCTGTGTTCCGACAACAAATCTTACCTAGCATCACTTAACCTATTTAACTATAAATCTCCTCGGTTAGCACCCAGCCTCTCCCCCACCCCCCGAGTTTGGTAACTGCACTGTAATTCCTTCTCCCTGTGAAAAGCAATAAAAATTTTTCTCAAAATATATTCCATACTTCGAATAAATAACAGGAATATTTTAAGGTATTCGATCATTTTCGAACTGTATGAAAAGCGGCAATGGATACTTTTCATGATATTTAGTGTCACTAGATTGTAGTACATGTATAAAATTATTTTTAAGCGACATTTGACAAAAATTTATTTAATCGCTGTTATTTTGGGCAAAAATTAACTTAGAACATCCTTTTCAAAATGTTCTCCTTTGTGAAAAATGCTATTATTATAATAATATTTTGCCTGTTCATAGCTCAGACCCCGTACAGAGGCTCAACTTAGAATTTTGAAAGCTCACATTATTTGTGAGTTACCACCAATTTAAATAATTATTGCATGTTTTTTCAAAATTCGATCCGCTCTGTTGTCGTAAAACATGGATAAACCCACTTCTAATTTATATATTTCAGGTACTTTCTAGCTCAGCCCCTCTGTACAGAGGTTGAGCTTATATACAGAAAAATATGCATATAATAGAAGCCATTTTTTCATAAAAGGAGAATGTTTAAAATTTGGTAATTTTTATGTCTACTTTTTGGTCGGTAATTAAATAATTTTTTATTGTAACACTATTCTAAATAGTTTTGTATACATTTTCAATCTAAGGATACTAAATATCATAAATATCCATTTATACGCTTTTTAGAATCATTTGTTCTGAAACGTAGTCGGATACCTTAAATCAGGAGAGATTGTTTGTTGAATTTCATCACACGCTGCAAAGTTTTGCCAGCCAACTTGCATCTTGTTAATCTTCGTTCAAGAAATATTTTGCTTCCAGCCAAATAAAGGTCTGTGACGCAGCTCACGCTGCCTTTCTTTAACATAACCTCTAAGCCTTTGGGGCCATGATTAATGGCAACTTTTTCGACCAAAACCTAGAAGAAATGTAAACAAGAATGCAATAGAAGTGTTTTGAAATAACAGAAGTCTCTGGCAGGTGAGAGGGCAATTTGGGAATGGTATGTGGAAAGAGTCATGAATTGCGCCAACGTAGTTACTTCCGGAAAATGCTTTCACAAAATCGCTGTGCATACCCATTGCACGCGCTCCCTAGACGCTCCCTTCTTGGGGATTTAATCTAAATTTGATTAAGGTAGGAATGTGATTATTTGATATCACGACTTGCAATATTATTGTAGCGAGAGAAAGGCGGATAAAATAATTATAGTGGTCTAAGTTACGCGATTCGGTTTAACTATTACTGTGTGTTTAAGTTCATTATAGATTCGCTTAATTAATATTATAAATTGTTGTGACATTTAAGCCTCTATTCTTACAAAATACATATGAATCAAAATGTCTATTACTTCTTTGGGAAACCTACACAATTCCCTAGCTTTGTTTTGACAATCAAAAGATACGGTCACCATATAGGCGGCATCACAGTATCGTAACTAAAATATTAAGTACAATTTCCTCGCAAAATTTTTGAAGTTACACATAGAATTCAAACATTTTCTTCATTGACTTCATGATTTTTTTTCAAAAATTGACAAATTTTTTTTATAATTTCATTTTATAGACCATCTTATTGACTTAATAAAAATACCAAGCATTTTTTTTCCATTCACCAGAACAGAAACCACAAGTGTTTTTATAAAAGGAGATGCCACATACCCTTACACAAGATGTCAAACTTTAAAATGTAAGCCTTCTTACTCGAAATGTCGTGATGCTGAAAATCTCAAACGGAGACAGCGATTGCTCAAAAAGCTTACAAAATAATTTGCTGAAATTTTTATGAATGTTTTGTATTATGCAGTAGAAGTAAGGACCTCAGATTTTCATCAATCACCGTTTTATTTCCTGAAAATTCCCATAGTCCTTATGTGAATATAATCACTGTTTTTTAAGCAATTTCATACTGTACTAAGATAGAGTGCTCTAGTTTTCGTAAAGCTAAATAATATCTATTATCCTTAAGGTCATTTCAAACATGAATACAGTAACACATTAAAATGGAAAATTGAGAATTTGTTTAAAACATTTTTGGTGTACAGAGCGTGGGCCCTGTTTATGTAATTTTTGCATTTTCACTAAAGTTTTTCCTTAATAATAATATTTTTCTGTTTTAATTTACGATTTTTTGCCTTAAAATATACTAAATATCACAAAATCCCCATATCTCCATTTTTTCAACAAAAAAGTCGCAAGTAGTCGGATACCTTAAGACCCTGAAACTTCTTCTGACCTCGTCCTCATTCTCTTAGTTGAAACACTTTCCGGTACTTTGTTTTCCTAATAAAGGAATTCTGCTTTTCCTGCAAATTGAAAAACAAAAGACGAATCTTTAATCGTGCACGGGAAAGGAATTATTGGTTCCAAGAGGGTTTTGTGGCTGTCTTGTGCTTGGCGGGTGCATAAAAACTCTTAGGGCTGCTAGATGCCCGTCCCTGTTTCAACAAATGCATACATTTGTATTGAAAATTTGTATACATTTAAAATTTGGATGCATTTTAAACTGTACATTTCTTTCAATAACTATTTTGAGAAAATCTTGTTTTAAAATATATAATTTTGTATTATATTAGTATACTATGTATAAAGTCTTGAAGATATAACATATTAGTAAAGTTTTCAAAAAAATATCCTTTTTTTATTAAAATTTACATTGTAAGAAATATGATTTAAATTTTTAAAAAAAATACTGTTTATAATACGTACCTTCTCCCTAACTTCAGTAAATTAAATATTTCGGCAATTTCAAAAAAGAATCACCGGATTAGAAATACATATTTTATGAAAAATGAACATAGATATTTAAGAATATGTGCATAAATTTGTATTAATTATTTCATGGCTAATCAAAGTTTTTTTTTGCTGACCAAATTAAAGGTTCTTAATATGTAAACATTGAGATGCATGCTTATTTGTTAGAAAATTCATCCAAATTATTTGGTGACATATCTGCATGTTTCAATTAATTTGATTTAATTTTTCATAAACGCCGAACATCTAAACTGTACGAGAACTATTGGAAATTACTTCGTAACTCTGAACCTCGATTAAGGGACGAGGACGCATCTGGGCTGGAGCTCCACTTTCGAAATTTCTACACAACTGCAACGTAAGGACAAATTTAACGTTCAACAGGCCCTCTACACCAGCGATACTCAACCTGCGACCCACCGAGCCTTTTTAGGTGGCCCGGCCATGACCTATTGCTCTGAGAAATTCAGTTATTTAAAAGAACAATGTAATAAAAATTTGGTGGGAAATTCTCTGACAAGAAATCAAATACATCAATTTTGCTTTTATGCTGTCGATGTCGTCCAGCTGCGAATTGATATTCTTTTTCTATTTGTAATGGTTACGGTTAGTATAACAAAGAACATAAGAGTAGCGACAATTTTACGGTGGAATTAATTTTAACAAATCTTCATACTTTGTAAGCGAAAAATGTTCAAATGATTTCGAGTTTGACTGTTTTGTAGTGAAAAACAAACACGGGGATCAATAAATGTTTGATTTGTCAAGAAAGTGCTGCATTTAAAAATATCAGTGAAGAGGAATCATTCACAATGACACTTTTTTCCTCCAAGATCTCCTTCAAGAGATGTAAATAGGATTTATTTGAATATTCTTTGCAACAGCAACAAAGTGTTTTGTCAGTGGTAATGTCACAGAAGTAACAAAGACATTCTACGAAGTTTGTTGTATTATCGGTAATCATATGAAATCGCTTACTGATGCAAAAATTGTGAAGGAGCGTTTCTTAAATTCTTTGAATTTAGTGTTATTGACAAAAATAAAAAATATATAAAAAATAATAATTAAAAAAGCAACACAGGAGTCATAATATTTTGAACAATTTTCCACATTTTAAATTTCCAATGTTATCTTTTGGTCTTAAAGCATCCCCCTCCTCCTCTCCCCGTTTAACCTCATGTTGCAACCCGCGTGAAATAGCTAACATATGTATGCGGCCCGCGTGAAATGACTGACATATGTATGCGGCCCGACAGTAAAAAGGTTAAGTACCCCTGCTCTACACGGTGAATCATTAGTAATACTAGGACTCGGACCAAGGACTTGATGGAAGCAAAGTCACCCTCGAATAGATGACCATGACCAAAAGGCTACCACGTCATCACTGATTTTCACAAAACATACAACTCCTTTAAAAATTCATTGATCTAGTATTTCAAATAAAAGGGCCTTTATAAAACTATTGATCATTGTTCTCTGAGAAATTTTTTTTTCGGACTTTTTAATAAAATTTTAAAAGTGTCAGTTTTTTCAAGAGTCTTGAATAAAGATTTAGGCTGAATTAAGTACTATATATATATTTCATTATTACTACATATTATTAACGAAGATTTGATCTCAAATTCTGAAAACGTTAAAAACTTCTTTGGATTTAAATCTTTGAGCTCTAGTAAAAATAATCTGAAGACACCTTCTCGAAACTTACACATCTCATCATACCATAATTTTAAAATTAAAAATTCAATTAATTTTCCCTTTCATAACCTTATACCCATCTTTTAAGATGACTTGACACCATCTGTAATTATTTTAACATACAGAAGTAGTAGTTTTGATTGCATTTAATTTGGGTATTTTCTTTTATTCGGCATAAAAAAATTTCAAATTTATTGCAAAATGTTTGAAAAATATTTTTTTTAAATTTTTAGCAGTTGTAAATTGTTAAGACTTTTTTTTTAAGTTCACACATTTTTTTACAAAAACGTTTTTCTCTGCACCTCACAAGATACCTTATAAAACTGCGCATGGCCTTCATTCTACTGCTGATGTTTAATTTTTATTAATTTTTTAATTACTAAACATACAAAAAATTCTAAAACAATGCTTTGTTTATAATTATGAAATTTTCCAAAAAAATTACTTAGATGTTTAGATGTTTATCCACGCAGAATTATAAAAACTTACAAGGGTTGGGGGATAAGTCATGGCAACTATTTTTTTTTTCTTGTAAATATGTGAACGGATCACAAACGTATATGTGTCGTATGGAATTTCTGCAGGCATATTGTGTATGCAGAACAACAGATGGCTCTGTGGTAGCTGGTAGTAGCGCAGTGAGGGCTGTGAAATCAGTCAGTTGGTGAGTGTCGTGTGAAGTGGAAGTAACCCGTGTTGAGCAGCGCGCTTGCATCAAAATAACCATTCTCCGTGGAAGAATTTCGATGGAATATCACAGTGAATTAGTGAAAGCCCTTGGGAATAATGCCATAATATACCGAACAGTTGGAAGGCGGGTAGGAAAGTTTCAGCAAGGACGTGTGTCAATCAGTGATGTACAACGTTCGGGATGACCGATCAGTGGGCGGACCGACTTGGCACGTGCCGTCATCGAGAGGCTCATGGATGCTCTCTAACCCGTCCCTTTTCGAGGGACGCTACTGGAGTTAGAGAGGGCAAGTGGCATCGAGAAACGCATCGTCCACAAGATATTGCGTAATGAGCTACACCTCCGCAAAATTGCAGCGCGGTGGGTACCACAAGCATTGACGGGAGTTAAAAGGTAGTTGCGCTGTGCAATATGCTCCGACCACTTTGCACGCTGGAAACAGGATGGAGATCAATTCTTGTCACGAATAATCGCCGTTGGTGAATTTTGGGTCAGGGCATACGAACCAGTACTGAAACATCACCCCACGGAGTAGCGATATGCTGGGTCACCAAGGAGGCAGAAGGTCCGTCAGAATCCTTCCCCAGTCAAATTGATGGTCATCGTCGCGTATGACGTTAAGGGTGTCATTGTTTGCCACTTTGTTCCTCATGGCAGAAAGTGGTCGCACAGTACTACAGGAACTTTCTGGTGCGACAAGTACGACGTGGCGTTCGGGATAAACGTCCGGATCTTGTGGACAGTGCAATAATCATGCACGAAAATGCAAGACCACATTAAGTAGAGTGTGTGTAGGTAGTAACTCCGACTTTGGGGATGGGAAGAATTGGAGCACCCATTGTACTCTCCCGACATTTCACCATGTGACTTTGATTTCATTCCCAAGATTAAGGAACCAATATGTGGCAGTCGGTTTGCAACACCAGAAGGCATTGCTAATGCTTGTGCGCCAACAGGTGATCCAATTCACACATGGTGTGGCAAATGCTGAGGCTGATGGTATTCAGCGCCTCCCACATCGTTGGCAGCGTGTGGTGACAATAGCAGAAGACTACATTGAGGGTCTTTAGGCCCAGGTTTGTCATTTCAACTTTATGTGTACTGTGTTGTCATTCTCTTGCACCGTGAAGGTCATATTGCCCTGTATATATATATATACTACCATAATAAATTCGTGTGTTTCGACATTTCAGTGTTATTCATTGTCCACACATGTAGTTATCACCCCTTGTCATTTCGTCTGTATATGTCACATTTTCCAACCGGACTGGTATGTTCAAGAAAAAAATAGTTGCCTTGACTTTTGCCCCAACCCTCGTATATTTCAGAACATTTACAAAATACTTCACATTCCTGCTTCAAATTTTTTAAAAAGCCTTAGATTTTGAAAAATAGTACATCAGCAAAAACTCGACATGGAAGAATATGCATTTAAAGTATTCATTCCTTGAACAGCATGTTATAAAATCCATCGAATAGTCTGAAACTTTTACTAAATGTTTATTAAGAGGGTCCAGCACATGGAGTTTTGAAAAACTATCGATTTTCACTTTTTATACTCTTCTAAAAGTTTAAATATTTCTGTTTAAAATAATTTATGATATGAGGAAATACAATAATTAGAAGTATTTTCATTTAATTTTTAAATGAAGCTACTCCTTGACGCGCAGCGAATGAGATCTGCTAGGAGCACCTGTGTTCCCTGCATAAGTGTTTGATGAGCGCGAATCCATATGATGTTCAAAAGAAAAAATTAGAGTGTATTGGGCTTATCCAAAAATGTATGGTTACACGTCTTTTGGATCTTAAAAATGAAACAGACAAAAAAAGTGATGGAAAAGGCCTAAGGGGTCGTAACCGACTCGCCGACGTTTTGATATCAAAAATTCAAAGACATAGTTTGGCTTTTAGAAATAATATCAATGATCTACAAGCATGAAAACTGTTGTTTGTGCTGTTTATGATCATCTTCTGTCTTCAAACGAGAGCCCTTAACATGGACTGTGTCCTGCGGTATAAATGACAGAAGCGGAATGTAACGAAAGGCACTATGATCATAAACACATACAAGGTGCTATATACCACAATGAATTAAATGAAGACAATTTTTAGAGATCTAGGTGAACCCATGTTATTAAGAAAATGTTTACATGGAAAGACTCAGATTCCAAATGAGTCAGTTAATAACACCAAATGGTCAGTGATTCCAAGATCTACATTTATGGAATTAAAAACTCTAAAATATTAGAGGTAAATATGGCTATTGTGCAGTCCTATATGAATCATTTAGCCAAATTAATGATCTTAAAACATTGTGGTATTGAAACAAGTTGCAACTGTGTGTCATGCTTCAAAGAAATAGAAACACGTAGTTTGTGTAGCCCAACAAAAGCATTTTGAGATCCAAAAAAAAAGGCAAAATTGTTAAAAATAATGAAAAAAAAGAAAATTAGAAGAGTCTTTTGGATAAGCAGAAAGCCAAAAAAAATGCTTCATTTGCTTCTGAAAAGTATTGAAAAAAATAAAGGCTCAAAGATTACAAAATTTTGCTTTGAAGAATGTTTCCTCAAAATGTAATATTTTTCACTTTATGTACTTTTTTCTCAAAAACTACTTATATAATCTTCCAATTTGCAGTGAGAAGACTTTTAAAATGTTTACACATTTTAATGTGGAGGGAATTAGATATATCTAGCAAACATTTTTAGATGTGACTTTTTTTTAACTAAATTTTAGGGGAGAAAATTGAACAATTTTTAAAAAATTCATAATTAATTTAATTTTTAACAAAAAGACAAAAGCCACCGTTAAACTGTTATCCATAGTATACATAATCTACTGTAAAAATTTAATTCATGAATAAGTAGTTTCTCAGAAAAAAATACATAAACTTACGCAATTTAACATGGGCTGCTAAAGAGGTGTCGGACCCCTTTAACTTATTTAAAAGTTCTAACCATAAAAAATAGCAAAAATTTTATTTGTCAATTGTCTTTATATATTGGTTAGTTCTTCGTTTTGAATCCAGAATTTTTCTTCTGAGTTGAATAATATTAATTTACAATGCTTGTGTAATATTAACTTATAATGCTTATATTTTATTATTATAATATTCATCATCATATATCACTTTTAAAATAAGTATGTAAAACTGGGAGAGTTCTGTTTTTTTACTTTAGTTACTGTTTCTGCATATTAAATTCCCAATATTCACTCAGAGTTATTATAATTAAAGTTATTATTTGTACCATGAGAGCTTTCGACTTCCTTCCCAAGCAACTATTACGTCTTGACAAAATCTGTTTACTCTTACAGGAACAATACAAACTGGAATTTGTGAAGAATTGCACAGATGATTACTGAAATGATTTGTTAATCCATATGAATCAATTACATACGTTGGGAATTTTGATTTGCCAGTATATTTCTCTTAGAATATTAAAGAATTATTGTAGCTTCTGCAGTAATAGTTTTCCTTTTAAACTAAAACATGATATGCTTAAAAAGTTTTAAATGAGTTCATAAATGAGAAAAAATACCTTAGAAAACAAAAAATTTCTATTCATAAAACATCTTCTATTTATTGTTTATGTACCTAAACACGAAAATATGTAATGAAGTTTTCAGGAACATAATTTCACATATCACAAGCTATAAATAACTATAAATTAATCAAAACAAAGGGATTGATTTCATGTTAATTTTGATATTCACTTGCACGAAGCAGAAGAATAATTAACTCGTTATTCATCAGGGTCTTTTCTAGCTGAAGATATTAAAAGTGGCTGTGACAGCAGTGATTACCTGGTTCCCAAAAAAAGTAAGCCTCACCAGCAGATAGTATGTAGCATACATTGTTAAATACTCGAACAAAACAGTAATTCTTAATGAATAAATGTGCATGATTCACGGTCTTACAAAACTAGGCCCAGATTGGCTCGACCGACAGCCGCCTTTCAACTAAACATATGGTGGTAAACCTAGACCTGGACCACGGACGACTAACATGACAATAATGCAGTCCAGTTACCATATAGATGAAATTCCCAGTGTTTTTTCTTTCAGAGAATTTAACCGGAAATAATATTTGATGATTAAAATTATTCGGATGATACTCTTATCATAGCCGAGTCGAAAACGATTTGAACCCCTCCGAGCCCAGTTGGCCTGTGTCTTTAAAAGTCTCTACGGGCACTTTTACTTAATCTCCTGTCATGCACGGAAAATTGTTCAATAACTTAATACAAAATACAGATATGGCTCCAAAATTTTACAGGAAAATTTAGAAGGATTTAAGGTATCATACAGGGCTTCGAATAGGAACTGAACAGAAAACCGGAAAAACCATTATTTTGGTCAGAATGAAAACCAGAATTGAACCGAAAATAAAAATATTGGATTATTTCGGTTCAGAATTGCCATATGTTAAATAAATAAATATATTTTTTTGTATAATTATTGCAAGGCCAAGTATACGATACGAGGCGTCAAGTGACAAGGGTATACATAATCGACCTAATCATCAACCTAGTTGTCAAATGCGACTTTGTCAATGGGCCGTTTTCTTCTCCCGCAGTATCAAATACCGGTTAAATTAAAAAATTTAAAAAAAATAAAATCTTCGAAACTTTGATAGAATTACATTTTTTTTAATAATAAAATTAAATTTTTTAAAAAAATAAAATAACATAAAAAGAAAATATTCATTCGAAAACCGAAAAAGTTATTTTTTTGGGAAAAAAAACCAGAGCAAAACCATTATTTTTCTTTTGTTTAACCGGGAAAGAAAAAAAAATTTCAGTTCAAACCATTGAATCAAAAGATCTATAATAAAAAACCCCTTTTGAGGATTGCTTAGGTTCCATGCCATTTAAACCAAAAAGAGTTTTTTTCGTAAAACTGGTAAAATACAATCGAGGGTTTTTTTGTTTGTTTTTTTTTGACAGAAAATGAATATATATGTATTGTATAAATACTTTTTTAATTTTTAATATTGGGGGTGATGATAGAAATCCAGGTGGGGGATTAATTCAATCTTGCCTACCGTTTTCAAAAAGATTTAAGTATTAGAAATAAGGTAACGCGAAATACAAGATTGTCCGTGTGAGACACGAGCACGGGCAAATTTACCAGTAACTTTCGCCCTCATCAGACACGGGAAAATGCTTTAAAGAGTTAATAAAGATATTTACATTAACAAGAATAGTGTAAATAATTCCGGTACGTGAAATCACTTAAGTTTAACTACTGTTGTAACATGATTTACTATATCAAAACTTGTGCGGCGTCTCAGGGATTAATATGGCTTTTATACATATTCTTAGAACATCCGAACACCAAAAACATCCAAGAAATCATATTTTACACGAAAGAGTTTCGCACATTTTATATTTCACCATCATTTCTTACGAAACAGCCTCTCGTTAAGTAAGATTAACAAATGTATTCAAATTTTAAGCAGATTGTAGAAAATGATTTGATTCTTAAAAGTAATTATAACGGATACCGTCAAATAAACCATCTGGCTTTATGAATACTAAAATGCATTAAGCATACAATTTGCCATGTATATTAAAATTAAAATTATTATTCATAAAATAAAATGATAATATATATAAGATAAGAGCGAATCATCATCTTAATAGATTAAGTTGTATGCTGAGTAAGAAGACAGAAAAAAATCACGGCGGAACGATTTGTTCAACTGGTAGTCTGTTTAAGAGATCGGTATGACGATTAAATAAGTCGCTGTGAAATAATGTTCCTTATTTTAAATAAATTATGACAAACACTTGATGTGATTAGCAGAGTCAAAATAAATTTTATATAATGAAGACCACATTCAAGTTTCTACATAAACGGAATTACTTTTTTTTTTATTGTTTCTGCTGAGAACTGAATTTCATATATTTTGTGAACAGATATTCATGATTTGTATCTCTTTCTTTACAAAGGCTAATTTTTTTCCCTAAAATACTCAAAATACATCACAGCCATTTATGGAAAATGTTATACATAAATAAATCCCCGATTCTCTTTTTTATAGAATACATACTTAATTACAAAAAATTGCAATGTACTACATTTTTTTTTAATTATATTCTCTATGATATTCTTATCAAAGTATGTTTCTAAAGGAAAAAGGGAAAAAAAGGCCGTTATCTGCAGGAAAATCAAGACCTAGTAATTTCACTATGATAGAGTATGTTATATAAATATAGTATTTTAGAATTCCTGTCTCGCTAAATATTTTGAAATTAACTACTGCTAATAAATGATAATTACCCAAAAGACTCTTCATAAAAACTTTTATTGTGTTATGCGCTGTAAAATTTGTCTATTTAAGAATAAATACCATCCGTGAATTAAATATGGAACACCGGTTAGAGAGTAAGCAGAACAGGTTTTCGCAGGGTATATCAAAGTACACTTATGAATTCAAATCACAATTCCCACAATTACAACCTGTTACTCGGATAATAAGTGTCCTACTGCATATCTCAAAGAAGAATATGTCACAGCTCCGAACCTTATTTGTTTTAAAATGGTATTTGAACATGAGACACATTTTCTTTTAAATTTCTCGGAACTAATCCAATAAAATGAATAATAATATGTCACGTTTCACTTACGTGTAAATAGTTTTGCCAGTAATATGATACATATTTTAAAGAATTTGATATGCTAAAAATATTATATCACATATACTGCTCTTCTGTACTTCATTTATGAAATATATAGTCTTGATAAGTTAGTTTTATGTTATAAGTTAGACGTTTTGAGGTCATTTGTTTTGTATTTGTTTTTGATAAAAATTCATTAGGTTTGTCCTATTCCAACTAAGTCATTTTGTCTTTCATGTAAGTAAATGTCTTTGAATGGAGCTATGACTATAACCCATGAAAACTATACTTTTAATCTACCCGAGTATAATACAAACTTTTTTTATTATAGTTTGGATGCATTATTCATAGATTTTCTAGAAATGTTAAGATCATATTAAAGTTAAATACCACAGTGAAATTTCTTTCTTTTGATATAAAAATTATGACGTTTGTCCACCAGTATTCTGCTTTGTAACTATTTTTTTTTCTAATTTGCCCCACGTTTAATTAAAATAAATGGAGGTTAACTACAAGATCATCACAAGAATTACAATACATTACGTGAGAGAATTTGTACAGTTTTTATTAGTAATTCAACGAAGATATCAAAGAAATATACACTATGTCCCTGAAATTTATAGAATCTTTCATTTTGCTTCTATTTTTTTACTGTATTCGACCAATCGCAGCTCGTGAGCCGTATGTGGCTCTTCAGATTTCTATTTATATGAATTACTAAGAAAATAATTATGTCTACCAAAAATTATACATTGCTTTACATTTGTAAGAGATCAACAGGTCCGTAACTATGCACCATATGATTATAAATGGATGGATGTTTATTTTCGGTGTTGAAAAAACTGGAATTTTGATGGTTTGGTGGGAATACGAAATAAAGGCATGATATATGAAAGGAGCCCAGAAGATATTTTAGTAGAAAAGTTGTGGTGGATCTGTGATAGAGCTTTTGGTAACAACGGTCAAGTGGGCTTAGCCTACTTAGATAGTCGACAAAGCTCTTCTAAATGTGTAGCAAAACTAGAAATCATATTATTCTATATGCAGAAAACGTCGGGGGTACAGAATTGGGAATATCGGCATGATAATATTCCCATCCATACCTCCAAATCTGTGAAAAGTTAACTTAATTCAAACTTAATTGCCATTCTTGAACGGACACCGATGATCTTAATTAAGAATGTGCTGGACATTATGTCCTGAAAGGTATATGAGAATGGAGGACAATTTTATTCAGCGAATACCATGAAAATAACCATTGAAGTATATGGTACAAATTGAAATCAAATACAACCATTACAAACCTAAATTATGTTGACGAAAAAGTGTGTATATACGATGTCATACTGGATTCTAAGTAGTTAGGAATATTGTAATTAGCCCCTTTTGTAGAAATGTCACATATTCCATAAACTTTTGGACGCCTAATATTCCCATTTGATTATATAATTGAAATACAAATTGTTATTTATTCTAAACAATTCGTTGAATGCAAGCCAGATATGATTTTAATATGAATACTAAGAAAATAGTATATATGTAAGACGCATATGTAGACATATATGTAATTAGTGTTTGTATGCCTTTCCGTTTTATCATAACATATATTTTATTTGAATCTATAAACTTTTGGGACATAGTGTAGCTTAATTATTCATATACAGTGTTTTATCCATATGGGATTTTAATTATTTATGCTATTTTTGTATGAATTTTGTATAAATTTCTTAAATTAATTAAAATTCAATGTTCTGTAATTAACTTAACTAAAGTTAAATCACATCCAAAGTTTAAATTTTTTTATATAAAGGCTTCAAAAAAAATCAGATAAAAAGTTTTACAACTTGATATTATCTATTTTTTCATACATGATTACTAAAGCACATACAAGACGAACGAAAAATTTAAGAAAATCCTTAAGTAATATTGTAAGCTGATGTACACACACATTTATAAATATCTAACAACAACATATGTATCCTAAAATCATCAATTAATCTTAACATTATCAGTATTTTCTAGGAAATACAAATATGTGAATAATTACCATGAAAATAAACAAATCGCTCCTCGTATAGTTTAATAAATATATATCCAAAACTGAAAATTTTCTATATTAACAACCCAAACGTGCTTATATTTTATCAAAAAAAAAAACCCGAAAGTTTAGAAAATTCGAAAAAAGCTTTTAGAATGAAAAACGCTTAAAAATAACGAAAAAAATGGTCGAAAACATATTTTCTTAACTTATGATCAGTGATCAGAACAAATCAGTTGGCAATGTCTATAAATCTTTCAATAACGATTTTTTAAAAAAATAATCCAGATTCACAAATATTTAAAAAAATATATTTAAGAATAATTTTAAGGTAAAAAATTTATAAGTGTTAAGAAATTTATAATAGACTTGTATAAAGAAATTACTTTCTATATTTTCTAATAATAATGAAGTAAAGAATTTCTTATTATTTGTACTGAGTCATATTATATAAAAAAAAGTAGATTATTTTTAATTATTTTAGATATGTAAGGTTTTAAGGTATCCGACTACTTTCGGAACCATGATTTTGCAAAAGCGTATTATAAAGGGATAGTATTTATATTTAGTGTCACTTATATTAGAAAATCTATATAAAATTGCTTTAAGAATATTATTACAATAAAAAATCATTTATGTACAATATTTTGACAAAAAATGAACATAGAATGACCCATTTTCAAAATATTCTCCTTTTGTGAAAAATGCTTCTATTATAATATTTTACCTGTATGTAGCTCAGACCTATCCATAGAGGCTCAACTAGAATTTTTGAAATACAGTAAGACCCCGCATAACGCTGTTTCGTTTAGCGCTGTTTCGGTTTAGCGCTCTTTTATTTCAACCCGGGGCTTCCCGAAATTATAGGTTTCAAAAATATGTACATAAACATATCCGAAACAGTGTTTTTGTTTTTGTTTGGTGCGTGTTGTAAAGGACGCATTTTATCATTTGAAACATTTGTTAACATTATTGTAAGTATAAATTTTATAATACTATAACGATTAATACAGTAACAAATATTATGATTTTTAGTTTTTATCATGGGTGATAATGAAAACAAGAAAAGAAAGCCAAAAAAAGCATTTCTTTGGGAAACAAAATGCAAGTAATTAGAAGATTAGATTTTTGGTGAACGTCATCTCAATTAGTGTGCATTGAATTTGGCAACTAACAAGATGCCTTCTTGGGCAAAAAGGCAGAAAATTTGGGAAAAACCCGAATAGAGTGAATGATCCGGTTGACTTAGAATTTTATTTGTTTTTATATGTATATATTCGTTTATATAGTTTTTATTTTTGTAAAAAATAAATGTTTGGTTTTATTTTTATTAAAAAAAAACATAATTATTAAATTTAACACCTAACCAATTTTCTAACCATCTGCCCCTAACCCCATTATTTACATATTAAGAAGCGCTGTTTCGCATAACGCTCTACTTTGATGGAACGTATCCCCCGCGTTAAGCGGGGTCTTACTGTATTTAACTTAGAAGTGGGTTTATCCATATTTTACGACAACAGAGGGAAGCAATTTTAAGAAAAAAACGCTGATAGTTATTTCAATTGATAACTCTGAAAATAATGTGAATTTTTCAAAACTCCTGGTTCAGACTCTCTAGAGAAGTCTTTACTTTATATAAGCGAAATATTATTATTTTAGAAGCATTTTTTATAAAGGGAACATTTTGAAAACAGATTATTCTAAGCTAATTTTTTGCCAAAATATTGTATTTAAATAATTTTTTTGTTATAATGTCCTTAAAACCATTTTATACATGTATTCTAATCCAAGTGATACTAAATATCATAAATATTATCCATTTACATGCTTTTGCAAAATCACTGTTCCGAACGTAGTCGGATACCTTAAGTCTAAATAGCTATGTGAACAGAATACACAGAATCAGTTAATTTAGTAAATGTTCATATTTTAGAAGTGTAAAATTTGCATTTTATCAAGATGAAAAAAAAATTTTTTTTGTAATTTAACACTTTAGGCAGCATTTATACAAATCAGACTTGTTTAGTGAGAAATCATCTATTTCATCTGCTTGACGAACTAACGATAATTTTCATCTAGACTATTCAGATTCTTTTCTGCGTGTCTCTCGGCTGATTACTAACTATTCATAAAGAACGTGTAGTTATTTTCATTGCAGATAAAAATACCCTCTCGTTGAGAATGAGTAAATGTACAAAGTATATTTTGAACTAAATTAGCATTTTAACGAAAATGTGATGAATAACCTTATTGTGATCGAATGAGTTCAGTTAACTAGTTAGAGTTTATTTTTTGATTACCTGTTAAAAAAATTTGGATACGTAATGACATAAAACGTGAAAATAAGAGAAAGACAGGTGTTACAATTAAAAAAATGGCGCCCTCTAATTTTAGAAGTTTTCAGTTCTGATTTTTGGTTTTAAAAAGGAATTGCTTTTAAACACTATAACATCCAAGGAATAGAAGATAATAAGTCTAAAGGTAATATAAAACAAGTTTTGGGTTCGTAGTTCTTCAAATTTTGTCGTTTTCAATGTTCATCTTGCGTGTCCTCTATATCTGCTATTTAGTTATCACTGAATTTTTTCGTTTATACGTTTGTATTAAGTTAAAATCGTCAACTATTTATTTTTCAAGTTTGTTACAATAATAATGATTCTTAAAACCTGACTAATCAGGCGGTTTAAGTTATAGAATATTTGGGTAAATCGAAAAAAATAAGTCTATTTTCTTAAAAGAAATTTTATTTGATCTTTTTTGAAGATATTTTATATAAAATAAGCTAAATAAGAGCTAAGAAATACAATTCTAGATGAGATTTCCTCCATTTTCTATTTATAAGTACCATTGAAATATCCATATATAGTCAACCCTCCTATAACGCGGTACTCTCAGAACGCGGTTTCTATATAACGCGGAGCTGAAATTGCGACAGCCCTCCTATAACGCGGTACTCTTATAGAGCGGTTTCCGTTCAACAACGTCTCATCAGTTCTTTCCGTGCACCCAATGAATGGTTTTAACTAGATATCGCGGTCGGTCTAATTATCAAACTGCGTAACTCCATCTGGGATGCTAATTTGATACATTAGGGCTAGGGGCCAAGTTGTTTTAGGTTCGCCAAGATAGGCGATAATAGTACAATATGGTTTACTTTGATATTTTTATCGTGCGATAATGTGGTTGCCATGGGGATAACGTATATTAGTGTTAGTTTTGTTTTTTTTTCCGCGGGAACTCTGCTCAGCAAGAATAACACATTGTTACAAATTTTGTGTAACGAACGCTTAAAATAGTGTAAATAATTCAACATCTGGAAGTGTAATACATTAATATTACTTTCTGCTTGTATTTATTTTATGTTAAAATCTTGCACACCACCTCTCCCTTCGAAATCTAGTTTTATTATGAAATAAAAAAAAAGTAGTAGTTACACTGATCGAGGAATAAATTAAAAGAGCGGAGCGCGCACTGAGGCAGGGTATAGACAAAACAAAATGATTAAAGAATCGCGCCAAAAAGGTTTTTATTGGTCTCCATATAACGTGGTACGAATAATGTGATTTGTACTAATTCTGAGTTTCTTATAGCGCGGTTTCCATACAACACGGTTAGACGGTTTCCATAGAACGCGCTACGAATTAGCCTGGTTTGTACGGTTAAATCCGTGTTTCTTATAGCGTGGTTTCCATATAACGCGGTACGCACTCACCGCGTTATGCCCAAAAAGCTTAACGGTGTTGGAGTGAAGCGATTTCATATATACAAACATCCATTTTTATATATATAGATAAAAAAATCCATTGCTTTCTATTCATTTAGACATCTAAATTGTTTTACTGTCATCCTTAGAGTATATTTTGTTTTCTAAAACTGCACTGTTCAAATTAAACTACCGTTTATTTAATCTCCGACTATCCAAACTTAGCATTTTGTTTTCCATTAGACCTGTCACTCTGCCAAAAGGATTGACTTATTACTAAGGAAAAACAAAAGTTGTTATTTCAATTCGAGGTCACCCTAAAGTAGCAACAAAACAAATTGCTAAATGTTACTTTGTAACAAATTTTTGTCAAGGAAGGATAGATTGTCCATTGATTAAATGTTACAAAATATCCATTTCAGACAAAAATGAATATAAATATATATATATATATTCCAGGGGCTTGTCATAACAGGGAGAAGTAACTAATTGATAGATATATAATTAATCGTTAGAGAGAGAAGAAAAATAGCAGTTTATAATGTGGGATGATAGAGGCGTAATAAGCTTACAGTTGGTCCGCTTTCATTTCAAAAATTTATTTGAAATTTCGAACTGCGCCAACAAGGTTTATATAATCTCATTTAAACACTTTCTAAGTTTACATTGTGCTTAAAGTGACCGATTATGTTTAAAACCCTGATTTTGAAAAAACGTATAAATGGATTATTTTTTTTTTATATTTAGTGTAAGTTTTTAATTATAATATACATATAAAATTGTTTTAAGAATTTTATTACAAGAAATTATTTAAAGGCAATATTTTGGTAAGAAATGAAGAAAGAATGACTTATATTAAAAACATCCTTCTTTTATGAAAAAAAATGATTTTATAATAATAAATATTTTGTCTATATATTGCTAGGACTTCGTTACCCAGAGATAAGCTAAAAAAATTTGTAATATATGTTAGAAGGATTTATTCATATATTATTATATATTAGAGTTGAGAAATTTTAACAGAAAAAAAAAACACTTATTACTATTTAAATTGATCGTAACTCAGAAAACAATGTGAATTTTTCAAAATTTTTACTTCAACACCGGCTTAGAAGTCCTAAATACATGAAGGAAGAAGGTTCTCGTTCTGGGTACCTTCCGTTCCGAATGCAAGTACGTAACCAATCACGCCAAAACGATCGGCAACGCGTGATGTTGGTATTAGTTCATATAGATATCACACCACCACATACTCCCCCGCCAGTGTTTCGGCGAATAGGAGAACAACGATACCATATTCGTTGGCGAGTATGTAAGCAATTCGTCACTTGGGGGGGTTTTGCGTCATTCGTGGAGACGGTTTGAGAATTGCGTCATTTGTGTGAGACGACTTGAGAATTGCGTCATTTGTGTGAGACGACTTGAGAATTGCGTCAATGTTTGACGGCTTAGTTGCTTGTGCGGTGGATAGATGGCGCCACGACTGCGGCGCGTGAAGGGTGCGGTTCCTTTGCACGGCCAGGGTCACCAATGAAGGAAGAAAGGTTCGTTCTGGGTACCTTCCGTTCCGAACGCAAGTACGTAACCAATCACGATGTTGGTACTAGTTCATATAGATATCACACCGCCACATACATATAGGCAAAATAGTATTATTATAGGAGCATTTTTCATCGGAATATTTTTAAAATCTGTCATTTTGTCTTCATTTTTGGCCAAAATATGAATTTAAACTTTTTTTTTCATTTAACAATATTCTTAAAACAATTTCACATGCATATTCTAATTCAAACTCACACTAAATATCAAAAGGTTATCCATTTGTACACTTTTTCAAAATCGTGGTTCTGAACGTCGTCAGTCAACTTAACTAATCTTATCAGAAAGATTTTTTTTTCTTCAGAAAAACGAAAAGTAGAATGTTATTTATCGTTTGCGATTTATACTTAATTTGAGTATATGAGTTCATATAAATTACAAGTTCTTGATTATTATCATAAAAATCTTCTCATAAATCTTTGTTTACAATTAGATAAAGTGTGATGAAAAATTTTAAAATAAAATTGAACTTGTCAAGTTTTCTAGATAAATCCGATTGATTACGCGTGTACTTTCTCTTTGAAAAATGTCGCAGACATCATAGAATATTTTTATTTATATTTTTATGAAAGATATATTGTACTAAACTTTTCTTATATATCGAAGGATATAGTTAAGCGAAGAATGATGACATTTTTAATAAATTTTTCCTACACCTCATCAATATTCTCAGTTTCCGATTCACGGGACAAATGAAATCGTCCATCATCCGCAACTGTTTTTGAAAGGTTATTTATAACCTGGCGTAACGCAAAATTTTAAGTAATTACATAACACATAAAAAAAGTGAAATTATCATTTTTATTTTTTCGAATTATAATGGTGGGTTTCAAATTGTAATAGCCTGAATTTTTAAAATGAAGCATAAACGTATACATAATTCAGAGTTTTTTCTGCAACAAAAAGATTCTAAGTTAAATATAGTAATAATTTCAATTTGTGTTATTGTTTTTTTTTATTTCTTTTAAAAATGCATCCAGATGTTATCAAGTAAAAGAGGTAGAATCAATTATTGTTTTTACCTGTAACGTTATCAATAACATCTTAAATAATGGGGGAATATTGACACTTTCATAAAAAAATTCCATTAATGAAATGTTTTAATTTATTTAAAAATTATATCTCATTTTTTTTCATTTGAAGTATAAAAAGAAATAGAGTTATTCCAAAATCTGTCTATAACAATGACTACCACTGGCGTAGCTAGTCTTGAGTGGGCCCTGTATCAAAGTTCCCTAGTGGGCCCTTTCTAAGAGCCCCTTAATGTGTTGCGATTCTTTACTTACACGGCTTGGGGGCCCCGTATCATTGATACAGCGGTAACTACGCCCCTGATAATTACCCTTCTAAATTCTTACTAACGAAATTATCTTTTGTTGAAAATATTTACATTAAAACACAAGACTTTGCAACTGAAACCTTGTTTCAGTTATATAAATGCATTTACATTCAAATTGATTAAATCCTAAAAAAATGTAAATAATGTTTAATTAAACACCCGCTTTGCTTCGCTTTTATGCTGTATAACTACCTACTGTTTTTAAGTAATTGACATCCAAGTCCTAGTATTAAGTTTTCGATTGTATTGAAAAACATACTTGTAGCCCTCGTCTCTTTATTTAAAAAAGGGAAGCCGTTGAATTTCTAAAATGGAAATAGAATTTTCATAAACGCATCCTTATCCCACCTTATCTTGTAGTCAATTTCCTCAAGACCCATTTTTTGCGGATCTCTACTGTACAAGATGTTCATCAAATTTTGGAGACTCTATCACTTCAGAAACAGAAATTTTTATTTAAAACACTCCTTAGCTTCCCCCCTCCCTTCAACCTCCTTTGAAGTCAATATCAACAAAAGTCCATTCTTAACAGATCTCTACTCAGCAAAAGAGACATGCTCCCCAAATTTCGAGTCTGTGGGACTAATAGTTCACAAATGAGAATAATTATCTATAATGCCCCCTTTAGGTGTCTATTTCTGCATAATCCGTTCTTAGCGGATCTCTACTCAAGAAAAAAAACTGTGACGGATCTATTCGCGTACCTTCCACTAATCCTCTTGGGAAATCTTTAGGCTATCATTCGCGTTTATTCACAACCAACCAATCTGGAGAAGAAACCGTGATACTCAAATTAAATCTACTATATATAGTCAGGGTTTTCTAACTAGCAAGAGAAGAAGGAGAGAAAGAAAGCCAGGAGTCAGGTGAGATTCCTACAGATCAGGTGTCACTACAAATTATTGACTATTCCAAATATTAAATAGACGAAGATTTAAAGTTATGACGTCTCACGCGTCCTTTCTCTAACATAACCTCTGTGTTCTTTGACGGTCACGATTAATGGCAAATCTTTTCCAACCCAAATCCAAGAAGTGAAACGAAGGATAGATGCAAATAAGATAACCTTTAAAAGGACAGAAGTTTTAGTAAGCAGGATGGCAATTTAGAGAAAGTTCAGTTCAGAAAAGATAGAAGTGTAAATTGACGGCTTACCTAAGAATCACGAAAATTTCGCCATTCCTCCAAGGTACATACCATTGTACGCCAGCCTAGAGGAATATCTGAAGTGGTTGGGACCGTTGCTTTTTCGGTAGGAAGATTTTTCTGAATGCGAAATTTATTGAGAGGTGGCGGATATATAATTATATAAAAAGGGGGACCCAATTGCGCGATCTTTTTAATTACGGCTACGTTTTTTGGTTTATTCCCCTTTATAAGTTTGTTGGGATTAAGTTTTGTAAATTTTTAAATAAAAAATTTAAGAATTCTAAAATTCTCATCATTTCGAGAACCCCACCTTTTTTGGAAACCCCGAATGGTGGAAAGTCGACCTTTCCCAAACCCCCGAACAGGGATGTACTTTAAAGGGTAGATACTGGATTTTTTGGCTCCCCTTTAAGTTAGAAAACCCAGGTATGCGCAAAATTTCCCAAAAATTTGAAGGTCCGTATGGTGTTAAAAAAAATAATAATAATATTTATTGGAGATCGGGGTTAACCGCAATGTTGATCAAGTAAGAATTTTCGTCATAGGAAATTTTTTTGCGGGTTGAGTTAGAACAGGTCGCTCAGATAGTATTCCTCGGAAAGGGTATTTGGGAAAACGCATAAAAAGAAATGACCCCAAATAGGGAAAGAAAGGTCGGGGGCGGGTCAGGGGAAAAGGGGAAAAATCTCGTCAAAGCTTTTTGAGAAACACACGGATGGGGTCGATAAGCGCGGATCACTTATTGTCACTGCCTGCCCCTTTTCCCTTGACAACAAAAAAAAGGCGTCCCGATAAGGAGTTAAACGGTCGTATGGGGGGTCAAAATGGGCCCCAAAAAATGGCAAAAGGGGCCCCTAAAAAATAAAAAAACCATTGTCATCAGATAACATTTATATAAGTGGGGCGGATGGAAACAGCTGGAGTTCAAGAAGAAGGGGGGTACAACCTGAGACCACGCAAAAAAAAGGATCAGGGTCCCGACCGGCCAATGGGTAACTGCCGCCAGGTAGCCAAGAAAAACACAAACCCTACAGCAGGCAACATGGGATCCGAGAACCGAGGGGAAAAAGGGGAAAGGCGAACGTGATAGCACCTTTCATGGAAGTCTGGGGGGAGACAAACCATAAAATCGGTTGTTTGTTTCATTTTTTGCTTTCAACAAGTGGGGGAAGAATTATTCAAAAAAAAGGGAAATCTCAGGGGGTTTGTTATAATCCGCAAAAAATTGCACTACAATGAGTGTATATTTTTTTTTAACGCTTGTAAAATTTTTTTTTCAGGATGGAAAAACAATTGTAATTATGCATTTTTTATTTTGATGTATGACTTCGGGTCGAAAATTTCCTTTTGGGTTTTTTGTTTTAATGATTTTGAAAAAAGTTTGTAATTTTAATTATATTTTTATTTGTTGTATTGTTCCATTTATATAATTCTGGTTCAGGGAAACCGGCGTAGCAGATCACTAACAAAAAATTCGTCTGCGCGGCTCATTGGGGGTTTGGGAACCAGATGCGGGGTACATGAAAGTTTGTTGAATTTAAAAATGATATATAATGCATAAAAATATTGAAACATACTGGTATTATTAAATATAGATTTTCGTAAATTAAAAGTTTTTATTTTGGTGACAGCCCTGAATGCTAATTTTCCTCAACTTGGAAAAAACCAGTTCCAAGCTCATATGTACCCTGGGAAAGGGGTTGAAATGAAAAATATAATTGTTACAGCAAGTGGTTTAAATAGCTTAAAAAGATTAATACAATTAAAATGGGGTTACCCTA
>BMAV01019321.1:0-63357 GCA_019973955.1 Trichonephila inaurata madagascariensis
GATTTTCATTGGGTTAACATTGGGAGGGAAGTGAGACTAAGATTCTAATAAATATGATGTTATATATTCATTTTTTGATTTACCATTTAAGAGATCTTCGAAACTGACGGTTTGTGTTTTTTTTTTTTCCCATTTGTAAAATAGCACTTTTCTTAATTGCTCATGAAGTTATTTGTTGACAGAAAAAGAATTCTTGGAACAATTTTTTGAATTCCAATTGAATATTTACAAAAAAAAAAAAAAAAGTAATTTGAATTTTCTGAATAAATTCTAACTTTGGATGAATAAAGGTAGGAAAACTTCGAATGTCAACTAATATATGCATGATTTTGGTATTGGATGAAAAAAAAATAACATTTAAGGCCATCCTTAGAAAACAAAAAAGTACCTTTTTATTTAAAGTAATTTCCTAATAAAACTGCAAGAACTAAAATCAAAATTGCATATACTTAAGCAAAACTTCTGCAACTCTTCCAAAAACCTATTCCACGACTAGTTTTTACCACCCGAAACCTCCAGTCATTTCATTCTTGCTTCTTCCGCAGAAAAATCTTTTCTAAAAGATAATATTCAATGACCACCGAAAATAACCGATGGAAAACAAAGTTCGACAAAAACCCCAAGAACTTAATTTACTCATCAAGGGCGAACCCCATCGAAAACTTAAGCCTAAACAAATACTAATTATACATCTTAAACAACCTAATTAAAATGTATCTTAGAAGAGCCTTTTTTTTACACTCCTGCAACCCAACCACCAAGCAATCGTGCCAGCTGGAAGGCAAAACAAAACGAACCCAAAATTGGATGTTTTTTTTTCTTCTTTCTTTTTAAAAAAAACTAAAAAGGATGGTGGGAGGTTAGGCCCTCCCTTTGTTCGATCCCTCAAAACAAACGGGAAAAAGGTGCAAAAAAAGAGGCGGGTTCCCAGAACTAATTATCTGGTGGAGACCGGGTGCAATCAACGCTTGCTTTTGCTTGCCTTTCTCAACTTCTCGAAAAGCAACAGCCGGCGCCCAGTGTCGTTTATTAAAATGATGAGAACAAAACGAGGGGAGGATTTGACACTTCATTATACAGACTTTAATTAGACCGTTGTGTGTGTGGGAAAAGCGGCTATTGGAAACCGTGGCACGTATGGGACTCTGTCTCTGGCTTTTGATACGGCTCGGGTCTGGAACACTGGTAGCCACGGGTTGGAACGCCCATTCGGCGCCGTGATGGATGGTTTTACTTCTAATATTTGTTAATGTTAATTACCGATGAAAGAGTTGTTGAGAACTACTTTTTATTTTTGTTATTTTTTTTTTTCTTCTCGATAGTGTTTTTCTCCCTCCATTTTTGTTGTTGTTGTGTTGATGTATTTCCGTAAATAAAGCGTGGTTTGTTTATAAAGGCTTTTGCTGCAGGGTCTGTCACGTCGAGTTGGGAGGTAGAAGATTACGTCATTTAACAAGTACTTAAGTCATATAAAGTTAATTAGTTCAATCGCATTGGTAAAATTAGTGAAATTTTGTGTCCGATACGTAAAAAATTGTAGAATTTTCATCAAGTTTTCGGTTTTATTTATTTTTTCGCCTATAGTTTTTAACATGAATAAAAAAAAAATATATTAAATTTCAAATGTAAATTTTGAATTTATTTTGCTTAGGATGCGTTAGAAAATATACCTCGTTAGAATATATCAGCCTAGTGGCCGAGTGGTAGTGTATTGCGCTTCCATACCCACAGGTATGGGGTTCTTTCGCCGGGCTGGGCAAGGTCGACTCAACCTTTCATCCCTTCAGCTGGTCGATAAATGAGTACCAAGCTTGCTTGGGGACTAAATACTGGGGGTTTCGCGCCAGACTGACCGCCTGACCGAAACGTCTGTTCTTCAACCTCAGCGCCCAAGGCCACGCATACTGAGATGGGCACAGTAGGCCTTGGCTCTCATCGACTGTTGCGCCACTGAGTTTAGCCTGGAATATATTAATTTCGAAAAAAAACTACGTATTTTTGAGTGAGTGAGAGTTATTTAGAGTTGCACACTATAAAGCAACAGGAGGGCTATTGGCGGCGGACCTCGAAATTCTGAGCTTCGGTCAAATGTCGAGAACGACACATGAACAGATTAAAAATTCATTTCTTTCCATAACTTTCACAAGCTTTAATTACTATAACGAAGTTACTATAAAAACATTTGTTTTATTACTTTGCTGTAGAAATTAATGAATTTTATTTTCATCACGATCCGAGTAATGAAATTTGCATCCAACTTTAAAATAGCCGAACGCCCTGATACTTTTGATGATATTTTTACATGATAATTAATGTGATGGGATGTCATTAATATGTTGTTTTAATTATGCTTATCAATAAAACATATAAGTAATATTTAAAATTTAACGAGCCTCAACTATAAAAGTAGGCGGGCTAATGTGACATAATTAACACATTTAATTATCACATTAACTTTCATTAGTCTTTTTAATGGAAATTTTAGATTTAATGTGCATTTTTATAAAATTTAGAATTAAATATCAAAACCATTCGTCGCAATACTCCGCCATCGAAAACTATTAGAACTCCCTCTCCCCCAATCATAACCAGTTCATAACTACTTCATAAATTTCTCCAATACAATGAAAATATTTATCTTCGCCTTATAAACCCAAAACTGATTTCCATTCCATCGTTAATAAAAATAAAGTAAAAATAGAGGGGGAAAAAAGCAATAAAAATCTCTGCCACAAAGTTAAAACGTCAAAAAGCGCGAAATGCAAAACCCGTTAAAAAATGAGTTTTGGGAGATATTTCCCATTATACTGATAAGAGAAAAACCACAATTTATCTTTTGGCAAAGAGAACACAACACGAAACTTGATAACAACTCCCAGTTTTTTCTCCATTAATATTATTATTCACTTTTTTTTTCATTATTATTATTAGTTCTCGTCTCTCTTTAAAACATTTTGTACCTTTTGAAAAACCGGATTTTTCATTTCACCCCTCTCGCCCACTCCCGTTTTCCTGCTTCTCCCGTTTTCAATCGGGTAGTTGGATGGTGGCCCATATATTATCCCTATCTTTACCCATTGTTCCCGTTACTGGCCTTATTAACATTGTCGATAAGCTTTAATTGCCATATCTAAGACCTTATCTAAGTCATTATAAGGCGATTAGTTTTGGTGGATCTGGAAATCGAATTTTCCGCGGTCGATTTTTCCCTAACCTCGTTCCACTTTTTCCCTTTTTTTTGAAATTTTTTATTTTCCTTTTTTTTATTTAAAACTTCCCTTTCCTCTTGTTCTTTCTTTGTATTCCATGTTTTTTTTTTTTTTAATGTTCAGACTGTTACCCCCATACATTTGTTGAGGAAAAAGATGTAGAGATGTTCAGATTTTTTTTTCTTTTTTTTCTTATCTTTTCTTCTTTATAAAAATTCGTTTTGTTTTACAAAACTCTTTTTTGTCCCGTTCTTCAGTTAGTTGATTTATTCTGTATTTTTGTTTCCCCCTGAGTTTTGACTTATTAAGATTTCAAAAATTACGATTTCTTTTTCGTTGAATTCCATGGAAAACAGATTTGCATCGAGATGTTTCGAACACAACATGCATAACAGAACAGACCGGGAGAGAGAGAAAAAGAAATTCTACCCTTCCCCCTTCTTTTTTTGCATAATTTTTTTCACTAAATATATTTTTAAACATTTTGTTTCGCGTGCACCTATAAGTATGAAAAACATAGATCACACTAAAAGGTACTGTATTAACTTTTGAATATTTTAAATATATTATATAGCATTTAAATCTAATTATTCACACATAAAAATAACTTTAAATGCATCAAATATGTTTATGAAAAATGATATTAAGATTAAATGCTAATACATTCCTATCTATTGGGCGTTTTAAATAATATCAAATGTAGATTTTATTTTCAGCGTAAAATATATACAAATTATCTAAAAGGTTACATGATATTTTTCAGTAAAGAAAAATATATATAAATGAATGAAATATGAAACACATCTAGAAACACGAAAAAATAAATAATAAAAACAAAATACAAAAATTACAAAATATTTGAAAGAAGAAAAGTAGTACAAATAAACAAAAATTGAGAGAGGAATCTAGCGAGTGAAAAAGCAATTTCGGACTTAGGACCGCATAAGTAGGGTTAAATAATTTGAGAGTACCAACCTTCCCCCTTTGCGACTCGGTAGGTCAAAAATTCCAAACAGAAAAGAGTGTATTGAGCAAAAACTTTCGAAAAAATAAATTGGAAGTTAATTTTTTTTAAGTTTTGCAGCATATCATAAAATTTTAAAAAATTTAAAAAGTTGTACTCACAAAATTTTTCAAAGAGATGAAGAATCTTCAGATGATTCTATAGCCATTGTTATATCTCGGTAAACACCCGAACATACGAAGTATAATGTATATACTTTTGTATCAATCAACAATAAAAATTGAAAAAAAGTTTAAATAAAATTTATTTTTTTGAAGGTAAACAACAAGCTTAAACATAAATAAAGTATATTAACATTGTGGTGAATATTTTTTCAGCGATAGATACATTCTGAGAAAAATATGAACCCATTAAGAGTTACGAATTGTGATATTTGTTTTATACGATGTTTAATTCATTATGACATTCTTTAAAATTTTATTTTAAATATCTAATGCTTGAAATTGTATTAATTTGTTTTTAGTGGTATTCCAAGTAATTCATTTTCCACACTTTTTGAGTGTATTATATTTACTTAAATTACACAAAATTTTGAACTGTTCCTAGCTATTTTATCAAGTAAACTTATTTATGATTCCTAGAAAATTATATTAATTCAACGAATCCATTTACGTTTCCTAGAAACTCTTAATAATTCTTCAAATTTAATTAATATCTTGTGACATTTTAGGTGACACAATAGAATCAAATAAGAATTACTAGTTCTTGGAAAACATCAGCGCATTATATTTTAAAGATAAAATTTTCTATCTGAAAACATCCATGTAAAAACACAACTTGTTTTTAAGTAAAATATGCTTAATGCAAAACATGCGTAGAATATGTATAATACGTATTTATAGCGTGATTTCTCTTATATAAATTGTGTAAAAACTAATATAGTAAAAATAAGAAATTGCATAGAACCTGTCCGCTCCCCCCCTCCTCCCCGTCATGTTTATCGATCGAGTATCAAGTGACTATTGAGTGAAGAATATGATTGATTTGAAGGTACTATTGTCTGTAACTTCTCATTTAACCATTCGTGGTACATTCGATTATTGGCTTAACCGACCTCTTACTAACCGAAGTACCTGCGTGATATACATATACATTGAAAATCGTTTAACACGAAACTGAGGGGGCTGAAATACTTTTTTCGCGTTAAAAGATATTGTAAAAAAAAACATCTTTAACAAATTAAGTCTATTATAGTACATTTTAATTACATAGGTACATATATATGCATGTATTAAATAAAAAATCAATGAAACAGAAGCAGTCACAAGAAATTTATGGAATTTAATACATATTTTCAAGCTCTCCTCTTTTTGATCAAAAACCTTTAGAAGCTCCATCTTCATTTTAAGCGAAATAACATTTTGCTTTCCCTCTGAGCTCTTTTTCATTGTGCTCGTAAAAAAATTATTCTAAAATAGAAAAGAAAAAAAAAAGCGCGAACTAAACTTATTATTTTTATTCACAAGGCAATGTACTTGTCACCGAATTCCAAAGTCAGCTGATGCGAGATGATATGTTTTTGTGTGGCATTAGTAAGAGTGATGAAAGTAGCCTCTCACAAACATTTCCGAGCGTATTCCAAAGCCAAGTTAGCCTCCTTTCTAAGAAGCATGTGAAACCACCATTCTTTCATTTCATACCCCTTAAAATCTCACCTGCGCGGCCGGTGTTTTCTATATATTGTTCATTCCCAGAAGAGAAATTTTTTCGTGTTAAGTGATTTTCGTTTCTTGTTAAGAGAAAAAAATGCATGAAAATACATAGTTTGTCGGGACCGTTGTGTTATTTCGTGTTAACCGATATTTTGTCTTAAGCGTTTTCGAGTTAAACATATTTCATTATAGAAAGTCGGACTCCGATTTAACGAACTCCTATTTAACGAATTTTTTCTAATCCCGATTAAAATGAAGGCAAAAGAAAACCTATTTAACGAATAATAAACCCGAATTAACGAAATATTTCAACAATCGAAATATTTTTATATTAGTTTGGATTAGAAAAAATAAGGTTTATTTTCAAATGACACCCTTTTTTGCTAGAAAAAAAAGGGCTTTTCTTATAAGTTGCGAATTTCGATAGCTAAGGATGCAGTCCGTTATTTGACTTTACAGGTGCACATGAGTCATGAGTGTAACCCACCGCGTAAGTTTTAGATAAGACAGGTAATTCTTTAATCTCATCCCATTCAAAACGCAGGGAATATCTTAAGAGATTTTACCATTTGCTCTCTTTTTTTGAGAGGTTTAACATACGTACGGTGGTTTCAAAGAGAATTTTTTTAAAAAAATTTTTGTGAAGCATGGCAGATTGTAGGAAACGAATGCATAGTGATTTTTATGCAAAAATTGATAATGAAACTCCTTTCAAAACTTACATGTTCTAATGCTTTACATTTTTTGGAAACTGTGAAACGTACCTCACGCAGAAGGATGTAAAGAACTCAATATTTTTTCTACCCTGCAAAAAGTAGATAAAGAACTTTTTCGAGAGTTAAGAATGAAAAGGTTGTCAAATATTAATTTGTCAATATTTTTAAATTTCTAATTAATTGGTGCGTAATAATTCGCTAATAGTATTTTAGCTGCTGAATAAAAAGTGTAATTTCTGAGTATGCATATTTTTCGTGTAGTTGCTTATTGTAAAATTTCGAAAAGGTAGGTGAAAAAAAAAATTATTTTTTGTACTCCGATTTTAAGAATCCGAATTAACGAATAAAACGTACGGTCCCAATGAATTGCTGTAAATCCAGTCCAACTGTATATATCGCGAATAAATCCTTATCTAACTTACTATTAGCCTTCACACCTCTATATATTTATTTATCTCGTGGAATTTTCAATCATTAATAAAAATACATTTTAAAGCGCTCTCAATTGAGCTGAAATTTTATATACAGGATTCTTTTGATGACAATACAATAATTTAATAAAAATTAATTGATTAAAAACTCTACTCATTTGAAGAATTACAAATGTACTGTGCCACTGGTACTCATTTTGTATGACTTAGTGATTCTTTTAACCCCAGGCCATTTCTCACGTTTTCATATCTAGCCGAACTTAGAAAATTCTGTATATTGTTTTGGATGACAATACGGATACTTCCTTTTAATGATAATTAATAAAAATTAGTCACTACTTAATGTTGTGATTCTGTCATATGTATACACATATTTATATTAATTGTAACTATTTAATAAAAAGTATCTAAAATAAAATTGTTCGTTGTTGATCTTCGTAGGAATTGACTTAAATTTTTTTTATATTTGGCAATCTATGCGTCGTAGGAGAGTAAGGGTATAGCTGGGTTGGAAATGAAGGTTTTAACTTTTCTGAAATTCAATGGCAGAAAAAAAATTTTTCGGATAAAAGAATAATATTTATATATATATAGTATAATAAAATAAAAGTGAAGAAGTTCTAGAACCTACAGTGCTATAGAAGGAAGAAATTGGAATCTCACAAGACACAACAAATGTAGATAAAAAGTCTTTAATCTAAACTGGAGACCTATTATGATTTCTCGTTGCCGCTGAATTAGCTAAAGGATTTAGGGATAACAATGCTTTATGGATCCAACCATCCCCCTACAGCAGAAATTTTCGACATAATAGGAAGAAAAAAAATAGAGCCATGTTGGAAAGTTAAGCCTATTTTTACCTCGTGGATGATGATGATGATGATGATATATATATATATATATATATATATAACGTTTTAGAGCAGGGTTGGGCAATTGTATTGGCTCCTGGACCACATTGAGGGAGTGGTGGATATCGGAGGGAGGTCGGACCGTTTTAACATGATTACATTCGTTATAAAAAATACCGAATAAAAGTTAAATAAAATGGAGTCATTATTATTCAATTTATTGCCTATAACTGCAACCACATTTAATTTTAGAGTCAGTTTAATGAGATAAATGTAACCTATCAAACTTTTCTACATTTTTTTTAAATCAAGAGTGAGATTGCTTGTTGAAATTCTCATCACAGCCGGCAAGATAATGTCAGCCAACTTATACCTATATTTACTTTTGTTGATTTTCATGTAAGAAAAGTTTAACTCACAAATAGATATTGACCCAAATATGGAGAATATATTTGCTGTTTATTTGGTTTTCTGACTGTCTTAGCGGTCAGAAAAAAACTCTTTGTAGGTCGAATGTGTCCCGTGGGCAGTGACGCAACCCCCCCAGGATTCCAGAGGGCCCAAAGCCTTTGGTATGTTAGTGGTTTTCCCACCAAGTTCCCTTTGTAAATTCCAGCTTTAAATTCAAAACCAACTTTGTGAAATTCACATTCTCAGTTACACAATCTTGGGCGCTTATTCGCCCACCCCAGCTTTAAAAATATGTTTCTCAAATTAGCCCTAGAAGTATGCGGAATATTCTTGAGTTGCATACAGGAGTGTTGGGTAAACAACTACCTAAAAAGTTTTATTATAAAAGATCAGTTTATAACACACAGAAGTAATATAATTTTTGAAGCAGTGTTTTGGTGTAAAGTATTAGTCAAGAGGATGCATGTTAAATTTAAACTTTTGTTGTGTATCTATTAAAAAAAAGTTTAAAAAAAGAACTGTTCTAAAAAGAGATCTAGCTTATAATTATGTATTTACTTTTTTAAATTATGTTTTATATAGGAAGTAAATATGTATGTGTGTTAGCGATATTTCTTTTATTGGTCGCCTTATCCAAAATGATATTTGCCATGTATTTGTCTCAACTGGTCATTTCGTTTTACGTTTAAGTAAATATTCAGGACTGGTTAAGATATATCCAATGTTTTTGCGTTTTCTCTTTATGAAGCGTGTTCAATTTCATTCTTTAAGAAATATTAAATTCCAAAGTGTTAAAAAACAAAGAAATAATGGATTTAACCCTTTCCACATAAATTACTGAAAATATGAAATCTTGATGATAGGCGAGGCGAAATCAATAAAATGATCTACAATCTGACAGTAGATTTCACTTTTATTAACCAAAGAGGAATCCAAACAATGGGGATTGGAGTTCAACCCTCCTATGCCCAATAACAGATTTTTAATTTTTAGCCTCGGCCCTTTAGTCTAAGTATTCTTTTGAAAACATTGCTCCCTCTTCCTATATATAATCCTAATGTAAGCAGTAATCCAATGCAACTACTGAATCCAAATGCGAAAGAATAAATTCACACAGGAAGGATAAAATGAAATAGGGTCGTGACATATACTTCTTAATGAAGAGCTTTCTGCCGAGAATTGTTCGGCAGAAATAGAAACTCATTTGGTTGTATAATATATTCCTTAAAATTTTAAGGGAGTGTTCTCTACAAAATATCAAAATTAAAATTTAAACATACCCCAAAACGAATCTATTTAATTTGTTAAAGTCTTCAGAGCTTTTATATTTGAGTATTTGAATCGTTTAATTGTTTATTACCATCACACAAAATGCAACACATTGAAGGAAACATGCAAAACATGTGAAATTTACATCATGCACTGACGGCGATGAAATATGCAAATCATTAGCATTATAGCGCAGACGCACATCGTGGACGACAGTAGCGCCACCCGCAAGCGCTATATAAGGGAAGAACAGATTAGCGATTAGAAGTACTGTAATTGATTTTTCTTTTCAGTAAGCTGTTTATTTATATATTACAGAACTTTTTAAAAGCACTTCTGGTGGAAATTGATTGAATGAATGATTATTCAGCTCGAACTTTGAAGGTGTTTTCACTATCGGATTTAATGTACGTCTTTTATATGTTTTATCAACGCCTCAGTGAAAAATAATACTAGGACTAATGGCGAAGGACCCCATAACTCGGAACCTCTATCAATTGATTAAGACGACAGATGAGCTCACTGAATAAATTTTCTAAAAACAATTAAATTTAAAAATCAAAAGTTACCATAACTACATGTAGAAATCAATATAAATCCATAACTATTGTAACGCTTTCCCATCTTTTAGCTACAAGATCGGCTCCATATGCAGGTAGCAAAACAAGCTCACATTTTTGCATGGGAACTCCTAAAATATTGCGGGGTCCTTTCATCTGATATCACGCCGACAGCCAACATCGTGAGAAAGTTTTCAACGGCTGGCCAAGCACACCCTTTACTACCGAATCCCGAGTGTAATTCGAGGTGTAAGAAAGAATCACTCACACCGCAACAGCTTGGAGGGGTAGTCCATTTTAAAACACTCGAAAGAAAGGTTGTATTTGTCTCTTATTTCACAAATAACATATTCTGTAGTATTGAAATAATCAATAGTATTATTATAACTTCTATTGAAATTTTAAATATTGTAATTGATAACTGTGGACCAGGGATGTCTTAAGACTTCTTGAAGCCCTGGGCCCTACCTCAAAAGTAGGCCCTGGACCCTTACTCAAATGTAGGACTTATCTATAAAAGTAGTATAATATGTTGTCAAAAACTCGTACAAATAATAACTCGAAACAAATAAATGTGCATGACTTACAATCGTACAAACCTGCTTCACCGACTGTCGCCTTTTGACTGAATAAGTATTAATGGTGTAAGAAGGTAAGCCTTAGCCTATATACGAAATCCATAGCCACATGGAAGCCAAAATGACTTATTGCTGTCAAAATGCTAAATTTCGAGAATAAACTTAAAACATTGACCGTTGAAGTTTTTCGAATCATGATCTTGTTTGAATGAGATGAGTCCCTGGACTGGGCCCAGTTGCCTATGCTCCTAAGACTCCTACCAATAAATCAATTATTTAAATTCTTAACTCTCATGCTACCCATCAATTTTCCGAAACCCGAAACTTCATACTATATGTAGTACATGACTTATTGCAACATTTGTTCTTGGGAAATGACCAGCAAATGAGTTTAAAACTCCTAAAGAGTGGAGAGACAGCAACGTTAATCTGAAACCCAAGTCCAGCATTAATTCATTCAGCAATCTTCCGGGATTTTGTACATGACCAACGTTGATGAAATAACATCGCGGTTCAAGCCCAGCTTTTACAGCCACATACTTCTGATAGATATCCAATGCATCAACAAAAAATATTATTTGCTAAATTTTCTGCTGGTGCAATACATATTTACTGTGGAAGTATGTTTAGTAATTTTGCCCAAGATCATCGTGGGAAATAATAATGATGTTAAATTGAACTGTATGTTGAAATAATCACTTAAAAAAGAGTGTGAGAAAGTATAACAGATAAAGTATAGTCACAGTTCTGTTGCTTTCTTCGTCATCTAAAACTCAAATTTGCAAGATCTGGGACCATTAGCCTGTTACCAGTGTAAAGAATTGGCATGCAGATATGACCTTATTGATGAAAAAAAGGGCGCTGCCGTATAAAAAGACTTCTTTTTTTTACAGAAGAGACAGAGTGAAACAATATTTTCGAAGAAGATTCATAAGTTCAGACTATGTCATGTTTATTTGTAAATTGCGCTATGTGTTAACAAAAAATAATAAATGGTTATTCTGGTAAACTGAAACCATGTTTTCAATTAGAGCGGCTTTCTCTATAGTGTGACATCAGGCTTTTAAACTGCTTTTTCTGATTGTGATCAATATTTTATTTTGAATCACATTCTGTATTACATATTCTATATTTACATATATTCACAGTTTTGAATCTGCAATTCTACAACTAATTGGATCTACACACACAAAAATGGATTTATTTCCTTTTTTTTTTCTTATTTAAATGCATTGTATTCTAATTTCTTGCACATTTTATTGAATTTAATTCTTGTTCTATAATCTCTAAACTAAGTTTGTTTTTTTCCTTTCTTATTTTCGGCGAATTCAGATTATATCTATTTTAATTTTCTTGGAAATTTTCTGTATATGCTATTTTTTAAAATATGATTTGTATTTGAGAATTTCTGCGCTGGTCTTAATAGGGATTTTTACATTAGTTCTGAGTTTTAGAGTTAAATAGTTGATCAATACACTGTTGCTGAATTTTATTGATTGGTATAATATAACAAGTCTTTTTAAGGTTTAAAAAATTTTTTAATTAACAACTGGGTTTGTTCCATATAGATTACCAAAAACTCATAATATATAAACAAACTTTGTTTATGCTTTTCTTTTCTTTGTTGCTATATACATAAATTGGTATATTACAACAAAGTTTAAGGTTAAAATTTATTAATTAACTGATAGAGGTTTGTTCTACGTAGATTACCAAAACTCATCAAGAATAAGGAATTCCTAACATTACGTGTAATTTATTTGAAATGCCATCTTCTACTACTCTGCTATCCTATTATCTTGTCCTTGAAAAAAAGACGAATTCTTAATACTCTAAAATTATTTCGCTTTCAATAAGTACTGTTCGATGGTAGTTTTCCTGGAAAACCAACTTAATAGTTCCAATTCTTTGTTGGGAGTGCTTGGCATTCGGCTATTTAAATTCTACATGAGCCCGTATTATTACTCCAGGCTGTTAAAACAAATAAAAAAATCAATATAATCAAATCTTGAATCCAAAGTCACCAAATTTGTTACCAGCCTTTTTGGAATCGAAGTTTTAGGGATCAAAATTAACTATCATCAAATTTTATTCGCAAACTTCAATTTAATAAAAATACTTTTTAATTATGCTCAGCATTGAGGCCCTGAATGGCGTTATTAGTCCATGCCAGCACAATGACTTTCCCCTCAAAGCATTCGATGTGGCGGCGATGGAGTAATTAATCATAGCCGTATCTAATAAAAGTCGGAGGCGATTGTCATCTTTAATGAAAGAAAATGCCCCTCACATTCAACTCTAATATATCCTTTGATTTTGGCGACAATTAGAAGAATTCTTGTCTACTTAATTACGTTTTTCGCCTCTTTGGCTGCTAATTGAAGAAAGAACAAAAACCCTCTTAGCGGAGTGGTTGGTCTTGTGTGTGTGGATGTACTCTTTTTTCCCCCCTTTCTCCCTATTTTCAGTAATGAAAGATTGAGTTGAATTAAAAGCATGTTTTAAATTAAAAATTTGATTAAAAAGTTGTCAAGTGATTCCTTTTCTTTTCTTTTTTTACTTGCAGATGAGAATCGGATGTGGTGATCGATTAAAAGGGATGTTTTTTTTTTCCTCTTTCCATTGTGAAATGTGGTTAATGGTTTCATTTTTAGCTTGCTTTATTGAAGGTTTTTGTTAATGAAAGTGAAACGAAGCAATCAGAGTGTGAGAGCAAAAGGCAGTAGTAATTGTTTAAAGAATTTATTTCATTGTGTGGAACTCACACATGTGTTTGATGAGACAAAATGTATTTAAAATTTTTTGGAAGGGCAAGAAGAAATGAATAATCTCATTTTAAATTAATGAAACAAGAGTAATCACATATCAAATGATTCATCATTAAAAGAAGTTCTTGTTATGTTCATTATCCAGTGACTGTGGATTCCAATACCGGTATACCGGGATATCGAATACCGGTATTTTGAGCCATTTGTACAATTTTGTAATACCGGTATTTACAAGTTTAAATACCGTTTTTCGGTATATTTCCTAGGAAATGTTTAAATTGTCTCCACAATATGTTCAGGGATCGCCAACATAATTATAATACATTACATAATTATAATGATTTTAAAAATGAAAATGAAAAAGAAAAGAGACTAACCAATTCAAATTTGATCAAGTTTATAGTAAATTTCCTTCAAATTTTTTATCCACAAACATATTCACATTCAGAAGAATTCGATACAGTTATCGAAGACAATGACACTAATGTCGATAGTGAAAAGGAATTGTATTTTGAACAAAAATTATAATTAGCGATAGCTAAAAAATTTTCAACAACCAAAATACTATACAAAAATCAGCTATATTCAAAACCTTCCGACGAGAAATTGATTTATTTGAAGATAAGGAATTTAGAGGTAAATACTTGTGAATAAAGTATATCGCACATTGCTAACAGTATCACCAACTAGAGTAGATGCAGAAAGAGCGTTTTCGACAGCTGGTAATTTTTACTCAGAATTCCGTTCCAGGCTTAATGACAGTACAATTGATGCATTACGTTTTTTAAGATCACATTTCAAAAATTTGTAATAATAGTATATACTGAATAGTGATATTTACACTTTTTTGCGATTTAAGTAAATAAGATGTTCCTTTACTTTTTTGGGATTTTTATATACTGCTATAATTTGTAAGTTATAAATTATTTTTTGCGATATTTTCACTCTAATAAAACTGGCAAATAAAACAAAGAAACACCTGTGTTTTTCTTTTTCTAAAATTTCTACTACCGGTATTAAAACCGGTATTCCGGTATTAAGATATAAGAAATACCGAATACCGGTACTGAGCTCTTTTGATCCGAAATCCCTACCAGTGGCGTAACATACACTCTCGCAACCCTCGCATCGTGAGAGGGCCCAGAATTCTAGGGGGCCCAAGGCCTGACTGACGTTAATTACGTATTTGGGCTTGGGACCCAAAACCCGATTTTGCAGAGGGGGGGGGGGCTAATAGTTTCTGTTACGCCACTGCTCTTATATGCTTTTTAAATTTTTCCTAGTTTTTACAAAAATCGGTATGTATATTTAACGACTTTTTTTTCCCCTCAGTATTCGCTTCAACATAAATTTTAAGCAAAATAAAGAAAATTGATATAACTGCAATTATACTTTCTCTTCACTTTACGACTATATATAACAAATTATAAAAAATAAAAACAGAAAAATTATATATATATATATATATAAAAGAAGAGTATATTTAAAGATTTATAAGGCCCTTAGGTAAATAAGTGTTTATTAACGTCGAGCCTTAAAGCAACACGAGAGTATTTGGCAACGGACCTCGTAATTTTATGCCGTTATCAAGAGACGAAGGAGCCAACATCCTACTTTCCTAACTTACACACCACTCGAGCTTGAGGACTTTGAGCTTCAACTGATTTAATGTTTATCGATCCCTCTACACAGCGGATCTTAATTGGTACCAAGACTCGAACCTGCAACACGACAAAGTCAACTACGAGTTGACGATCAGGACCATTAGGCTACCGCGACTCCTTGCGCTATTTACTAACCATTCTTACCAATTTCTGGTTTCTTTCGTATTTGATTTCGTGGTTTTCTAGCAGACCTGTAATTTACGATTGAACAATAAGCAAACTGTAAGCGTAATAGCTCTTTTTAAATAACCTTTCATGTGGTTTTAATATTAGTTTCATGACAGCTTTTTATTGGTGCCTTTCCTATTTATTTAAACAAACTAATTCATGTTACTAAAATATAATCACTACTTCTAAATGTCTTAGTTTTGATTTACGAGGGCTGTTCAATAAGTAATAAGACTGTTTACTGCCGCGAAACCACTCATCGGAATGTTAATTTCTGTGGCATAAAAAAAGTTTGCTGTCTGTATAAACAAAAGCTACCGATAAATAGCGTGTACAGACTCATGTTCTTGAGTATCACGTGCTCGAACTGAAGCGTGTTTGAGTGCGCCTACGAGACGCGGCCAGTTGTCAAAATGGAAGCAAAAATCTGCAAAAATCAGCATCAGAGACCTTTGATATGATACGATATGATTAAAGGCTGAAACAAGAAGGCGACAATATCTTAAAACGCTTCATCCCAGCAAACAAAGCTTGGTTGTATTACTGATCCAACCATAAAAAAACAAAGCAGTGAACGAAACATCCATTTCCACCTACTCCCAAGAAAGCAAAAACTGTGAAATTGGCTGGTAAAGTTATGACCATATTTTTTTTTATTATGAAGGAATTGCGTAACACGCTGTCGAACCTGGTACTACCGTAAACGGCTCGTACTACGCGAATGTCCTGCAAACAATGATACATCACATTAAAAGGAAACGTCCATTGCTTCGAAATGGCTTCCTATTGCACCATGACAATGCCCGTCCCACATGTTGCTCGTTGCTTACTGGATGTTTCGCAGAAGAACAACGAAGAGATTTTACCACACCCTCCATACAGTCCTGATAAAACTCTGAGATTTTTGGCTGTTTCCTAAACTTAAGAAACCATTACTAGGCAAACGTTTTGCAAGCAACAAAGCATGTGTAAAGGCTGCGGAGGCGATTTTGATAAAGCTCTCACAAAATGGACTTTTACATGTTTTTAAGAAGTGGATAGAACGTTGGGAGATAAATGCATTACTTGCCACGGAGGTTATTTTGAAAAATACCATAAAAATAATGACGATTAAAGGTATACTTTTTTTATATAGTTTTAGTCTTATTATTTATTGAACAGCCTACGTAAATAGCAATTTACTGACATTGAAACTATTCTAAAGGGCGTGACCATATATTAAACCTCATGATTTTTGAACCAATCATTGCTTATTAAACTTTCTATACTTATTTTATTTGCTTTACACAAAAATACTTTACAATAAATCAAGTTTAACCACTGACTTCTGAATCCTTTCTCTCTAACGAGGCTTTTCGACACTCCCGAAGAATATTTAAATCCGTAATATAAGTCAAAGTTCACTGTACGACCCCGCCCTTTTGAAAAGCCCCTAATTATAAATTGTACTTATGAATATTAAATGTTGTAGTGTGTTAGGAGGTGCCGGTAAAGCATCGCACACGAAACCACAAAACTAGTTTGAATACTAATATCCATAATTTCAAATACGCTGGTTTTATCGGGGAAAAGTTATTCAAACTCATTTACTCCCTTTTTACTTATGTATTAAATTTCAATTTTTTTAAAAAAAGTATTGAAATGAATAGAAGAGGGGTTATATCCCCCCCCTATTAGAATTATTAAATTCCTTTTTGGTAGATATGGCCTTATTTTATTTTTTATTTTATGCAATACAGATAACAGATTATAATTTCCTCACAATTTGTATAATATCTTATCTTGTACACTGAATTCGAAATACAATAATGCAATCATACGAATATTAAGAAACCGAAAAAAATATTATACATCAGATTACATTATTTTAGATCAGTAATACTTGGACGTACGCTACTCCGACTTAAGCGACTCCGGGTGAGTGAGTGAATGAGTGAATATTAACGTCGCACTGTTTAGCTACACGAGGGCTTTTGGCGACGGACCACGTAATTTTGAACCATGGTCAAGTGACGTGGACGACACCTGATCTGGCACCCCCCTCTCCTAACTACCACACCACACCAACGGGAGGACATTTCAGCTCTCGACAGATTTAACGTGCATCGCTGCCCTACACGGCGGGTCTTTAGTGGTACTGGGCTCGAACTCATGACATGCCTGCCATGGTCTGATACCTTAACCACTGGGCTACCGCAGCCCCTAAGCGACTCCGGAGTTACGCGATTTTCAAATTTCGTCGATTCGTCTTTTGTTTGAGCGCTGTACAACCCAATTACTCGCTCCCCGCTTTCTGTTTAGTTAATGCACATGTTCTGACGTATAACGTGGAATTAACTCTTAAACATAATTATTTATTTTGTTTTATTTATTTCTTGCCTAGGGAGAGTGTATCCCAAAATTAAGAGCTGTCAATTGGTGAGCTCGTAGAAATGCATGAGCAAGAATAAGATATTGAAGAAATTGAGACTTTAAACCCAGTTAAATCAGAAGGTCAAATAAAGGTTGGGAATTTCACAAAAGGCCTCTGTTTAATTGTGAGAAAGAGCTACAAATTTTAGAAAATATCAACTCCAACCAAGAGCTTATATTTTCAACATAACAAGGAATAAAGAAATTATTCGCATAATACAAGGAAATTTTGCGAAAGTGTAAAAACTCTTTGAGCAGGCAGACTAATTTTTTAGATTTTATGAAACCTTTTATACCAAAATAACTTGGATTTGCGAATTTGTATTTGTGTTATCGAAGATTTTACTAAGTATTTTTTTTTCTTTCTAATTTACTATTTTCTTTCGTCTCCTGTCCCAACTAAAATAATGTATGTGTATTTATATGCTCAATTATACCCTGACTTACGAGGTTATCACTGGTCCCACCTAACGCGTAATTTCGGGGAATAACTGTATTTGAAGAAATTTTTGATCATAAGAACTATTCGTAACGAAAATTTGTAATGCATTGCTTACGATGGAGCAAAAACTATAAATGTTTTTTACTTAAGTTGTATAAAACACAATTCTTGTGTACTGTATAGATATTAAAACGTAGTATATATACTTAAGTCATATGCCCAAGAATTTGCCATTGCATTATTCTAACTATTCTGTTTTTTCCCATGTTTTCTTATATTTTCTTACTTATTGTTTAAGACAGAGATTCGGAAAGTAGTCTATATCAATCCCAAGGGTCTACGATGACCTGCAAAGGGTTCACGTCAGTAAAAACACAATTTCGGAGTCCATGAGGTACAAATGGGGGTCTGCGATGGTGTCTCTCATTAAACCCGATCATGGTTTTAATTTTTTTAAAAAATTTAATCAAATGAAAATCAGATTTTACCTATTTAATAGATTTATTTACTAAATTTCATGAAGTTAACTAGCAGTTACAAGGTAACAGCATTTGATTAAAATGAGGACCATCACTTCAGCATTTCTTCCAGAATTAAGCTAAAGGAGTATAATTACTTGGACGTCACGAATTATCCCATTTTCTCTATTGTCCACAGCCAATCTGCCAGGAAAATGACGTTTTAACCTACGTTCAACATTTAAATGACCTTTATTCAGATTTTGAAGCAGGTTTGAGAATACTTTGACTATGGTAATTACCACAGTAGGCAATGAGTTCATATGGTTTCACTGAATAAAAATTGCCATATTACAAGATGAACTGATCGGAATAGGCAGTAACGGAGATCTCAAAAAAATTTTTAAAAATGGATGTCAGCAATTTATCCCGAATTATGGAGCATTATGAGAAAGTTTTCATTTGCTTTTCCTAGTGAGGAGTTTCAGCTCCAATCTTAAAAATAAAAAAAAGGAGAAAAATACAGGACACTTTTAACCGAGGATATTTTGGGTTAAACATATCACGATTGATGATAAGTGTTGAAAATTTGCTATTGAAGCACCAGATCCATATCCATCTCATTATAAACATTTGTTTGTTGATCAGTTATTTTATGTATCGATTCAATTTTAATTTAATTAGCCTGTGTTTCTTACGTTTTAGACAATATATTTTACTACAGTTAGAAATTTAAAACTTATAAAGTAAGTAGCTGTACACCCCGACTGTCAAAAAGACATTTAAGGTAATAAATTTACAAAATATTGTTTATTATTTGTTCTAAAAATCGTCAATATAATGATATAAGTAATAAGATGTACTTTTAATATTATTTTTGTCCGTATAAATGTGTACATCGTTTTCTGTAAAAAATGAAATACTTGTAAGAACTCATCAGTGGATAATATTTATTTTCTTTTAATATAGTATCCTTTCCACTAACCAATTAGGACAGATAAATTTAAATTCCAAATAGATTTTCCTTATCACATATATTGAGTTGAAGATAGCTGATGATTTAATAAATTAAAATATTACCTATTTTCTAATTTATTTGGCCCAAATTACACTTACAATATTCAATGGATTTTAACAAGTATCATTCTAATAATGTTTGAATAAATTTTGATCGATTCAATGAGTGCCTAAAACCTGCAACTTCCTGTATAAATAAATCTAAATGTTGTTTGTGGAGAATCTTTTCATTTTAATTAATATATACTGTTTCATTTCAGTGGAACTATATATTCTATTCGACATGGTTACAATTTTATTGGTTATATCACTTTTTCCATGCTGTTTATTATCTATCTTGATGTTTACAATATTAATAGTTCCAATGGAATTAAAAAATATACATAATAAATATTGATTTTCGCTCTTGATTTTAACTTCTTTCATATCAGAATTATAAGTATCGTTTTTTGGGTACAATGGGTTAATTTCAACAGCCGATATATAAATATGTATATATATTAAGTTGAATATATATAGGATAAGTTCACTTATCAGTTTCTCTTCATATTTCAACTTTAAATACCCAAGCAATGTCCAAGCTCATTTTTTAATGTGATATGGATGTATCAAAATAAAATCCGAATGGTCAATTTCCTATGGTCTTAGCTAATTAGTGTCCAGTTCATATCATGCTAGTCTTTTTTAAGGTACGAATTGCATTTTTTAAACTTTGTAAATTATCTGACGCCATATAATTTTTATGTAATATTTTTTTCTTAAAAAAAATGGCTAGAATAATTTTTTTTTGTTTTAGAATGAAAAAGGATAACAACACCTGCTGCAAATCTGAAGCTGGAATTTAAAGAATTTTACACTCGAATGAAAGTTCATAGGGAAAGAGACAAAGAATAAAATAAGAAAAAAAAAGAGAAATGAAAATTACTATTAGCCATCTTGATGAAGAATATTTTAAAATAATATTACTGATAAAAATTTCAGGAAATTTTAATCATATTTTTAAAAAAAATATATAAATTCAATAAAAAATATATACGTTTAACAAGCTTATAAGAGTTTGACAAGAATTGAACGAAGCCTAAAAGATCCAAGAAACAAATTATTAAATCGTTTCAACTTTTATCTGGTTCAAACATACCCTCTATTATTTAAAGAAATTCATTAAAGTTTCGATTTTTAAAAAGCTTTTTGTAATCACTAGAATATTGTATACAAAAATCAGTTTAGAAGCAAAGGTATAAAACATTAAGTATCATTTCATAACGACATTTACCACGGTATAATCAGCGAATGTTTACTAGGGCGAATCGCGGATTTATGTGGAGAGAAAAAATTATTAATAATCGGAATCTACATAAGTGGAAAAACTGTTCCATGGTATGGAGATTAAGAGGAAAATAATTTAAAAATAATTTCAAAATTTAATACTGCCACAAAAGGGTTGAATTTTCGAAAGAAATGTAAAGAGACATACCGTATTTCTTCGAATCTAAGCCACACTTTTTTCCCAATGTTATTGCTATAGAAAATCGGGTGCGGCTTAGAATAGAAGGTGGACAAATTCGTAGGAGGGAGGAAATTGAACATCATACTGACGGTTAGAGCAATTATAGATATGAGTTTCAAACGTTTTATACTGGTAAAATATAAAATAATTATCCTCTATTTTAAATTATCTTAAATTTCGTAAATATCACGCTTCTGAAACTGTGGGGTGCGCCCCCTAGGGAGGTGTGATACTCCTCCGTCGGGGGCGCGAGCATATATCAAAAAGTCGAAAATAAAGGATTGAAAATAATTATTAATTTACTGAAAGGAAGCAAAACAAAATACATTCTGACATACTAAAAAAATAAATACACTTTTACATTGATATAGCTATAAATTTCTAAGTGCTGCATGATGTATTTGATAGTTAATTTATTAATTAAAAACCGGTTTAATAATTACTGGCGATTCCCATTTGGTTCATACTCAAAATTTAATACTTATTTTGATAATTTGTATGATTTATAAATACAGACATATTGAAGTTTTAGTGTCAAGCCCATTATTATTGCATTCAATACATTATTATTGTATGGGGGGGGGGGCGATGAAAATTATGACTGAAAATTGAGTCTCAAATATTGAAAGTTTGAGAAGCACTGGGGTATCAATAAATCCTTTTACTCTATATTTATTTTTTCACAAAAACGCGTTGACAATTTGGAATGCGGCTTAGAACAGATGGCGACTTAGAGTCGAATAAACACGGTCATTTGGGTTAAAAGGTTGAGTTGAGTTGAGTTGAATTTGGTGTTTTATGGCGCAAGAGCCAGTTTTGGCTATACTGCGCCAAACATTCATAGGTCTGTGGTCTGGACGGGAAAAAAAGAAAAGAAGAAATTGGATGACAAGATGGAGGATCGAAAATAGAGAAGGATAACTGGGGTACCCCGGGGTCGTGACACTCGTGTTTACCAAAGATAGTTAACCTCTTGGGAAAAGGAAAAGATCACTAAGGTACCTCGGGATTGTGACACCCTTACCCACCTAAAGAAGGTGAGCTCCCTAAGGGGATTTGGGTTAGAGGATTTTAGAACAAAAAAGAATTAATTTTCTACAATTAAATAACCGCAACCGATTATTATTGATAAATGAGTACTGAGTAATGAATAGCACTTTCATTTCTTCAGCTTTCTCTCCTCGCACTGTCAAATCAGTCCGATCCAAGCTTCTTCCCGTCTTCCGCTTTAGGTACAGAAGGTTTTTCAGAAAAATTTATACCGAAAATGCTGTTATATGTACCTGATATTTAGTAGGTGTCCCTCTCATCGCAATAAATGTTGTAAAATACTAAAATACCTGTTTTTCTTTAAAAAAAAATAATAACTTTGACTTTTTATCATCAAAAAACTCTTAAATACTTAAACTTCGTTCCCTTTGTGGAAGTACACTCCTTCATCTCTTTATACCAGAAAATATCTTTTCCGGATACTTAATTATGGAAATTCTGAAAACTTTTTTTCTATCCACCCTCATGTTCACAGGCTTATCATATTAAGAAGGACCAATAAGCAACATTATTTAAAAAAAACCCAAGTTATGCAATCTGTGCACGTTATACATTTATACCAACTGATTCACAGATTCTTGTTACACCCTGACAGATGGAATCGGATCACGCATGTCCCACCCACCCACTTCAAGCAAGGTTCAACTTGAAACAGTTGGCGAACAGACACAAAGTATAAAGAGAAAACACTTTATCGACAATTTAGCGTGTCCCATCCGGAGTCGACTAACACGTGTACACCATGCACCAATCACAGTCTACGGGGGCCCTTGTGTAATCAATGCCCCATTACCGGGCCCAGAAACCCACAGGAAGGATAAAATTCACATCCAATTGCCCTCATCCGGGCCAGCGGACGCCTTTTCCCTGGGGGAGAGCCCCTCCACCCCCTATTACTTAAAGATAGAACGATTTGGAAACGAGGGGTGAGGGGAAGGGTGCAACAGCCCAACGCTGCTCATTAATATTTCATGTCTTCTGTAGGGCTAACGATGGTTATTGATTCTTGTGGAAGCGTGTTGTCCACAAGATGGTCTGGCCTGCCCTGATTGGCGGGGTGATGCCTAGCCTCTGAGCTGCCTCTATTTTTTGGAATAGTTTTTTTTATGGATCGGATATGGACAGGAAGTATGAAATTTTATTCGATGAGTGCTTGCGGTCTTAGGTATAGTTGTTCTAAAATTGGGTTATAGGAAGATCTTAGTTTAAAATAAGTGCATGAAATGGCACTTTGATGTGGTGTGAAGCCTTTTATGCAAAAACTGAAAGGATTAAATTGCTTCAAAATTATTTTTTTTAATAAAAAGATGATTTAAAAACTCCTATTTTTCTATTTCTAACATTTTTACATGCTTATATATAAGATTATAGAATTGAAAGCAATTGTGTTCTTTTGTGTATGTATATAATAATTTAGAATATTTTTCTGCTCAAATTTGATCTGCTTATGTGTTTCTTAAAATGCTCACTATAACAGATGATAAAGGTGAGGAGCAATTCAAAAAATATTTAAAAGAAAAATGTGAATTGTGTAATATTCATTTGTCACAGTTAGATAGAAAATAACATGATATCTAGTAAAATTCCTCAGTTTCAATTTAGTTGAATCAATATCACAGCCGAACTATCCAAAGGATTACTATACGATTCTGATTTGTATTTCTGATACTAACAAAACTGTTAAGTTTTTGAAAAATTTATTCTTTCTGATAATTTAAAAAAATAAAAGAAAGAATTAGTTTTCCCTTTTACGAGGAATTTTCGTAAATAAGAAAAAAGTGTCTAAAATTTTTTATACTTAACAATATTTCCTGTATAAAACATACATAAACTTAAGTAATTGAAATTAATGATAAAATTATAAAAAGGGCAAATTAATATAAGGACAATGAGCAAACTTAATCTCTAAAATTAACCTTCTGGAGAAAAATTTTTAGAAAATGTATTGCTCTTCATATTATGTCTCTTCGTTTCCCCCAAGATAATATTATATATTGTTACGAATGCCTTACAGTTATTACAAATCTGCTCGCGCGCGCGGGTGCATGGTATATGCACCTTCACAATCACGTTTGTTTCCCGAAAATACATTGAAAATTGTTCGCATGCGACACTTTCAATTACTTTCATTTGAATACGCCATATATTTATTAAAAATTTATATCCATATATTATTTAAAAACTGGAGTTGGAGTCAAAAATAATAATGCAATGATAATCATGACATTACTAATCATAAATCTTCAAGAATTTATAACACTTCGAAGATAAAACATCCATAAATAAATTTCAATTTTAAAACGAAACTTATATTTTTAATGTATTTTTTTACCTGTTAAACAGTGCTTGAATTAATATAAATCTAATACTAGAATTTTTATAAGGAGCTAAGAATTCAAACGCGTGTACCACAAAATATATTTATTTTACATGCAATAAAACAACATTTAGACTACGCATACATCAAACTGTCAAGTTACTTTTAGAAAATGTCATTAGAGGGAACTGTTAAAGAAAACTACCATAAAGCTAATAATTTTTGAAGCATTAAGCATTTATTCCAGCATCTGAACATTCGCAAATTGGTGAATCCTTCCATAAAATATTTATTATTAAAATACCAACGTAAAATATTGCAAAACATGTCGCTACTAAAAGCTATAAAAGCAAGGGATGAGATGCATGCTTTTTAAAAAATAAATCCATAAATGCCGATAAATAACATTACTTATTATTACGACGCATTAAGTTTGCCTCCCCGGGGGGTATTTAACTGAAATCGTGCGTAAGGATTTGTGATTAGATTTCAGAAAAGCCTTCCGAGACACATTTTAAACCTCTACGTCACGTCAAAATGTTTTCTGTCGGTTAAACGAGCTTAGAAAACCCGAAGCTTAGATGTCAAGTAGCTTTTTCCAAGCTCTTTTAAACATCCTCCCATCGATAGTTGTTCTGTGGCATTTGAATTAATCTCCCTTCCAGCAGAACCTGGAGAACCAATGCAATAAAACGGAGTCCTGGAACAAGACCCAGCGACATAGTAAATACGTTTATCCCGGAAAATCCGGAATTCCCTTGGAAACTTAATTTACCGAACCTTTAATTCTATCGATACCACAAAAGATTATTTTTGCTTGTTGTTGCTGTCTCTCCTTTTCCCTTGAATTTCGTATACCCACCCTCTTGCTTCTGGAAAAGCGTTTACCTCGTTAATTCCCTTTTAACGTTTTTTCCCTCCTCCCTCCCTTTTATGTAACGGGCCCCTGGGGGGGGGGGGGGGGGGGGGGCGGGGGGGACAGCGGGGGGGGAAGGTTTGCCCGTAGATCTAGTTTTTTTTTTTTCCGTTAGCGACAACGCTTCTTCGCTGGTTGGCCCTTTGTTTGAGTCTCTTGTAGCGGTAACTGTCCGATTGTGTAATGAAGTATTTAAGTTATTTGCTTAAAAGTTCAACTCGATTATTTCCGAAAGGGCTCGGGGTTTGCTCTCAAGTCCTCATCTAGGTAGTATCAAGGGACGTGGTACAAATAATGATGTTCGAGAAATACACAGAGAATAGATACGAGATGTTCTTTTCTGAGGTTTATAGACAATAGTTTCTTTATTACATTGTTTCTAGTTCAATTCCAGACATCTGTTGGGTTGGTCTTTAGAGGATAGGATGGATTGACAGAGTGTGTGCTGGAGCAAATAGATGTCTTCCTTAAATATACGACCTTTTTCGTTCTTTTGTGTTATAATAAAATCACTTCTGGTTATTTTCCGATTTGTGTTATTTCGTGTATCAGAAATTCTGAAATTTCGTCTTTCTTTTAGTTAGTATGGATGTAGATTGAATGGTATTTAATGCACACTTCACGCAATATTCGTTGGTAGACGATTTCTTTCTGATTATTACTACAATAAAGGCAAAGAACATAGAACATCCTTAGGTAAGACTCGTTTCTTTAAGATTTGTTAAGATTCTTTTATCTATAGATCATTTAAGTGTAAAGTTAATTCCCTTAAGTTTCGTAAGTAACCTTGTGAACTCTAGAATTATATTTATTATTAGCTGGTATACCCGTTCTTCACACAGGTGAATGGAAAAATTAAACTGTACAGATTGAAGGATAAAGAAGTATTTAATGAGTTAATTTTACGTAAATTGCAAATTTAAAATATAAAAAATAAGAAAATTTTTTTGCATATTTCAGCTGAACAAAAAAACAATATTTGTTAAATTTTAAATCTGTAGATCTAATAGCTGATAAAAAGGAATTTTTTTTATTTATTTATAACACCCCGTAACTCTCTTGGGGGTCGATTTTTGAAAACGCCTTCCTAAGCTGATCTCTGCTCAGCAAAAGTAACACATTGTTACAAATTTTGTGTAATGAACAAATTAAATAGTGTAAATAATTTATATCTGGATGTGTAATACGTTAATATTACTTTCTTTTGTATTTATTTTATGTTAAAATTGTAATATTCGCAAGCAACTCCATTCCTTACATTATAATGGCGATTCAAAGGAAACATAACGAAATGTTGGCAATAGAGCCAAGTTGGCATCATATTTGGCGACTCTTTTGGCAACTTGACGATTGATTAAACGGTGCAGAAGTTGATATGCTCTAGCGCTGCCTGGTGGGACCTGCCACAAAGAGGATAGCACAAAAACCTCCACAAGAAATACATATACATGCCAATTTTCATAGTGATCGGTTGAACGGTGTTTGAGTGAAGCGAGGTTATATACTCAAACATCCATTTTTTTATATAGATAGATAGATAGATAACGCTATAAAATAAATTCAAAAGAATAAAAATAATGAAATTTTCAATACTCTTGCTTTATTCCTGCTATTTTAGAAAATATTTTTGTTTTGGGATTTTTTGTTGGGGCTTTAGATCAGTGCCGAACCCTTCTCCTGTGAATGAGGAGTGGATTTTTACAAATGCCCCATTCTGTCATATGGAGGCAGAATGGGATGCCATAAGATGGCATCCCACTCTCTAAAATTACGCACCAAGCCAACATGAGAGCTTTGAGCCACCAGAACTAGAACCCGTAACTCGACAACGCCAGTTACGAGTTCATGGCCAGAACCCCTAGGTGCCGTTCTCCCGCAGGTAGTAGGGCTGCAGTAGCCCAGTGGTCAAGGTATCGGATCAGGGCAGGCATGTCATGAGTTTGAGCACAGTACCACTAAAGACTCACCGTGTAAGGGAATGAATGAATGATTGAATATTAGCGTTGCACTGTTCAGCTACACGAAGGCTTTTGGCGACGGACCACGTAATTTTAAACCATGGTCAAGTGACGTGGACGACACCTGACCTGACACCCCCCTCTCCTAACTGCCACACCAACAGGAGGATGTGAGCTCTTTTTTCCCACACATACTTGGAAGAAGGTATCTTAAAATAATATTTAAAGTAGATCAACATGTTATATAGGTACTTTTTGTAAAGGCAATTAAAAAAAAGTATTCTGTTTATTATTTAACAAAATTTTAGTATAATTTACTCATTAATAATATTAATAAGTAATCCAAGTGTCCCTTGCCCATGCATTATAAAGTATTTAGTAACCGAAATATGCTTGCGTTTTTTACGTTAACTATTGAAGTGTAGATCTATTGGAATTATCAGCAGTTTGCATTTCATATTCTACATTTAATTTATTTTTACACTTTGTTTTTGTAGCCTCTCACGTTGAAAATTTTTTTTTCGCTTAAATTCATTGTTCGGAAGGGCATTAAAGTATCTATAGCTGTGGGAGAAATTCTGTTCATTTTGCAAGAATTCGCAACTTAACATTTGGGAGTTGTTCTTGCTTGAATTTAGATTTTAACGTCAAATCAGTTGATATGCCGATAAGTTGTTCCCTCTTTCATTATAGGTGGGGTGTTTTTTTTTCAAAAATGAAAAAAGTGCATTTTCCACTAGAAGACCATTTAATTTACAAAACGCTGTACTACCGAGTATAAAATTATTTTATGGAACACCGAATAGTAAACAACTGAATAGCTATAATAATACATATAAAGAAAAATAAAACATTTATATTATAATAAAATAAAAAAAATATTGAAAAGTTTAAAAAGCATAACAAAACAAAATTCGTGTAAAATTTTCAATTTTAATGATTGAGATAGGCTTGAGATATTTGTTATTATACAAACTTCATAGAGAACGTGAATCCATTTTGCATATATGCATTTATAATTTTCTTTTTGATTTTTTATTGTGACTCGTGGAACCCCAGGGTTCCGTGGAACACAATTTGAAGACAACTAGTCTAAATGAAACATTATTTTAAATGGTTTTAGCTTTCTTCACAGCACATACTTTTCACAGATATCTTTTATATATACAAAAGATCAGTAAGTATTCTTATGCTTTTTTTGCCAGTGTAATGGATATTTACAAAAGTATGGTGGCTGTACTTGTGTAGAGTGAAACATTGCTTTTTGGATACAAGCAAGAAAAAAATAACAACATATGGCCTTAAAGCGTAGACTTAAAAATGCACCCGGATAGTACAGGTGACTAAATAAAAGCAGAATATTACACAGAAAATAATCGATAATTCACATCGATACAAAGTAATCCACAACTTACACTATTTCAATATTATTATTTTAAGAACCCAGAATAATCGATTAAAAATAAAATGTCTGAATATGAGAATTTAAAAAAATATTTTTTGTGTTCACTTGTGTGTGTGTACACAAATATAGTTTTTATTATTTTAATTCTAAAAGTCAAGCGCTAATGAACGAAAAATGAATCGTTATTTTTTGCTGTTTACCTCTAACTGAAAGGAAATTAGAAACTGTTTTATTGAAATATTTTTTTAGAAAATTCCTCAAAACTCAGCTAAATTCAATTCTATTAAATTATACTAAATTATGAAACATTCTCCAAATGCATATTTTTTTTCTTCTTAAAAATGGAAATGGTGGTGGTTAAAAGTGGTCTTATGGAAATTTAGTGGTTAAAAATACCAACCAAAAAAGGCTTTGTCACAAATTTTTCTATTTATGTATATCTAAATAGTTCGAAACTAAAATTTTGCTAACGTTTTTATAGATTCTTACGGGATAACTAAAAACACTCTAATTGGATATTAAATACTTCCAAACCCTCATATATGAGTTAGGAGCACATAAAAACAGCATTTCTTCAAGGGGTGATAAGTTTCTCAAATCCCTTAAGGAACACTGTATAATTTTCATCTCATTTCATATTCTGTGTTTTAACACACACAAAATAAATTTTTTAAAGAACAATTTAATGCAACTCTTTTATTATGCCCCCAAATAACACAATTTCGGTCCCGTTCTAGGTAAAGAACCTAAAGCCCGAAACGAATCAAGTATGCAAAAAAATTACATACATTCTTCCAAAACCCTGAAAACTCCCTCCCGACCCCTTTCAAATTAAGAACACTTCTAGAACTTTATTAGTGCATTAAACGCTTACAGAATTATCTCTTCTATATTTTCGATCTAATAACGTTTAGAAAACCGTTAACCCCACGAGATATCCGGAGACGGGTTTTAATCGCAAAACAGGAAAAGTTAGTGACGCCTACTGGGGTCTCACGACGCTCAAAACTGGCGTGTAAAAGAATTCTTGCCAGAGAGCTATAGATAATCTACAAAACTCGATTACATGTTAGACTTCTTGGAGAGGGGGTTTTGGTTCAGAAGCTAAAGTGAAGAGGAAGCTACAATAGCCCCAAGAGACCGTTGCCATTTCTTTTTAGCTTAAAACTATCCTCTTTCCACTTTAGAAGCGTTCCTTAACTGGAGAATATTTGTCAACCTAAAGAGGGAAAGAAGCTTCTTACATCGTCGGGGAACTTTAAATAATAAATACGAAACTAAATTTACGAAGAGGAGTTGAATTTAAGACAAGGCTGAAGCTCTGGAAGTATTTAACAGATATATACATGCAGTTTGTGTTCTGAAGTCAAAATGCGTTTATAGGTGTCACTGCTATCGCCTTGAAGGTTGCGGCCATTAACGACATGAATTTTTCATTGCAAACGACTCACTTACAGTCGGAAATCTGGCATCGGAAATGCGTTATTTGTTATGCAATGTCAACCTGTTAGATGTCGAATAACGGAAGAACGAATTTTCTGTCGAAATGCTCGATAAAGAAAGTATGAAAAGCAAAAGAAGGAATGAAAATAAAAAAAAAAAGGCTTAGAAAATGCGACTTTCACTTCTGCTAGTCAAAAGTATCGTATTAATATTTACTGTGTTTTCAAACATAAAGTCGTTTTGATGCTCCAAAGTTTGTCGTTCCAAAAGTTTGTTGGGAAAATATTGTAAGTGGAAGAAAGGATGCTAGGGGATCAGGAGGGAGATATATTAAGTACAATTCTTTTTCCGTAGCATTCGAAAATGAAATTTTGTAATTCAGAACTAAAGTAGAGATAGAGGCGGGTGTGTGGAAGGGAAGAATTGTAACATCATTGGCAGCATAAAAAGAAAGCACTCCTCCCCTTGCTTCGTATCATAAATCCAAAAGGAAAATTCTCCTCTTTCAAAAGAGAATTCAGGCATTAATTTAAATGTGAAGTTGTTTCTGAGCAGCAAAAGTTTGTTAGCTCCGCGCGACAAAGGGCTGAAAAATAAAGATATGCTCATGCATATTGAATCGGTTGAAAAATAACATAGGCCCTGAAAATTTTCCTTTGAAGATGCTTCTTGCGAGAACATGCGATTAACACAATGAAGTTCATTCTAGAGTTGGATATAACTAGAGTTCGAAAATACAGGAATCGGATGAAAGTAGAGATATATACAAGGTTACGTTGTTTTTACTGTGAAAATATATTTCATAGGAATCAAATATCGAGAAAATAATTTTAAGGCTCTGTGTCTCTGGAAAGTATGTATTCCTTATGCAGATATGCTTTTCGATTTTCAAATGTTTGATTGGACTCGGATGCAGTCTTATTTTCTTTTGCATTTCATTGAAGTACGAATAAGAACATCTAAATTTGTTCTGAATTCTCCTGAATTTTTGTTATTATTTATTTTTTACAGATTCAAAAGATCTAATCATTTTTGTTTTGTCTCAGCTTGCACATTGCTTAAAATTGTATTGAATGGGACATTTATGTCATAAAATGTATTGAAGACTGCTTGAAAAACTTGGTTTATTTATTATTATTACTTTTTTTCGTAATGTATGCATTAGTCGTCACGAGTCCTTTTACAGAATAAAATATCTAATAAAATATTTTTTTGGAAGATAAATTTCCTATTTTATCATAAATTTCTCTGAAATTATACTTACATGTATAATTGGGGATTATAATTGTTTAAATAAATCTTTTGCTGTTACTATCAAACGATAACAACAAAACCGATATTTCAAAAAAACTGTATTAGCATCAAGTGACATCCACTACAAGTTTAAAAAAAAATGTGTTTGAACATGAATGGATAAATAGAAATTATTTTATGAACGATTGAAAATTTGAACAAGATATATATATATATACATATATAGGGAGAGTGGAACTAACAGTAGGTATTGAAAAAGTAAAATGTGAATTAGAATCGCATTTTTTTTAAAAAAAACTATCAATGATTTTATTTTTGAAATTTTAAAAAAACTGTACAGTATCTAAATTGCATGAAACTATGCATAACAAATATTCTAATGAACAAATCAGTTTTAATTTGATAAGGAAAAAAATTCTTGTCCGAGACGAAGAATTAACAGCATGTAATATTTCTGTAAGTATTTGGCTTATTTATGTAAAAAATATATCATAAATCAATCAATAAATAAGCATTTTTTCTACCAGTGGTGTGCCGAATTCATTAAAAAAAGAAAAATATCAGCACACTTTGTTTAGGTCAATAGTTATATAACCATATGATTTAGAGAAATTCGCCCACAGACATAATGGTTGAATTAATTTGGAAACTAATCTTATTTTTAAGGCAGACTTTGCCTGATGCTAAGAGGCAGGGCATAACTTTGGTAAATTTTTTTCTAAATGAAAAATGTCCCAGGAGATTAATGTTACATTTTAACCACACTATCTTATAAAAAGAAACCTATTTCATTATATTTCTTATCTGAGTTTGAATTAACTTATTTTTTCTCATAGAGAATGTATCCCATACATCGTCTCGTATTTTGTAATGCTGGATTAATGTTTAACTTTTCCTGTTGAGGTAAAAAAGAAAAAGGCAATTTACTCTAACTAGAAAAATTAGGAAATAATTCAAATTAATTTGTTTTCTAATTAAAATCAGAAAAAAACTTTATAAATAGTAAATATTTTTAGAATATATATTATTCCTTTTACCGTTTCGAAACAATTTTTCAATGGTAATATAAAAATTTGCATTATCACTTATTTAAAGCCTATGTAGTTTTTTTAAGCATATAGGGGAACTTAAAATACCAAAAATATACATTATTCCAAATAAAGCAGCTAAAAATTTAACCATTATTTTCCATATGAATATGGTTTACAACATTAAGGACTTGATAGAAAAACGAAAATAAAATTTAAGAGTTTCCGAAGTATTTCTTAAGAATTTAAATACAAAAATATTTAGTTAAATTTATACCTAGAATTCATTACTAAAAAAAATCGATATTTGAAACATCTATCAAAAACAAAACCAGATTAAAAAAAAAAAATTCGCTGCAGTTTAAAAATTTATTGGAACAGTAATCGATGACTAATTTAGTACTTTTGTTACTCACTATTAAAAAGGCAAGTTCTAGAATTGAAAAAGCTTTCGACTCTAAAACCAATTAATTACAAAAAATTCATTACATCTTATTTTTAATACACCTAAAACATCCCTTTATAGTTAGAGGATAAATTCCCCTTTTTTAAATACATCTTATTGCCTCTTTCTTGAGAAGTTTTTATAAACTCACACTTCCCCTAAACATGAAGTAACTAGCTAACGAGAGTTCTAGAAAGTTACAAACTACTTAAAACTTAAACGTAAGCTTTTTTTTATTCCTGTATACCTCACCCACGGTATAACAGGCCTCTTTAAGCGACCTGTGCTTGTATGTCCATACCTTCTTTAACAACCCTTCCGGCTATTCAACCTCCCACGCTGGGTTTTTTTTTTCAAAAAAATTATCCACACACCCTAATGACCGAATCGCTAAGACTAATGAGGGGACGTCTAAAAAAACATCTAAAAACGAAAGATAGAAAAAAAATAGCGTTGAAGCAACTAAAAAATTAAAACTAGAATCATATACACTGAGCAAGGGGTTAGTTTGAAGCCGCAATGTTCCGCAGATTGTAAATGGCGGTGGAAGATTTAAAAAAAAATAATAAATAAATAAAATGGAAGCCTGACTTTTTTTGTTGTTTTTTAAAACCCGAAATGAGCTGGATTGGTGCGGGGGTGGGAAAGGGGATCTCTTTAACGAGGGTCTAGTGTTTCCTTCCCCCTCCCCCCTGCTTTCCAATAACTGTGTCAAAGTCAATAACCTTCTAACGGGCAATCGTGGTTTATGAGGGAGTTTATTTTTCCCCCCCTGAGTGTGTGTGTTAGTTTTCTTTTATCTTAGGAGTTAAAAAAAAAAAAAATTCGATTTGATTTTGAAGTCGGTTCTGCGTTAACGCTTGGTGAAAGACTGATTTTCGTTAGGGGAGGCTGATACTTTTTTCCAGAGAGAGAGAATCTCGTTAAGTAATAATATTTATTCTGAAAATACAAGTTGGAATTGAATTAAGAAACTTTTTTAAGGGTTCAAAGAGCCAATAGGTCATTAAGGTGTTCTTAATTGTGTCAATACAAATCGTATTTTAACTCTTATTGAGATACCTCATATTGTTACAAATTTTTAAAATAATGCAAATACAGTCGGACCTCTATATAACGAAGTCGCTAAATCCCGGAAAAAAGTTCGTTATATGGAAAATTCGTTATATACAGGTTAATTTTTTAATATATTTTATATAATCCACATAAAACAAATTTTAAATTCATAAACATTGTATATTAAAAAAAGGAATTATTCACATCTTTTAAAATTAATATATGTTTATTTTGTATATCTTACCCATCAAAAAAGAAAGAAAGAAAGAAAAACTGCAAGGAAAACAAGAAAAAAGAATGTCGAAGAATTCACTATATTTTCAATATTAAGAAAATTATTTTATACTAAAATTAATGAATTTTAAAGACATTTTATAGTTTAAAGCATACATGTAATATTAAACATACATTATTTTATAATTAAAACACGAGGACACGGGGCAACTCTACTGAATGTGAAAGAGGATAGCAAAGATGTTTCTAGTGAACTGGGTAACGGGGGATAAAGGTTGCACTTCTTGGATGAAACGTCCAGAACTCTATTGCTCTCGGCAGGAAATTAGATGACAGTACTTTTTGTTGTAACCCACAAAATTTCTGAAAATTTCTTTTAACAAATAAAAAATCAAGTGGCATTTTATATCGTAACATTCATAATCGAAATCGTGTTCAGTCAATAATACATTTATATGGATTTATTGCTATTAAAAATTGATTTGGAATATTTTAAAAACTGTCGATTTAAATAAAATGTCAAACAAATTTTTCGATAAGTATATATTTTAATTTATTACAACACGGAAATTACATATCTAGTTTTATGACTATATAGCATCAGAATATTGTATACTAAATATTTATGCTACAAAAAAAATCAATTATAACACCACAAACTGTATTAAATAATCATAAATTACTATAATATATTTTAAAATATTGTAATCATTCTCATTTTGAAATTCAAAAATAATATCTGTTATTCTATTAAAAAAAAAGGTAATTTTAAATAATCGTTTGTTATATTTTTAACTTAAAAAAGAAAGCTAATTTAGAATTACAAATTAATTTGGTTTCTAAGTCAAAACTTCTTTTTTATTTTTTTAATTTTGAACTTTTTATAAAGCTTTTCTTTTAAAAATTTTAATTGGAAAATTATATAAATTTATTCTATTTTCATCTTTTGGTTTCCTTTGTTAAGTGAAACAGTTTGATTTAAAATATTTTATTTTACAACTAATATTTATTTACGTAGTCTTTAATCAAACATTATACCTAAGTATATTAAATATATTTCGATGAATAAGTTTTATTATGGATTTTTTGGTGGTGAAATTAAAAAGTTTGTACTTTTTTCTGACTCTGACTTCTTAAAAGACATTACACTTAGCAAATAAAGAGCTAATTTTTTTAAGTATAAAAATAGAAACCTCATTTAATAACTGTAACTTTGCTTATTTTCTTTACATGTTGCTCTGTTTGAGAGAAAGAGCCTATACAAAAGATAGATCTTAAAAGATTGTTTCATAACCATTAGCGTAATTACCTTAATCACAATTCTCTTTTTCAGTCAGGCATTAGTTTTTGAGACTAATTAGCATTTTCTTTCATCTTACATTTGTTAAAAGCAAGCAAAAAGTTTTCTGTAATTCTCTTTAATTAGCACACTAATTATCTATAGGGAATAATTAATAGTTAAGCACACTATTGCTAAGAAACAATTAACTTTTTTTTAAATTAAAAGATAAAAAGAAACGAGATTGTCTTTTTGAGAGTGCTATTACTTAATTTCTTTATTTAGAAAAGAGCAGATCATTAGTAAATTACAAGAGAATTAAGAAAAAAATGCTTTGTGAATTCTAAATTTTTTTCTCTGCATCCGATTGGAGAAAAAAAAGTCAAATAAAAGGTTCTAAATTTTTTTTTTTTTGGTAAAGATTATATATATTTGTCATTATTCCATATGGAGGCCAATACATAATCCTTTTTATGATATAAGAGACTTGCAAAAAGTAAATGTTAATTAAACGTGATTATCAGTATATGTATAAAAAATGTATTGGAGGCCCCCTCCATTGTTATAGGATTAAACGCTATTTATATTTTAATGATTATAATTTATTCGCTTATAATAGTTGAGGAAATTGCGAAGGTTGTAGTTATTGTAATTATTCGAATTCAGAGTTAAGAATTTGAAAGTTACGAGTGTATATATACATAAAAAGGAAACAACATATTGAGAGATTAATCTAGATGTAATGTAGTAAAAGATAAATGTTTGATAAAATCGGGTAATTTTTTTTTCTTCTCTCAATATTAATTTTCAGATTTTGATTTAAAACAAAACTTAATTTATAAATCTTAAGCACATCATTAAGATAAAAGTATACTAAACAAGTAATATATAAAAAAAAATTAAGTCAATTCCTACTAATGTCAACAAAGAAAAATTTTATTTTATATAGTTACTTTTTATTAAATAATAACAATTAATACAAATATGTATATACATATGACAGAATCACGATATTAAGTGGCAAAATAGAAAGTGATTTTCCTTTTTATATATGGTGTTGGACTATTATTTTTGTTTGTTACTATTTATTCATTAATTAAGTTTAATTAATGAATTAATATTTGAAAAACTGTATTAACATCAAGTGTCCTCCATTACAAGTTTTAAAAAATATATTTGAATTTAAATGGAGGAATAGAAAGTATTTTATTAATGATAGAAAACTTGAATGATATATATATACACACATAGGAAAATTGTGAACTAATAGTAGGAATTAAAAAACAATTTGTGCTTAGTTTTTTTTTTTTTTTTCAATTTAGTCACTTTTAGAACATTTTTTTTTTGTTATTATTTTAGGGAGATTTCAGGAGACAGCTTCACTGATAAGTTGGTTTTATGCCTATTCTCAAAAATAAATATAAATAAATAGGATTAGTCAATTTCCACTTCCGTTTTTTCATTATTATATTGGTGAGCGAAAATTAAGGTCGAAACTATTATTATTTTTCTGATGTAGCGTCGTGCAAAAGGGTTCAAAATCAACACAAGATGCCCATGACGTAAAAACCACACACACACACACACACACACAACCCCTTTCCTCCCCTCCCCCCAAAAAACCATTCTTTGAAAAATTGGCTTCGAGTTCAGTTGGATAGAAGACCAATACGTCCTGATAAAAAAAAAAATCTAGCCTTTAATAGGGGAATGTCTGTGTGTAGGCTTTACTTCAGTTGTCAATACTGAGTGCAAAGTTGTCTATGAGCTGTTGATGAATTTGCTGTCCATTCTTCTAGTAGTGCCAATAGCAGCTCTGGAATCTTTGCTGACGGTTAGTAATTTGCTGTTAAGCGTCTTCCTAGACGTTTTTGATTGAATTTAGGTAAAGGAACCTTGTCAGGCAATCACCATGCGTTAAATATCTTTACTCTCCAACAGCTCTGTACGATATGGTATAGCGTTGTCTTCATGAAAAGAAACTGAGGATCTCTCTCTAAAGGTTACCTTACCTCTACAAAGACTCACGTGAGGAAGGAAAATTTTAGTACTGTAACCAATGAATGAACCTCTTTGGAAGTTGTGAAGGTTAACTAAGTGAGAACTATCTTACCCTCAAACCAGTCCCTTCCAATAATGTTGAACGGATTATTGCGTGTTTCCTACTCTCTTCAAAAGGTGTGTAGGTCTAGAATCACTAGTTAGACTAAGTCTGGTTTTATCCTTAAAAAGTACCATACTAGTCATCATGCAAATAGACGATCATTGTGGAGATTCCAAATCACGATTAAATACGATATCGGTCGTCCAGAAAATATGTTGCGATCTCTCCCACTGTGTTCCTTGTGGCTCGTAGGATAATATACTGATCGTCAACCATCGTGGAGGCTCGTGAACGACCGCTACTGAACACTCGAATAGCTATTCTTGAGGTTTAAAATGTTCATCTGACTCGTGAAACAATGGTGTAAGTAAACTCCGCAGCGATAACAGTTTCGCTTTGACCTGCCACCCATGCGGTAGTGATTAGTGACGCTCACTGTTGTGCTATAGGGCCTGAGTTTGAAAACAGGGATATTTATAAATGTATAGTGCCCTTGCGGCAGGGGGCAGGCTACTCTAAATAGCCATCGTGTCTCTCAGGAGGTTGGTGGAAAGAGAAGAGAGGTGGGAGGCCTGTGATCACCACCAGGGTGCTCTCCGTCAAAATTGGTGGTAGAATCGTACCAAATTGTACTGTCACCGACAGGCGTATAACTAGCCCCTTGCCATGATGAATTTCGTGGGACTTAATCTGATGTTATTGTCGATAAGGTGGCATAAGTAACAACAACACTGCAACGCTTTGACCTTTCTCCACCTTTCCAATTATTCGATCTCGGGTAAGATTATCCAGACATCGTTTATCGGGTTGCCTACTAGATGTAACACAGTGCAATAGCTACAATATATACAATAGCTTCACAGTACGTGAAATAGCTTCAGATAAATTATGAGCATACACCGATAGCGTGTTTTATACCCTTCCGACATTCTACAGATGCATCATATACATATACGTGCCCAACAGTACCTGACCCTAATTGATCCCTTGATCGATTTCTCGGTCCCTCCTTTCTCGTTCCCCTGATATGCTAATTTAGGGTAATCCTTACTTATATATATACACGCAGTAAAGAAAACACAAAGTATTACGGAAAATAAAATCATTCAACAGGTATCTTCAGACATATCTTCTTAACAACATCTCATTATTAACATATATCCAGGGACGTCTTACTTAAGGTGTGAGCCAACTGGGCCCGAATCCAGGACCTCCCCCTCAATGGGGGCCTCGTTTCGTTCTCGACTGTGTCTTAATAAGATCATAGCCTGGATAATTTTAATGCTCAAATATTATGCCCGTACATATTCTCCGAAAAACCGGGAATTTCAAACTGCATGTCAACTGGCAAAAGTGGTAAGACTGTATTATCATGTGATGACCATTGTTCATGTCTAGAAGTAGGCCTAATACCATAAACAATCATTCAACTCATTTAGTCGAAACGCGGCCATTGGTCGAGCCGGTTTGTGCTTAGGTTTTTGAGAGATTGGGAGTCGTGCACAGTTATTTGTATTAAATTACCATTTGAGCGAGTATTTGACAAGGTAAATACCACGGGGGGCGAACCTTTATGGATCCACGTGCCATTTTTTCCAAGGAAATGTTTAATGAGGTATAACCGTGCCGTCAAAGAATTTTGACTTGTGACTATTGGAAAATAATAAAACTAAATACTAACAACTCAAAACTCTTTATTTACTACGAAAAATTACATTAAGCGCTGTATAGTAGTAAACGTTTTAGTTATATGTGTAATTCAAATTAACGTCACATTAGAGTAGGACTTCTGTTGTAGCAGATAAGATGACAAGTAACTTATATTAGAATTGTAAGATGTTACTTTTAGAATAATGCATGCTGAACTGGAGTCATCTACCAAACGATTTCTAAGCGAGTCTTTAATGTTTTCCATCTCTGAAAATAATAATTCGCAGGCATAAGCAGATGACAATATAATTGAAATAGCATGGCCCAGCTTCTTAAAAAAGTTAAATATATTTCCATGCTTCCAAATTTTTGCTAATTAGCATGTTCACCTTTATTGCTTGTTAATCTTTCTGTTTCAATCAATTCCAACTTTTTCCTTGTTTCAATAAATTTTTGAATCCATATTGAACTAGACTGGAAATCAATCTCTCAGTTGCATTTCAAATTTTGTTAATTTTCAACCAATCGAGAATTGGTATAACGAATGAAGTCACATCAGGGTACATAATAAACTTACACGCTTAGAGAAAATCTGAGCAAATCTCGCTGAAAATTGTGCGACAGGTCACTTGCTTTTGTTCATAACGTGGCGAGTAAGTGAACATCAACGTCGCGCTGTTCAGCTACACGAGGGCTTTTGGTGAAGGACCACGTAATTTTGAACCATGGTCAAGTGACATGGACGACACCTGAGCTAGCACCCTTCTCCTAACTACCACGTCACACCAACAGGAGGACGTTTGAGCTCTCGACAGATTTAACGTGCATCGCTGCCCTACACGGCGGGTCTTTAGTGGTACTGGGCTCGAACTCGTGACAAGGCCAGCCACGATCCGATACCTTGACCACTCGGTTACCACGGCCTCGTAATCCTTTAAAGTGAACTTTATTATTTTGAAGTAAAATGCTAACAATTTTGATCAGTGGCGTGCCCTAAATATTGTGTCGCGTGTCATCAATGGCACGCGTGCCACTGGTTCGTCATCCCTGGTATATACTGTCTACGTTTAAAGATCTCAGGTAGAACCTACTTTTTCATAAGAGCCCAGGGCCTGAAAAAATCTTCTCTGGGCCCAAGACCTCAAAGAGTCTTAAGACGTGTCTACATATATCAATATATCACTGGCGTAGCTAACCTATGTGGGCCCTGTGTCAAAAGATTCTTGGGGGCTCGTTTAAAATTACACGATTTTTTGCTTACTTGTGTTGGGGCCCCTGCGGCTTGAGGGCCTAGTATAATTGATACGGCGGTAGCTGCGCCCTTGCTATATACAGATAAACGACTATATATTGTATATTATTAAAGCATTTTAGGATTTTTTTTTTGAATTTTATAAAAAAAATTACACGTTGTTTTAGAAATATTTAAACATTTATATAATCAAAGGTACTCGGAAGGACACATATATTTCAGGTAAAGATCCTAATAATATTTAAATTATTTGATGATGCTGTCATTTAAAATGATAGCTGAAAACAGAAAAAATCGAGCGGAAAAAAAACCAGATTTTTATATGAAATGAAATATATAACTAAATATTTTGATATGAACTCGTCTCGAATATGCTTGCGTCAACTAAGTATTGAGTGACGTAATTTAATAAATCAGTAAGAAAAATTAAATAAATAACTGCTTTATTTTTTAATCAATAAATAGTGATTTTTATTAAGGAATAATCAGAAGGAATAAATTTTGATAATTCAAAATTCAAATCTTGGCTTAAATTAAAAGGAAATAGCTTGCTAGGCAGTGATATATACAAACTACATTTTTAAGAAATGGGGGGGGGGGAGTGCATATTATAAAAAGTACGTAGACGAAAGCGCCGAGACATTATCTATATACTAAAAATTAAAAAAAACTGTTGCTCCATGGTAGAAATTTCGTAGAATCTTCCCCCTCCCCTCAACCTCCCCTTAACGATCGCTTTATTTATTTCCCATATATTTCTTTTTTGGACTATTCTTTTATGACAAGGTCTAGGGAACTTTATTTAAAAATATGAAATAAACATTGTAACTGCTCGAACTTTTAAAAAAAGTTCAATAGAGTATTGAAATATAAAGGAGTATGTCATTTTATTTTTTTAACCAATTAACATTATAAAAAAAAGAGAAACTTGACTTACTTATTGTGTAACTAACTATTCAAATAATTGTTAGTAATTGGTGTATTTCTTTCTTCCTTATTGCAACAGAATGATTAAGTTTTTGTGAGAGTGCCCAATTCTTTATTTAATTGATAAAATTAAAGAATTGGGTATTATTTAGACAATTTATCGAACAGCAAGCTTCGAACAAAATAATTAAAAAAAAATAAACATCAATTCAATAAACAACGCTCCATTGTAAGAACAGATGTAACTCCCTAAATATGACCCATATCCCCCATCGATGTATTCATTAAAGTTGGCATTACGAAACAAAGCGTTATATTTTATTCCAATCTAAATATCTAATTCCGCTTCCATCCGATTCTCATTGATTCTATCAAAGTAAAAATTCTACCAACCCTCATTACAATATCGAAAAGCCAGCAATTAGGATTATAAGGCAAAACCATTATCAGGACTGGGAGGGGAGAACAACAATAGAAGAGAATAAAATTATGATTTGAAGCCATAAAAAATTTAGTGGAAGGCAGGTAAGGGGAGGCAGAGAAAAAAATCGCTTGGCAATAATCTCTTCTGACAGTACAGTGCACGGAAGATCGCCTTTTAATGAAAGGCTACAGCCAATTAGTGTAGCGTCAAATCCTGATTAAAGTAAGCTAATTAAAGGCGGCAGTGGTAGAAGAGCCAGTGTAGTGCCTTGATTACTAGTCCGCCTTCTGCCACTGATTGCAGCCTGTCCTAATTGGCGCACACCGACGCCAAAGATACACATCCAAATTAATTCATTAGACGCCGCTGCGCCAAAGTAAACGTTGTTGCCTATGAAAGCGGACTTTCCACATAATGAGTGATCATTAGAGAAGTTCTGACACAAACATAATTGAACTCTTTTCTTTCTTTCTTTTTTGTTGTAGTTGGCGTTGGGGGGATATTTTTTGGATGTCGCGGGATGGTTTCTGACCCAGTGAGAGTTTTTTTTTTTTTATATATATATAGTTATTATCGATCTTTGTTTAGTAATATTTTTAAAAAAAATCGGAATTGTATGAATACAGGACATTCTTTAATCAAGTTGTTGAACGGCAACATTGGAAGGCGATTTTGTACCGGTCGCCAAGGCAAAGGATGTCGCCAATTGAGATTCGCCAAATTTGACTTACTGGTAGTTTTCCGTGAACTATTCAAAATATTTATCGGGCAGCCACTTTTTATTTTAGATCACTTGTATATGCTAATTATATTACATTTTGATACACTTGTTTGTTACACTTTGTGTTAATACTTGACTTGTTTTTTCTGAGAAGTATAGAATAATTGTTTTTCGTGAGATTCTATGATGAATGTGATCGAATTCCACTGCGTGAATGTAGTGAATAAAACTTTACTTTTCATTGCTATTTTTCATACGCTATTGTTATTTCTTTTCTTCTTTTTTTTTTGTAACACTTTTCGCATTGTACAGCGCCATAAATACCTCTGTCGGTGATTTTTAGTACTAAATCTTTTTCATGGAATCGTACTTCTCGTGTCATTACTCGTCTCCATACTAAGTTTGGTGTCATTTCTTTTGTTAAATCGAGCCACAGGTGACTCTGAAAAATGTCGGTTTAAAAGGAATTACCATGTATACTTGATAAAATTCATGTTTGGAAAGGTGGCCACATTATTCGCTAAAATTGTCCAGAATTCTAAACCAGTCTTGAAGGAGTTTGGTCCAGTTACATGGCGTATTGCTCACTTGAACGATTCCATTGTGGTTTCGGTACATAAAATCCATGAATGGCTGCAAATGGTCATCCAAGTAGTTAAAAATAAGCTAAAGACCCCCCCCCCATGCCAATTATTGGTTCAGTTCGATTAGAAGACCCAATTCTTGATACGTGAAAAAAAACGCCCATGCCATTTGTTAGTAGAGATCCCAACAATTTAGTGCCTTGCTTTGCGCATTGGAAATCTACCACCAATTCTTACCAACTGGAATCAAGATTTATCTGAACCATTCAACATTTTTTTCCACTAATCTAGGGTTTAATTAATCTATTCACGAGTTTGGAAAGGGCTAAATTCAGTTGACGTCATATTCACACGATAACGACAATCATGTAGATCGTTTTATCGCGGTAATAGTTTCTCTGCAAGCTTTTATAAAATATTGCACCAAGTGAATTATTTGCATCCCAGTTAAATGACAATCACTTTTACTTACTATTTATTCGTATTCGAAAAGTTTTGCTATCTATTCTAATACTAGGAAGCATTGATAGTTCTGTTGGGATCAGTTAGATGCACATTCATAGCAGTCTTTTCACCATTTTATTTAATTAAAAATAAAACGAGTAAAATACTTAAACGTACAGTGATTGTTTTAATTAAACTGTTTGTAAAATAATATATAAATTTTCACAGTATCGTTTTATAGCATTGCGCAATATTATTTTATTGCTTAATATAACAAATTTGTCTAGTTTTATAAAACCGTTTGGTAATACAATGTATTTTTTTATATTTTTGCAATATGTTTGCTGTTGTAACTGTAATTATAATTCGTGGGAAAAAGTGTTCTTTGTAAAACAATTTAAATAATGTTTTCCAAGTTTCCATGCCGTACATATCGTTAGAATTATTGATAATTAGGGATATTTAAAATAAATGATGAAATATACATTATATAAATATAAGATAGTTCGTAATATAAAATTTTTTCTTTCTTGAATAAAAAAAATATACTGCTCATTTGCAATGCACTAAAAATAAGAATATCGATTTCGTCATGCTTAGCATCGCACATATTGATTAAATGACTGTCCTTATTTATAAATAAAATTGACCACTTCAGATAATATTGAATTATATTTAGCTAATTTTTTCAAGCCTTCTCAAGCATTTTTTTTTAAATAATTTTTTGCAACTTCTTAAGAGTATCTCACTCTGTAATTAAACTCTAATTTAAAATTATACCGCAATGGAAAATTCTTTAATCATGAGCTTTGATGGGTTGCTTCAACCGGTTTTCTCTGAATCCATCGCCAAGATGAGGTACATCGCCAAACAGATCCGCCAAGTTTGATTTATATTCTCCACGATAGAGCAAAGACGGAGTCTAATTGAACTGGAAGGTTTTTTTTCTGTAAGAGCTTTTTTTTTTTTGGCTCTGTGTACACACTCAAAGTAGTTTTAATTAGAGATGGGTGCGCAACAAGGGCTGGCGAATTATTTATGGCGTTTAGAAAAGCGGAAATTGTGAGGTTGTTATTCTAGTTCTGTAACGATTTTCTATTGATGTTTCTCGTGTATTGGTAATCAATAATAAATCTAATGGCCATGTTACGACGACGAAAACAACAAACTCATTGTGAACCAATTTTATAAATTATTTATACGATAGCTTTTTTTAATGAGCAATTCAGCTGATTCAGGATCTAATTATCATAACCAGCAATAGGATGTACACAATGTAATGCAACTATTTATTTTAATTCGAAATGGATTGTAATTTATATATACAGCATACATACTTTTAAATCTATCATTAATTTTTTTAGCTCAAAACATAGACTATATTAATAAATAAAAGCTCCAAATTGACTAAGAATTGTAATAAACCTCATCTCTCTTTCGGATTTATGTTCAATTTTGATTTGATTTAATTTAATTCAAATTTACGTCGCACTGTAGAGCAACACAATGGCTGTTGGCCAGTGGCGCACACAAGGGAGGGGGCGGGGTCCTCGCGTGGGTCCAGAACCCCCGAAACCCCATTATTTTTTTCCCGATTGATTATAATCCTATGTAGAAAGTATGTAAAATGTTATTGTGTTTGTTATTAAGAATTATTTTTATTAATTGATTCTAATTCTTCATTCAATAATTAATTTTTCAATGTTTTTTGTTCCCGAAAATCGACAAAATCAAATGAATTTGTTGGGCAGCGTATTGGAGCACGATACGAGAATATTGGACTTTCGACCTTGGGCCCCCCCCCCGGGGTTGAAGAATTCCTGCGGGCGGTGGTGCGGGTGGCCATCGTAGTTTTAAACCATGGTCAAGTGACGAAAACGACACCTAAGTTGACACTCCTTTTCCAAATTTCGTCATCACGCCAACGGGAGGACTTTAATCCTTGATATGTTTAACGTGAACCAGACCCTCTGCACAGCGGATCTTCATAGTATCAGATTTCGAACCCGAGATTCGACAACGTTGGCTACGATTGCGAGACCATGACCACTAATTTACCGTGGTCACTGAACTATGTTCAAAGGATGAAAATGCAATATCTGAGTTTTTTTTTTATCTTATACATTTCAATTTAAAATACAATGGCCGAAAGAATTTTGTGAGTGTTCTTTGCAGGTATAAAGATTCGAATCCGGGACAAAAACTTTTAAAGAGGGATCTCGTAATTTTGAGTAGTGGTCAAATGGCTTGGTAGAAAATTGATTCTCCAAATTTTCCCACCACGCTAAAGTGAAACCTTTGAGCTTCGGAAAAATGTAACATTCATTACAACAGGTCTTTAAGGACTCCACGTTTTGAACCTACGGTTGAACAGAAACCATGCCGGCAACCCTGCTGTCGTGGACATGGTCAACTTATGGAGTGACTTCATTGTATTTAGAAAGAAGAACTAGAATTTTTTCAATAATTAAAATATGAAGAAATTGGAAGTGTGAGATATTATAAAAAAACTAAGTTGAACGGATTAAGATCAAATTTTTTGATCCTTAATGTTAAAAATATAAAAATGCAGTGTCAAATTTTATTCAAAAATAAACAGGAATATCTAAAAGAGCCTTGGGGCAAAAAAATTTACATGAGCTTTCATATGACCAATGGGCTCAATTCATGATTGTCACATGATACAGACATGCACGTGTTCTCCATTGAATTAAAAACAGACATTAGACTAAGTGCACTTGTTGTTCTATTTGTAAAACTTACAATTAGGCAAAATCACAAATTTCATACTTGGGTAAAAAATTTCAAAAGTTATAAAAAATAAATTTCTTCAAAATGGTTTTTTTTTAAATCAATAATAATTTTAATTTTATGAATGCCTTTTTAAATAAAACGCATTTTGTATATGTATTTTTGTACGCATATGTACTTTTTAAGAGAAAGTTTCTACAAAGAGCAAAAGTTGGCAACAACGAAGCGCATGCACTGATTAGCTGAAAGCACGAAATAGCTTTTATCACGTTACTATGACGACGTCATATGTTTTTGAGAACTGATTGGTTAGAATCATGTGGTTATCATTATCATGTGACTATGACGTCACATGAATTTAGCCCATTAATCATATTCGGATAACTTATTACACGAGACAAAATTCTAATTCTTGTGAGTTTTGAGGCTTAGTTAAAAAGGAGATAATCACGAGTTAATTATTTATTTTGGAGTAAAATATTTTTCACCAATGTAGCTGTTAATGAGGATTTTAATTCTTCTCTCACAGATTTTTTTTTCTTTACGAATTTTCCTACTATCCTTAAGGTATCCGACAACGTTTGGAACCGTGATTTTAAAAAAGCGCCTAAATGGATAATTTTCGTGATATTTAGTGTCACTTAAATTAGAATACATGTATAAAATTGTTTTAAGGACATTTCGACAAAAAAAAATTTAAATACAATATTTCGGCAAAAAAACTTAGAATAACCTTTTTTCAAAATGTACTCCTTTTATAAAAAATGCTTCTAAAATAATAATATTTTGCTTATATAAAGTAAAGTCTTATTATCGAGTCATTATTTTCAGTTATTACCAATTGAAATATAATTATCGACGTTTTTTCCTTAAAATTTCTTCCCTCTGTTGTCGTAAAATATGGATAAATTCACTTCTAAGTTATATGTTTCAAACATTCTAGTTGAGCCTCTGTACAGAGGTCTGAGATATATACAGGCGAAATATTATTATAATAGAAGCATTTTTTTCACAAAAGGAGAATATTTTGAAGATGGGTCATTCTATGTTCATTTTTTGTCAAAATACTGTACTTAAATGATTTTTTATTGTAAAACTATTCTTAAAACAATTTTATATACATTTTCTAATCTAAGTGACACTAAATATCATAAATATTATTCCTTTATACGCTTTTGCAAAATCACGGTTCCAAATGTAGTCGGATACCTTAAAAACTCTTTGTATAATCTAGCGTACAATTCAAGTACTAAAAGTCCTCGTATTTTTTAAAAATATTTTCATTGATCTTTTAAATTTTTACGAAACTGAATAAGACCTATTCATTTATTAATATATTAAAAACATTTTTTTTTTATGGAAGTAAATTCAAACGAAAATTTTTTATGGCAAACTATGTGTTATGGATATTAGTTATGAATGGACTCAATTTATGACGCTCACATGATAAAGACCGTTACATGTTCTCCATTGAATTCGAAACAGACATGAAACTAACTTGTACTTACTGTTCTATTTGTAATGTTTAGATACAGTTTCAAATTTTACAATTGAATAAAAGTGTCAAAAGAATTATAATTAATTTTTAAAAATCATTTAAAAATTACAATTTTTTTAAAAAAAAAAAATCCTGTTTAGAACTTTTAAATCAAGTATGTTTCGCTTACTTAGGTGGGTTATATATATATTATTGTTGTGATAAATATATACTTTTTAAAAGAGAGTTTCTGAGAAAAGCAAAAATTGGCAACAGCGAAGCGCATGAAGTGATTGGTTGGAAACACATGATTACATTTATCGTGTGACTATGAGATCACATGAATTTATGAACTGATTGGCTGGAAACACGTGACTGTCATTATCATGTGATTATGATGTCACCTGAATTTAGCTCATGGGTTATTGGATAATCGGTTGTACATGAAATCTTAGAAAAAGCTCCCTAAATACCCTGGAATCTGGCTTATGACGCGCACTTTTAACACAAAAAATAAGATTGAAATTTTCAGGTGAGCGTTATACATCGGTTATAAAAATGATAGTTTTTAATTTTTGAAGCTAAGTATTTAAAAAAATTACAATTCTACATAGATCGGAATACTGTTTAATTAAAAGAAATGGCATACCTAATGAATTTAAAGGGCTGTAGCTCTAAAAGTATTCTATTTTTTCAAAAGCTTCGGGATAATACCTCAAATGAAGGACTTAAAAATATAAGAGTATTGTACACATATATTTCAGGTTTCATCGTAAAAAAATGGGAGTGCGCGTTATATAGCGAATATATCTAAAAATTAAAAACAGCAGCTTGAAAGTGTAGGTACGCATTATACGCCAGATTTTACGGTAATTTAAAAAAAATGCACATTTAGGATTTTTTTTCCTTCATTTTTTTGAAATATTTCGTTAAAAAAAATTTTTTTATATAAAACTCCGAGCTTTTATTAATGTCGTAAAATGTCCAGTGTTAAGGTTACAAATTATTTTACTTTTTGGTATTTTTAAGCTTTCCGAGAGCATTTTTAAGCCATCCGATATATTCTTTAGAATATATACGGTCAATTTAAAGCAATGATTCATGTTCCCCAATAATGAAGCCCTATCCATTATATTAAGACTTTCGAAACAATGTAACAGTTACATCCAACTCTCGTGACTGGTCGCCATAATTGAAATTAAATCGCCACAACCAGTGCCAACTCCGTCGCCAAACACACCGGCACCCCTTCCCTCACTATTTGCGCGAGATTCCGTAATCAATTAAATAGTACGAGTGCAGAGTGGAAGATGGGGGCAGTCCAGCTAGGGGGAGGGGAAGAAAAGCGACTTCCTCCCCGCATCTCTGGATAGAAGAAACAGAAAGAGAGGGGTGGGGGTATAGGAAAGGTTGCGGTACAACAAATAGTTAGGGGGGTGCGGACGTAATTTCTTGTGATCGTCATTAGGTTTTGGGCGAAGGTGAAGGTAACAAGCTCCGGGTCGGACGAAACCAATTAGGGGAAGTTTGGGGAGAATCGGGCCCCAAACAAACGAGGAGTTGATTAGTGGAGGAGAATCGCTGTGTAATCGCAGCCAATCCAATTACGCGGCGCGCGCGGACGCGTCAACACAGAGCGTCATTCCTGCTACTTTTTTTAATTCAAGAGTTTTTATGATGTACCGGAGGTATTTTTAGTATAATGTAACATTTTATAATACATTGCCAAGAATATCTAACACTATGTATCATATATAATAAACGGGGACAGGTATTACATTTAATGTATTGAATAGTGTTCTAAAATCAATTGATTGCATTTGATTCTGCAGATTTGTTTTGTTCATTTAATGTCTTAGTAGAATTATGCAACAGGTTTTTGAGTAATTGGGAGGTTATCCATGTTGCACTATAAAGCAACGCAAGGGCTATTGGGGACGGACCTCGTAATTTTGAACCTCGGTCAAGTGACTAGGACGACACCCGAGTTGGCACCACCCTCTCCAATTTTTGAGCCATAGTCAGAGCCGGTTTATCCATTGGGCGCTTGGGGCGCCCGGAAGAGCACGGGTAAGCTGGGGTTAACCAGAATTTCTGGTTATAAATTTTAATGGGCCAGCAGGTCTTCTGTGCCTTGATCCCGAAATGAGCTTAAATCGGCCATAGTCACCATCCGAATTGGCATTTATCTCTCTTCCTCAACAAACCATGGAAGAATTTGGAGACGCAGCTATATTTTCCATTCAAAAGCCCTTTGATTTTAAATATCTGGGACTCATATTTCACGACCACCCAGCAATTGTTCTATCGAATGAGATACCACAAATCGATTCTGTAAAATGAACGTCCCTGTAGAAATGTATACATGTGGCTGTAATTATAGTTTGATTTATTAATTACTAACATCATTTAGAACACTGTTTTAATATAAAGACATTTATCTGGTTCTTCATTCTCTAAAGGCTCACACCTACCATCAAATTAAAAAAGCTAATGGATTCCTTTTAATTTATATCTCATAGATGTGTTCGAAAAATATTAGAACATAATTCTGTGTGCTTAAGCAGTTTAAGCTAAGGAGGCGTGGTTTGGCGCACGCAAGAAAAGCGATCCCTAATACGCCTTCTTGAATTTTTCTGGGCTGCAAAAGCTGTTAGCAGACGACTGAAGATTGTGGAAGAATAAGTGAGTGCGAAATTTTCGTTTTCGACAAAATAGAAAACTTAAACAACAATGAAACAACATTCAACTTGATGCAAAACTTGGCGAATCTGAAGGAAAGATGATTCTACACAATTCAACAGGCCATCGGTAACGAAGCTGTGACCACCGAAAAGACAGGAACAACTCTTTCAGAAATGGTTGCACATCAGTGGAGAATGAAGCGCGTTCTGGTAGATTCTAAATATTAAAAAAAAAAATTGTGATTCGACGTTAACCTAGGGAGAATTCTGTTGATCAGAAACTTGAAGACCTTGTGAATAGCAACACATTGAATGTATTCCATCCATTTCGATATAAGATAAACTTCAGAAGGGAAACAAATTTTGGTTGGTAATTTTTTAAATTCCAATCTCTCTCTCTCTGTGTGTATGAGAGAGAGAGAGAAACTTACTATCCACCAGTCGCTGTACTCTCTCACCATAGTTCTTTGTATCCTCTGGTTTAGATGAAAGTTTTCATGAAAGGCGCCAGTATCCAGTCCAGAGTTGACATTATGAAGAATGCAATATACTAAGCTATACATTATCTCAAGACAGGTGTTCGTACTTTCAAGGAAAGTAGAAGATTATTGAAAATGAATATGAGTATTCTTTATGAACAAAAGTTGGACAATTCTTGGAACACATTTGATGCTTATTTCTGTACTAAAAAATAATCATCCTACAACTTTATAACTAAATAGAGAAAATACATTTAACATAGTAACTAGAGTTTATCTCTATTTTATCATATATTTGTGAGCTTCATACGGAAGTAAATGTTCTAATAGAGATGTATAATACTTTTGATTTCGTTTATCAAGATACATTTCTAACACAGTCACAATTATGTAGACTAGAGTAGGTTTTCCTTTTAATCATACGACTGGCGTTATTCATTATTTGCTTCTTTTTCCTGTAGTCGACATGTTTTTCTATTCTCAAACCCCCGAGATTGTGTGAAAGATCAGACGGACAATGCATTGCATGGAAAACAAACATACGCGCACAGAATACAGTTCTTCAAATTACAGGATTATAATGACAGTTCATAGTCCGATGTATTAATTCTAATGATCTGTTCTGAATAATTTTTTGGGATTGTACATAGGTACCGTTTAATACATTTAAAAATTATATTTGCTTTCTATCTTCTACTTCAATGGCTCCACGGCTCTGGGTAGGCCCTGGCCTTCTCCAGAAGTTTTCCCCAGGCATCTCTACTCTTGGAAAAAATTTTCCAGTTTTTAACCTTTAAAATATACTTAGGTCTTTTTCAACACAGTCAATCCATCTTAACGGGGTCTGTCCCGAGGCTTATTTCCCATGGGATTTCCCAGAAAGATTTTCTTGCAGCAACGATCTTCATTCTATCCGTATGACCAGCCCATTTAATTCTCTGTAATTTGACAAATTTTGCAATATTTGGTTAGTAAATTTTGTAAAGTTAGATATTCTTTTTCATGATCCATTCACTTGGATCCCACCAAGAATGCAGGTAAGATCCTTCTCTCGAAAATTCACAAAGCTTGCTTATCACGTAAAGTCAATGGCCAAGTCTCTGGTGCATAAGTCAAGACAAATCTTATAAAAATTTTGTAAAGAAGCAATTTAGTTCTTAAATTAAGAAAACTGGATTTTAAATAACTCTTCAAGGCATAGAAACATTTATTTGCAGCAATGATTCATTTATAAATTTCTGGGGCCAGCTCATTTTTATTATTTATCTCAGTTCCCAAATCACTTTCATCATCTACTTAGGTTTAATTTTTTAAATCATATAAATGCCTTTTTCCTTGTTTTAGCACAAACTTTTTAAAAATGGTATGTTAACCGATTATATCTATTCGCGATCCCAGACTCAATAACTGTAATCTCACACATTCATCACGTTTATAAAACCTTAAACTCGACCCATTTGGGCAGTTCAGTATTTTTTCAAACAAAGCAGTAAGATATGTTTTTTAAAAAAAGGGCAATATCTCTTATCACCATCATTTTAAAACCCCATTAAATCCCCAATAATTACTTTCCTTCCCCAATTAACCCGGGGAAACTTTAACAAATTACAATTCACTCCAGACACCATGCATTATTATTCTTCAAAGAATTTCGAAGAAGGGGGTAAAACCCATCTTTTCATCCAATATATTTTTATTTTATTTTACAGTTCACTACAACTCACGAATTCTCGATAGTTATTTTTCAACCGAACTCAATCGTTGCTGCTTTAATGATGATATCAACACCCCTATACTTTGAACATAACCCGATCTAATAACCCCCTTGATTGCTTTCATCGACCCATTGCTTTTTACCATCGCCTGTTTGTTATAACTCTAGACCTTTTTTTTTTATTTCATTGATGGAATTCGTGATCGGAAGATATAAAAAAAAATAAAAGAACGCATTCATCAATCATTCGAAAAAGTGATTCGCGAAGCGATGGAAGTGAGAAAATAATAATTCAATGCCGACAATAACAATAACATATCATTACAATGACCGAAAGTAATTACCTCAGCTTGGTCCTGTCACAATCGTTCCGAAGAATCGGTTCACGAATGAACGGATTGTTAGCAACTAAAAGACAACCGAAAGGCGTGGGAAATTTTTGTGCTTTTAGAAAGGTATGATAATTGTGAATTTTCATTTCGTCCGAGGGGATAGCGTTGTAGTTAAATTAAAATCGCATTAGGGCTACTGGATGGTTGTGGGTTTATTGATCGGACGTATCATTAGAACTGTATTGAAGGATTTCGTTATGTTGAACCTTGAGAAGTGTCGGGTTGGATGGTCTCATCACACAGATAAGTGGTTCTAAAGCATTTTTTAACACTGAACATTGACACTGAATATCGAACATATATCTTCAAGATAGGATAGTGTAACATGGTGCGAGTAGTGGTAACTTGTAGATTACATTCTCATGAAAAAGACAGCATTAAACCAAAATTGGTTTATTAATTTCTCACACGTATTGATCATAATGCAGGACGTCACATACATTTACAAACACTAAAAGAAAAAAAAACCATTTAAATTTTTAACACTACATGTTCTAAAGTTCTATTTCACACTTCACTCACAACATCTCGATTCTTTTCTCTCCTTCGCAATGTTACCATTCGGCACTAACTAAATTCAGCGTTTCTGTTGACCCCTCTCACGAAAAGGGGCTAGTTCTTCAGTCCTTATGTGAGCTAGCTCTTCAGTCCTTACAATATTCGTAAATTATAAACATCGATTTGGCCTTCGAACATTGTTGTTTGCTTTTTCTGAGCTGCTCACGTATCCTTTACAAAAACATACGTACCCTTCATAGACCTCTTGAGTACACGTAACTATGCTTGAGACTACTAAAGTAAGCGATAGAGGCATTAAAATTTTTATTTGTCACCCATCCGGTATAGTGGTTTGTGACGCTGACTGCCGTGCCGTAGTGCCTGGGCTCGAATCCCGGAGAAGGCATGGATGTTTGTTAATGTATAATGGCTTTGCGGCATGGGGGTATTCTAAATAGCCGTAAGTCCTCTCGTGAGGTTGGTGGAAGGGACAGAGAAGTGGGAGGCCTCTGATCACCCCCCAGGGGGTTCTCTCTCAAAAATGGGGTGAAACCGAGCAAAATCTTTCTGTCACCTGTATGGTACTTAAAGCTAAGACTAAAGACAGGCGTAGAAATCTAGCCCCTTGCCGCGAAGAATTTCGCAGGCCTTGATCTGATGTTACCTTCGATCGGGTGGCATCAACAACAACAACAAATTGATATTCTGTCCCAAAATTTCATACCGTTCAACGTAAAGATGTCGTGATATTTGATTTAACAAAGACCTCAAAGAATCGTATGAGGATCTTCTCGAAGGAATCAAGACGACCTAGAAGTACAACCGAGAGGTGAAAAACTATGTTTTCACAACTCCTGTTGCCTGGTTTAATTATATGTTAGAAACAGATGATTGTTGGCAATTAAAATAATTCCATATGCCAATTCACTGATTATTTAATTGCTCTCATACTGTAGACTCTTTTACCGTATAAAATCTAGCACTAAGAATAAAATACAACAAAAGATTAGCAATGGTAAGTTCTAAACATAGAACTTACAGAATCAATCAAAATTTCAGAGACTATATAAGATGAACATAACTTAAACCTTAATATAACATTGAACATAGTTGTTCGCAATCGATTGCATAATTATTAATTTCGTTTAAGTCAGTCTTTCCCCTTAAACATTTTTCCCGAGGTGGCAGATGACGAGTTAAGAACTCCAGAGTATAATAATTCAATTCTAAGCCATGTGGTAAGAAACACGCAACAATGTTCAGAATTATGTTCTTCATTTTCCTAGGTTTCATTTTGGACTGAAGAGGAATATTAAGTCCAATTAAGCTAACTTATTTTCGAACAGTTCTTTAATCCTCCACAGATTAAAAGGCAAATAATGATAGAGATAAAACAATCCAAAATGTAAGCATTCGAATAGGTAGATTTCATTTAATTTCCTCAGCATTTAGAGTTTGCACAATTTAAGGCCAGTGACAACAGACTTTGTTGCTTTGGTATCAGTCTCACATGGTAAAGACTACCCGAGATTTTATTTATGCTCATCTTTATTGGATATTATGCTTTTAAAATATTTCACCTTTTTAGAGTTAATACGCAGCACTTCTGGTATTCTAAAGGAAGAGTGTTAGCAAATTCAAGATTAGAGCTGCGAACTACAGGGTCGAATTCTGCTGAAAATGTCATGAAATTTCTTACTCACTATGCTTCCTGTTAAATCTATCAGCGGTCCTTATGCGTTGTCGCCAATAAGTAAGCTTGACAAGATTTGCGCCGGTGAAACGGAAAAGTATTTATTACAATAGGAAACAATTAACTCGTCATTTTTTTCTTTGCAGCAAGCAGCTGTTGATGAATTGCCCATGTGACAACCAATATTTTTATTTAAAAAATGTATTTAATATGTAAGAGTTAATGAGTTAACTATTGATGCATCCTGTGGGATATTAAAAAAGTTACAATCAATTCATTTTTTTTTATCCGAATTTTTTCAAAATATTTTATTTGTATAAAAAAACATTTTCATCAAGAAGCTTCTTTTTAAATGAGATATATTTTTTGATTAAATTTTCTCCGTTATTTTAGGTTTGTGAGTTTTAAAATAATAATAATAAATAAATAAAAAAACCCGGATGTTTCATTTCAAATATTTCTCTCATTTTGATTTTTTAATAGGAATTCATGATAAATAACTATAGCAAAAAATCGATAGCTCAATTATCGATAATTCAATCAATACATTAAAGTCATAGATAGTGTATGTAATACTCTGAAAATACTTTGTATATTATTTATTTATGAAAATATCATAAATCATGATAATATTGATAGCATCGTTTTTTTCTCGGTTTTAATTTATTGATAGTTTAACTTTCTCTATTATCTCTTAATAGTACTAGTAAAGTTCAGCTATCGATTTTTTAATGATAGAATTGAAAATTCGCTATATAAACTGATTACAAAGCCGATATCGAGAAATTCAGTAGCATGTATATGATATGGATTAAAAGGTTTTTATCCCCTTGAAAAAGACGTTACTTTTATAATTTTATTCAAAAACTTAAGAACTCCTCGTAAATGTTTCTTATAGCATTCTCAATATTCAACCAAGAATAATATATTAAAAACAATTCAGACAAAAAATTCTGCTTTAATATAGCTAATTCAAATGCATGTAGACATTTACAATTAACAATAAACTATTGCTAAAATTTGTTGTAAATATATGCGACATCAAAAATTTTCCCAATGATAAGCGTTGGTATTGACACTACTATTAACAGAGTCAATATTATCAGAATCATCTACGGGGAATTAATAGTATAAAGTGATCAATATAATCGATAGTTTCGACAATCAATGGTATCGATAATTATTCGATAGTATCAAGATAATAAAATTAATTAGAGAAACAAGTAATTTTAAAAAAAATTTAGTCAATTCCTACTTAGGTCAACAAAGAAAAAATTTATTTTTGTTACTTCTTATTAAATAGTTACAAATAATATAAATATGTATATGTACATATGATAGAATCACACTATTAAGACGGCAAAATAGAAAGCGATTTTCCTTGTAATTTTCCATTTTCCTTTCTATATAGGGTGTTGGACTATTATTTTTGTTTGTTACTATTTATACATTAATTAAATTTAATTATTCTAATAAAATAGTACAGTAAAAAAGAAATTCCACTCTCAGAAATTTTTGTTTGTTACTTTTCATTCATTAATTAAATTTAATTATTCTAATAAAATAGTACAGTAAAAAAGAAATTCCACTCTCAGAAATTCGGCCATCTCAGGTAGGATTCGAGCCCACGACCTATAAAGTAGAAGTCCAATGCGCTATCCATTGCACTACAGGGACACAACGAACTATTTTCCTTTCTATATATGGTGTTGGACTATTATTTTTGTTTGTTACTTTTAATTCATTAATTAAATTTAATTATTTTAATAAAATAGTACAGTAAAAAAGAAATTCCACTCTCAGAAATTAGGCCATCTAAGGTAGGATTCGAGCCCACGACCTATAAAGTAGAAGTCCAATGCGCTATCCATTGCACTACAGGGACAGAACGAACGATTTTCCTTTCTATATATGGTGTTGGACTATTATTTTTGTTTGTGACTATTTATTCATTTTTTAATTTATTTATTGAATTAGAAGATTTGAAAAAACTTTGCTAATATCAAGTGTTATCCAGTATTGAACTTGAATGGATGAATAGAAAGTATTTTATTAAAACGATTGAAAATTTCATCAAGATTATATATATATATAGAGAGAGAGAGAGTTAACTAATAGTATAGGAATTGAAAAAATAAGCTAATTAATTAATAGTTTATGAAATATGCTCTTAAAAGCAACCTAAAGGATAATAGAGATTAACCTCCCAATATCAAATCACTGCCAATTCATATGACTGCGCTTCAGCGTATGCATCCCTTTCCTAATACCAACGCCTCGCCAGTGAACGTATTTTTGAGCCCCCGATGATTCAATCTCTTTATACAAAGGATTTTGTCGGAATTGCTTGAGTGATTGTTTATTAACGTCGCACTTTAAACTTGTGACAGGGTTTTCATCGCGATTTCTATTAATGTTCTCTTGGGGTTTCTTTGGGGCCAAAATGGAAATTATTTCCAACCAACTCGAGAAGAAGAACGTGTGTATATGCAGATTAGGAATCTTATATATAGTAGAAGTTTAGCAATCGTGAGGTCTATATCTATGCTTAGAAGTGATTGAGTAAAAGTTAGAGGAAATACCAAGTCCAGGATTTAACCTACCCGTGCCAGTATAATCAAGTTAAAGGTGGATACGTGACCACAAGGATTAGAGTCAGATTGAAGCCACGTCTGTTAGGACAAACAAGGTTGCTGTTTACTTAGAATATAGCGGTAAGCACCTTTGATTAAACTAAAAGGAAAGTGCGTGTATTAGTGAGATTAGAATTAAGCTGTAAAGTTAGATATACAGGGCAATTGCGCGATTATTTGGTAATACGAGTTGTATCTTCTCATTCCAGATCTGCTTACTTTATTATTATTATTATTGTTGTTGTTGTTGTGTATTGCGATTGAGTTAAGATCTTAATAAACAGATATTAAGATGAACGATTTGCGTGATTCTTCGTCTTTTCCTACAGAAACAGATCGCGTAGATAATGGAGAACAGGGGCACCCACGGGTCGGTGCCTCACAAACGATATGAGGTCTCTTGGTGATGGACCTCGTAAATAAAGGTCAAGTGGCGAGAGTGAAACCTGAGCTGGTACACCACGTTCCAAACTTACACAACACAAGCTAGTGCCCATGTTCACTTGGTTCCAGAGGACTCAAAACTAAATCAAGCGTTTTAAATGAAACGTAATACTATAAAGAACCGACCTTCAGAACAGAAAATTAAGAAAGTTCTTTCGTCTAAAACAGTGGTTCCCAAACCTTTTTAACCCATGGACCCCTTTTTAAAGTCAAAACTTTCCCAAAGACCCCAAGTAAAAAAGTTACATAAATGCATAACATAAAACTTACCAATTAAAAAAAAATTTTTGGCGAAGAATTATTTATTAAAATTATAACTTCTGTTTAAAATAAAATAAAAATAGTTAATGACTTGGATGAACTTGATGACATGTTATGAGTGTATATATGTCCGTCTCAATGTTTGTGAGTTGCAACCGAGATCACGAGTATTAGTTTTTAGTCGGTATCTTTTTGAGTGTGATGAGGTTTTTTACGGCATTGAATCCACGTTCTACCAAACTGGAAGATGAGAAAGTAGTCAACAACTTCTGTACAGTAACCCATAACGCAGGATATAAAATTTGAATATGTTTTTGTAACCAGAATGTGTGGTATCCTTGTTCAAACATTGGTTTAAGTTCCTCATTTGCAGATATTTCAGTAAGATGCTCCTGTATTAATACGGATTAACCTGTTTTGGGGATCTGAGTTAGTCCGCGTATAAAGGGTTCAACACCCTGTGGGAATGTCCAAATAAATTATTATTACTTATTTAAATTTCCATAAAAATAAAAATGGATCAAATGTTTTTAATATTAAACCTTGAGCGGAGCCCTGGCATTGTTTAGGGACTCCCAAATCAATTTTAATTTTCCACGGACCCCCTGAATAATACCGAGAACCCCTGGGGGATCCATAGGGATCTCTTTGGGAACCACTGGTCTAAAAGGTGAGAAAATATATTATAAAACTCATTAAATTTCTTATCACGATGTTCTAGATTAATAAAGCACCTTCTCATTTATACAACTCACGACGTTCATCAATTATGAGGAAAGGCTAATTATCAAATTTAAAAGCAATAACATCCCACTTTCTGAACTCATCTCTTCCTGTTCGGGATTCTTCACAAAAAAGAAACTGAACAAACATATCGCGTAAAAAAATTCATTTTGATGAGGATATCTTATTCATGCACTTTAAAAAACACACGGTTCTGTAATCATGAGGCATTTGAAAGAAGGGGGGAAAAAATAAGATAAAAAAAAAGTTATTGGTTTCCTTTTGAAAATGTTCGACAAAAATTCAATTAAGATTAATTGTTGTATTTATTTTATCTTCGTATTCTTTTCGAAATAATTTATTTAGATGCCACTTTTCTTTTAGTTATTTTCATTCTCTCTCTCTCATACATTTGAAATACATTCTATAATTCTTTATTAATAAGCCATATTTTAAATTTCAGATTATTTTCTTTAATGTTTTATCGTTCTTTCACTTCCTATCTCCTTTAACTTTTACAATAAAAACAATTAATTTAAATTTCAGTCCCACTGGTTCAGTTTTGATATAAATATTTTAATGAAATGTTTAAAATATTACTCAAAGCGAAACCAGTTTTTAATTCTTAAATTATACTAAGATTTATGTACTATTTCGGAATTGCTTAGAGACTTAGTTTATTATTTATTATTCGTATGAAGAATTTATTGCGTTGATTTAAGATTTGGAAAACAAGACGCTAATGCTATAAATGTCGTGATAAATTATGAATTTTAAATGTACGCTCAACTCTTCTCTCTCTCTCTTTTTTGATGTGTAACATCTTTCCTCTCGCTTGCTGGATATTTGTAGGAGTGACTTCTTGAAAAGGGACGGAAATGGGTAACAGGGAGTGACGTAAGCGCGCTATTTCATTTTACGAATGAGAGCTCCTGGTGGTGTCTTTTCGCTACCCTCGCATCGAGGTCCAACTTTAGTAGCCATGAAGCACTGGAGCTCTTCACTCTAAATCCACAATTGGTCTGTAAAATCTACCCCTAAATTGCAAGAAACTCTGAATTGAGCAGATAAAATAAATTGCTTATATACACACTAATCCTCAGACCAGTTTCAAAGTATGCCGCGCCAATCTGGGCACAAGCAGCTAAAATTCATATTAATCAATTTTAAGCTTCTCAAAGCATCATTCTCCGACAAATACTAAAATCTTGATGGTTCATGAGGATTGTGAAGACCTCAGATCCGCGAGCAAAATGATGTCTATCAGAAAATTGATCAAAAAATTAGCAACCAACTTCTTTCATGAAATGGATAACTCTAATAATCCTTCGAACTTGGATATTGAAAAAAATATGTCCTAATTTTAACAGATACAGCAATATTCTTCGTATCCTCTCTTCAATTAAAATGCTCAATTAAATTCATTTCACGCTTCTCATCCATCTTAAAAGCTTACTTTACCTCTTTCCATGAACTCTCGTGACCTAATGGTTAGAGTAGCTGACTTCAACATGAATTGTCCCGGGTTCAATTCATGGGAGCTCGCTGCTTTTAAATTTACTTTAAATCAGAGGTCAGCAAAGTGGTGATCCGTGGACCACCAGTGGTCCCCGTGAAGATTTCACTGGACTTTTTTATTACTCTCCTATAAGTTTTTTTTTTACCTTTTTAGTATTTTTTAATTCACAAAGAGTCAATTCGTCACAGTCACTCAAAATCCTAACGATAAGAGGTTATAGCTCGGACGAGTGAGTGAGTGAATATTAACGTCGCACTGTTCAGCTACACGATGGTCAAATGAGGAGGACGACATCTGAGCTGGCACCCACTTTCTTAACTACTACACCACACCAACGGGAGGACGTTTGAGCTCTCGACAGCTTTAGCGCGCATCACGCCCCTACACGGCGGGTCTTTTAGTGGTACTGGGCTCAAACTCGTGACATGACAGCTATGATCCTATACCTTAACCACTAGGCTTCTGTGACCACGAGTTATAGCTAGGAAGAGAGAGCGGTACTCTGGTCATCCACCCAATGATACTTTAATTCCACTTCGCACATACCAGTAAGTCTTATTAGACTTCATCCAGAATAAACTTGCGATCCCTACGCTCAATTGTCAAAGTCTCAGGGCTGACCAAACAGATTTCGATGATGTTATTTCACCAAATTGTACGTTACTCATGTTGTCACAGACGTGGTTAGATAATGACGAACGTGTTTCGATACCTAACTTCGATTGCTGCGTACAATTTAAACGACTGGGTCACAGAGCAGCTGGTGTTGCGATCTATTGCAAACAGAACTCACATGTTGTGACTCCTCATATGGACATTACTTATCTCAAACAAGTGGACCGGGTATTGTTAGTCACGATATTGGGGGACATATGTGCGGCTGAATGCTTATTTGAAAATGGACAAACTGTGATTTCGATGGTCGTATACATTTCTTCGAATCAAACGGTTAAAAAAAATTAAAGATTTTCTGCATTTTGAACTTTTACCATATACCGAAGGTGGTTCGGCTCTTTTTTTAAAAAAGCTATCACTCACTTCCCATGATTTTGAGTGGTGATTTTAACTTTAACTTCAGTTTGCCAAAAGCTGAGCCACTCATATCTTTTTTGAATGATGAACTCAAGCTCGAAATGAACACAAATCCAAATGTTTCGACAACTAACAGTGGTACTGTTATTGACGCTGTTTTTCAACGGTTTTTAAATACTTTGAAATCACAAGTATATGTGTTATATTTTAGTTATCATAAGTCTATTATCTCCGCTCTTCCCCAAATTAAACAAGAATAATTATTTTTGATAAAAAATTGCATTATTCATTGTGTTAATTTATATAAACTAATTAAATTAAAAACTACCTGTTAATTAAATTAAAAACTATCGAATAATTAAAGATATAATTATTCGATAGAAAATTATTTCCAATCATACCCAAGTCATTTTTTTAAGATATAAGTTACTATTGCGTATTTACCACGATAACATGTCAGATGTTACACATCTTATGCGACTACTGTAAGGCTCGTTTCTTTTTTTTTCAATTTCTACTATTAGTTCCCACTTTCCCTATGTAAATATATATCTTGTTTAAATTTTCAATCATTAATAAAATACTTTCTATTCAACCATTCAAATTCAAATACATTTTTTTAAAACTTGCAGTGGATGACACTTGATAGTAATACAATTTTTTCAAATATCAATTCATTAATTAAATTAAAAAAGGAATAAACAGTTAACAAACAAAAATAATAGTGCAGCACCATATATAAAGAGGAAAACCGGATAGCACGTTGGACTTCTAATCCAAAAGTTGTGGATTCCAGTTTTACCTGGGATAGTGTAATTTATGACAATGTGATTTATGGATGAATAAATAGTAACAAAGGAAAATAATAGTCCAACATCCTATATAGAAAGGAAAATCGCTTTTTTATTTTGCCACTTAATATTGTGATTCTGTCATATGTATATGCATATTCATATAAATTGTAATTATTTAATAAAAATTAACTAAAATAAAGTTTTTCTTTTACTGACCTAACTAGGAATTGACTTAATTTTTTTTTAATATTACTTATACTAAAGATACGTTCTAAAGAAAATCGTGCAAAAAATCGTGTAAATAAAGTAAATTATCTGTAAATATTTTCCCAAAAATTGTGCAAAAAAGTAATAATAAAATCTCTGTCACACACACATATATACATATAAACAATTCATTTTTATTACAAAAAAAAGTGTACAGTGAAAATTTAGTCTATAAGTACATACAACAAATAAAAATTCAAATTCAAGCTAGGAATAAAGCCACTTACAACTATCCATCGCTACTAGATAACAAGCGTGCACGTTTACGAGTATTACGAACCGAATCAAAAATGCTTTAATCAGTAGACATGGTTATACAACTATCGGTTTTGATTCAAATAAAGAATTACGTTGGCTATTAACGGCCT
>BMAV01019321.1:68357-89989 GCA_019973955.1 Trichonephila inaurata madagascariensis
CTGTTCCTACTCATTTTTCAAACAAACAAAAAATTGCAGAACGGACTAGCGCAGATAGTGCAAAAGAATACAAGCCACAGATGGATGGGAAAATATGCTGGGTTCAGAGACCGGGCTGCCAGAAATAAAACTACTGTAACTTGGCGTTTACTATATAGCAGTTTGATTTAAAAATATTCCACACGTTTGACAATATTCCACCTGTTTATTGCCTTCGTGCTAGATCAGTGAAAATTATAGGAATTTTTTGCAGAAACAAACAATGAGAGAGAAAGAGAGAAAGAAAGAGAAAGAGAGAGAGAGAGAAAGAAAGAGAGAGAGAAAGAAAGCGAGAGAGAGAACTAATCGTAGGAATTGAAAAAAAGAGCATTATTTGTCTGCATTGTTGTAACAATGCAAACCCGGTTTGGCTAGTTTGACTACACGTGTGCATTACAACGGTGTTATACTATGCACACAAAGAAGCCTATTTTTCAGCTGTGTAAAGCGAAAACATCACAGTAGTCTTAATAAATCTCTATTAATCATAGAAACGAACAAGTGGAGATGGAATGACAAAAAGGGCCAAAAAACAGAGAAAGGTTTATAGAGTATCCCGGGGACACATCACCGATAATTAACAAAGACAGTAAACACCATGTTAGAAAAGATAAACCATTTATGTACACACAGTCTCAAATACCGTACTGAATTTATGAAGATGTGTTCTGGGGAATTCTTGATTTGGACAGGTGAGTGAATGAGTGTTTATTAAAATTGCACAATAAAGTAACACAAGGGCTGCTGGCCATTTTGGGCCCTGGGCGCAGAAGATCTTCAGGCCCCCTTGGCACTGGAGGATCGAAAAATTTATAACCAGAAAATCCAGTTAAGTCCAGCTTATGTGGGCCCTTCTTGGTCCCTCCTGGCTACGGGCACGTGGGCTCCCGCTCCAAGCACCCAGTGGATAAACCTGCACTGGTTGGTGACGGACCTCGTAATTTTGAACCATGGTCAAGTGATTACAACGACGAGATGGTACTTCATTCTCCTAATTTCTACACGGATTTTGAGATGTGCCAGATTTTCCGTGCACCAGCTCCTCTACATGGCGGGCCTTGAGAGGCACCAAGATTTGAACCCGCTACTTAACAATGTCGGGAAACGTATTCGTGACTATGACCATTAAACTACCTCAGCTACCTTGATTTGGACGGTATAAATAGTACATGGATTAAATTAAAACAGCGACGAACTCATGCAAAAATGTCAAAAAACTTTATGGTCGAAATTGGTATGCATAAAATTGTTTTAAGATACTTTTATCTCTGTCTGTATTTAATTATTAGGTTCCATGAAGCATGAAGTATTGGTTTACAAAATAATTCACACAAAAATGGATGACCTTTTAAATGTTTTTTCCTTTCTTTAATTATAACATAGGTTTCGTGTGAACTTTGTTAAAGAATCAAATAAAGTCTTGTTATACAGTTAATATATAGCGAGCTGTAAAAGAACAAGTAATAAAAATAAAAAAATTAAGTCAATTCCTACTTAGATCAATAACAATTTTTTTTTATTTTAGTTACTTTTTATTGAATAGTTACAATTAATATAAACATATATATACATATGACACAATCACAACATTAAGTGGCAATTAATTTTTATTTAATTACCATTAAAGTATCATATTGTCACCCAAAACAATCGTGTATATAAAATTTCAGTTCAACTAAATGCTTTGAAACGTGAGAAAAACAAAAATATTTTAAAATTTTGACCCAGGTCACTAAAAATGAAGCGAACGTGACTGTATCTGTAATTCTTTAAATATAATTAGTTTCAGGCAATTAATTTTTATTAATTATAATTAAATTGTCATCCAAAATAATCGTGTACATAAAAGTTAAGCTCATTTGAGCGCTGTAAAATGTATTTTATTAACGCGCGCGATTAAAAATATGAACAAGATAAATATATAAACACATAGTGTTAACTAATAGTAGGAATTGAAAAATAGTGTGTGACGCGCGCGTCAAATTCTTTCCGTGACAATTATTTTACATTTCCATGACATAAAATTTGGCCTTATCTAATGTAATTATTTATAAAAGCTTTAGTAATTGGTAAAATAAAACTTCAGTGAGCTAATACCGCGTGGATTTATATATAGAGGCCTATTTAAGCTTAGTGTAAATCTGCAATAATTACAACCTGTGCTTGCACGCAAAGAGAAAAACGCCATTTAATCCAAATTTATTAAAAACATTTTTGTCTTTTTAAGTAAAAAGATGCTTCTATAACAAAACTCAGAAATTTATCACCACTTAATTTTCTCAAGATTGAAAACATAATTCACAAATAAGAAAGAGAAAACTTCCTCCCGGCTTCTTTTCTAAGAAAAGCTAACCTCCCCCCTCAAAAAAGAAAATCAGCTAACCTTCATGAAGTTCAAATAAGAAGCAATCCTCAAATTAACACCAACACCGACGACTCCAACCTTTAATATCATAGAATGAGCAGCAAAAAACCGTGATCCGAGGGTTTTTTCAAGAGAAAGAACTTTCTATAATCATCTTTCTTTCTACACTCCTCCCTCCTCTGCTCCTCCCGATCACGTGACTGCATATGAATACCCGGATGCGAGCTCGGATAATCGTGACTATTACACGATGATAATCATTGCATTTTTGCAGATGAAAAGGTAGTCAAAGAAGATTCGATGAAAAAAAAATAATAAAAATAAAAGGCGACCTAGGTTAGGTATACATAAATTCTTGACAAATTGGGGCGAAATTGCCTCTAGGGCGAAGCACATTTTTTAAGCGTTCGGATTTTTTTTTCTTCTTTTTCCAATTTTTATTTAACGTTTGGATTATATTTGATTAAAAGATATGAGGTGGACGGTATACATATTGAATTGGGGTTTTACTAGTACTATTGGATTTGTATTTATCAAACTTAAGTCATACCTAAAGCAAGAATATTTTATTTGCGTTTTTTGAAACACTTTGTGGATAACAAGTTAAGGGAACCCCTTTCAAAAGACCCCCCTTCCTTCTTTTTGAATACTCCCATGGGTATAAAATTACAAAGGGATCAGTTAATTTTACTAAAAAACTTAAAATACATAACAAAAATATAAAGATTTACGTGTGTTTTCTTAGGTTACGTAGTGATACGTAACAATAATAAGGACATTAAATTGTGACATGTAAATAACAGTTATCGTTGTTGTTGTTAATGATGCAACCTGTGTGTGTGATCGGCAAAGGCCAGATCAAGGCCCACGAAATTCATCATTGGAAAGGCTAAGTGACGCCTGTTGATAGCCGTAACTTTGAGCACCATACAGGTGATCGAACGATTTAGCTTGATTTCACCCCAGGTTTGAGGGAGAACACCCTGCGATGGTCAGGGGCCTCCCACCTCTCTTCCCCTTCCACCAACCTCATGAGAGGACTTGCAGCTCGACGGCTATTTAAAGTATCTCCATGCCGCGAAGGCACTATATATTTACAAATATCCATGTCTTCTCCGGGATTTGAACCCAAGCCCAACGACACAGCAGTGAGCGTCACTAACCATTATACCGGATAGGCGACCCCAATAGTAATCGCAATCGTAACACGTTTCACATTTATAAAGCTGCCCATCCGTTATACGGGTTAGTGAAGTTGACTGAGGTGCCGTAGGGCCTGGGTTCGAATCCAAGAGAAGGATATTTACAAATATATAGAACCTTTGTGGTATGGGGGTACTCTAAACAGCCGTTGAGCCGCAATTCCTCCAGTGAGGTTGGTGGTAGGTGAAGAGAAGTGGGAGGCCTTCGACCACCTCCAGGGTTTTCTCCTTCAAAACTGGGGGGAAACCGAGCCAAATAGCACTGTCACCTGTTTAGTGCTCAAAGCTATGGCAAACGATAGGCGTACAACTAGCCCCTTGCCAAGATGAATTTCGTAGACCTTGATCGAATGTTACCGTCGATCAGGTGGCATAAGTAACAAAAACAACACATTTATAAAAAAATGAAAGTCAAATGTTAACTTTTGCAGATATTCCACGCACCCAGACCTCTTATGAGGGGAGGTTACAATCTGAAAAACACATAGACGAAAGCGTCGAGGGGTGATCTCTATGGGCAACACTGGCTCGACACTTGTTTATCTTGACTAAAAACTTGTCAGTAACACTTTTGAACGATAAAGTAAACCTAAGCTTAATTTATTTCAAACCTTAAATAGAAAGTATAATATTTGATACATTATCTTTGAAAATAGCAAGGTTAAATTGATTTTATTCTCATCCTGACCGTTGACTACTTGAAGTCGAAGAGGTCCATATACTTTCGATTAAGTACTGCACAATATATCTTGTTTTATTTAGCTTGCTACAAGCCCCATGGATAATGAATTTTGCTTCTTTTCTCTCTCTCTCTCTCTCTCTCTTTTAAATAAATGTCACAATCGAGAATCAATGTGAATGATTGATAATGAATCTCATAAGTTCGAAACAGGATCAGAAAACAAAGACAACATTTAAGATAGCTCCTCATTTGCAAATCTACTGTACCCTAACTGATGAAATAAAAGACTAACAGAGGTTCGCTTACACTTTTAAGAACCACCACTTGAGAAGAACTGAAGAATGTTTAATTGTTTGTGGGTTTCTAAGTCGTCATACCTTCTCAGTGTGCATGCGGTTTGGTTAGGGCATGGGCTCATAATTGTCCAAACACGCATCTTAATTTATTAGTAAGCAAATGTATGCTATGCTGATAAGAGAGACTGTTTAAGTGGGAGGTGTATGTTATTGGTTTCGACGCTGAAGACAGTAGTGGTTATGCATTTTTCACGGAAGTATATTACTACCCATTATCATACCTAAATTAATTAGTTTGTACCGTTTTTTTCTCGCAGCCATATCAACTATTAACTTCTCAGTCCTATGGGCAGCTAACAGCAAAAATAATAAATCTATGCAAAAAACACCTGTCTTTATAGAATATCTGGTCAATACAAAGAACGCGCACACACATATCAATCATGTTACTTAAATAAAATTAAAAGTAAATTATCTCAAAAAACACCCATTTTTACTGGTTTAAAACGCTTCAAGATATTATATACAAGGATAGATTGATTATAAAATCTCATTTTGAAGCTTCACTAGGATGTTTACCAACGGACTTCGTAGTTTTGAACCACGGTCGGGTAACAAACACTATAGGTGAACTGGGGCTCGTTCTCCAAAATTCTATATTACGTCAACGGACAAATTTTGAGTCACAACACATTTAACGACAATCAATCCCTCTAATGTTAGTATTACTCGAACCCGCAACTCAACAGAAACAATAGCATCGACAAATTTTCGACCATGATCACTTAGCTATTGCGGTCAAAACATTACGCAAAATAAAACAGCACAGATCTCATTTCCTCATATAATGCAGTGTTTCTCAAACTGTGGGGCGCGCCCCCTAGGAGGGCTTGATAACCCTATGAGGGGGGCGCGAGCATATTAAAAAGTTGAAAACAAAAGATTGTTTAAAAAAATTATTAACTTACTGAAAGTAAACAAACAAATATATTCTGATATAATATTTTATTATCATTTACACTTATAAATATATCAGTACCGCACAATCTATTTTATTACTATTTTAACAATGCTAAGGACAAGTTTAATAATTACCAGTGACCCATGGATTTGTCATGTATAAAATTATATGCCAACATTAACACTTATCTTGATAATTTCTACGGCTTAAAATAAATTCCTTAAATGTCGATCAAAGATTATGCGATTCGTTCCCACTGCCACCATTTAACACGTAGGTAAGCGTATGGGGTGTATTGAGGGGTGGTGGTGGCAGAAAAGGAATAAGCACACAAATCCTCTGAAATAAGTAAATTCTTCGCAAACACTGTCGTCATTTTATTGCTTGCCAAAGCCTTCGGAATAATTTTATGGATAGCAGTTCACAGAAAAGATAGTACTTCGGAAAGACATATATATGGTCTGGTGCAATTAACACACTAGCTGAGCGAAATGTTTATATACGTCGGTGAGACTTAAGAGGTAAAAGTCGTATCGTAGGTTTAGCATCAAAGTATAGAAAAATTGAATTTAATACATCGTTATTGTATGGAGAGGGGCACGATGCAAATTATGATTGAATGTTGGGTCGCAAGCATTGAAAGTTTGAGAAGCACTGTCATAATAACCACTTTCCGTGAAGATGAAATTCTCATCTCGCAATTCTATCTGAAACACATCTTAGAGTAGCTCCTAGAATAGAATACTGAATGGTATGGACTCTGGCAAACAGAAATGTTATAAAACAGTTCTTGTGTCTCAGTTAATATCTATTAAATTACGAAAATACCTAGCATATTTCTTGATAAAATATATGTACCTCTCTTATATTTAAAGCTGTTTAAAATTTAAAAACTCTTTTCTGCACAAGTGCTGCTGTTGGAAGTTCAATACATTATGTCTTTGTTCTCTCTCCGTACCGTGCATTTCGATCCCAGCACTAACTCTTAATAACTTCAAAACCCAGCACTAACAATTAGGTGTAACGGAGGAAAAAGGCAACGTTTTTGAAGCTTGCGTAGACTCACAATTTCAATCAAAATCTCCCAGAAAAGTATTCTGATTGAATCCAGTGTTCATTTTGTAACCTGTAAGAGGTTTTTGAACAATATTTGAAGGAATCTTCCAAGTGGAAAACTCCTGGGGATCTAAAGTAAAGATCTTAGTCCTCATTGGATAAATGAGGATTCCCTGAATATCATTAAAATAACCAATTGAATCACGTAAATAGTTATTACAAATATATAAAAGGAAAAAATAGAACATGTTGTAACGTTTTCCCGCCATCGCAGCTGCAAGAGAGGCTTCCTTATGCGGATAGCCTTACGCTGTTTATATGCACACGTGAACCTCCAAAATATTGCTGGGACTTTTCATCTGACATCACGCCGATAACCGACGGCCGTGAGAAACCCAACGGCTGGATTCCAAGAGCCAAAGCCCCGAGTGTAATTGGAGGTGTAAAAGGCGACCGACCCACCGTAAGAGAGTGGAGGGCAGTCCGTTTTGAAATACTCGAAAGAAAGGTTGCTTTTCCTTCCCAAATAACATATTCTGTAATATTGAAATGATCAATAGTATGATTATAACTTCCATTTAAATGTAAATATTGTAATTAACAGCTGTGGACGTAATCGATTACTTAATTTCTTAACTCTTACGCTAGCCATCAATTTTCCTAAACGCTACACCGTAACACGTTGTTCAACAAAGACAGTAAACCAGTGCTTCTCAAACTTTCAATACTTGCGACCCAATTTTAAATCATAATTTTCATCGCGCACCCCTCCATACAATAACTATGTATTGATTTCAAAATTAACGTACTAAAAGTTACATGTTTAAGCTACAATATGACTTTAAATATAAACCCCCCGCACAAATTATCAAAATACGTATTCAATTTTGTGTATAATTTTGTATATGATAAGCCCATGAGAGTCCCTAGTAATTATTAAACTTTTTCTAATCTTAGTATTGATAAATAAATTATTACATACATTTTGCAGTACAGATGCATTTGTAAGTATATTATGTCAATGTATAAATGAGTATTTTACTTTTTTGTTATGTCAGAATGTATTTTGTTCTGCTTCCAATCAGTAAATTAGCAATTTTTTAAATCTTTTACTTTTGAATTTTTGATATGCTCGCGCCCCCCTTGTAAAGTTATGATGCCCCCCAAGAGGACGCGCCCCACAGTTTGAGAAACGCTACAGTAAACCCCAAAATAGAAAGAGGATAGGTTACTCGCAGTCCAATAAATCCTGCTCTTACCTAAGTATCTACCCAGTCAGAGATATTTGAAATTAAACTACTTCAGCAACTAATATAATGTACATTTTTTAAATTGTGTAACTCCACAATGCTATAGAAGACTTCGTAATGCGAAAAGAGTATTTATTTGGAAAATGTAACAAATTCAACATTACGGAGATTATGCTGCTTTTAATACCCTGCATGGAATCTATTGTAGCAAGTTGTAACTAAGCCAAAATGATAGTAATGACGTCACTATCGTTACTGGAAGTAGTATATTTAAAAACCTTAACTTGTAATTAAGTATATTCCTTAAACTTGAAAGGAAGGATATCGCCTCCGCACCTAGAGATGTGAGAGAAAGGGAAGGAAGACTAGCCATGTTCAAAATCACTTTATTTATTTTTTAACAACAACACAAGTTCGATCAATCAAAACTAAGATGCACCCAATTTAAGCAATATGAAGACAATTAACAAAGTACGTGAGGTATGAGAAGATTCTAATTACCAGTAACACTCTTACTTCAGTTCAAGTACTCTGCCTTCCTAGCTATCTAACCTGTATTCAATCTCCATGCGACAAATCCTCATCTTAATTATTACAATTATCAAATACTAAATATTTGTGTTACACTTCAAATTTGATTAATCACTGCTCCGCTAGCACACACACAGTCTATCCCATCTCTCTTTCTAACTTGAAAGCCTAGACTTAATTTGCACATGTTCACGATATCTTCTTCAGAGGGAGCGTTTCTAATAAAATAGTTTTTGACCAAAGATTCCCCAAGAGGATTTGTTAGTGAGAAGGTCGCAGATAGAGCCGTCAAAAGTAGCACAAACCAATTCAATTGTCGATCTTGTCATCTCAAAGAGATTCAAAATTACGAGTGATATTAACAGTGTTTGGTGGACCGAAAAGATACAAGCGAAATCATTCAACAAATGTTATTTACTTAACTTTCTCACCATGAAGCGTTAAAAGTTTCACAGGCCTACATGTATAATTATTGAATTTACATGCATTTTTGTTATTCCATGTAACAAACTTTGGGTAGATCAAGTTACGAATACACAATTTGTTGGCTACCTCACTTTCAATTTATCGCGCGTTGTTAGTCATTTGCTCATTATATACACTTTCAAAACTTCCATACCATGCTGGTTAAATTTTTTTTTATTTGTATTCCTCGGCAGTATATTTAGTTCCATAAAAAATTCGTTCTATAAAATCGAGCGTTGCATTGATAGTTCTCAAATCAGTTATGAAAGCCTGTGTAAGCAGGTATTACAGATGATAAAAACAAATCGAAAAGATTGAATGCAACAGAAAAAGCTGGAAAGGAAGGAAAATAAATGTGTGATTTTTCTAGGAGTATAGGAACAAATGTTGGAGCTTACAGCGCAGATTAAAAAAAGAAAAGAAAGAAAGAAAAAGAAAAACTAATGAAGGAAGAAGGATTGACAGTAAGAAGTCTCGAAATATATGCTCCATTATTATGGAGGAAATTTAAAGAAAAAAAGTGAAAACTTTGTGAAATTTTTTGGAATAAGAGTATTATGACACATACTTCCTTTACACCTCATTCTAATTTTTTCTCCTTTTTCATTTAACAGCATTGATCAAATAATGATAACGTCAGTTTATTTCATGATATCGCTGCACAATCATGATTTGGGTGCAGAAAATAGCTCACAATTGGTGTAAAACTCAAGTGATTATTTTTTGCCTGTTTTTCATACTGATAAGACTTTACCAAATTTTTGAAGTCCTTGAGGGGTTACAATAATTTTAAATAGATTTCAGATCCCCCCTCCCGTTGATTATTTAACGTCGCAAATTGAAGTTGAAACCTTTATAAGGCTGTGATAAGTATACTTCCCACTAACTTCATTTTTAAACGTCAATCGGAAGCTATTTTCCCACATATGATTTGTGCTGTTATCACTTCGGTAAGCACGACAACTGATTTCTTGATTTTCAGATAGTTAACACAAAGGACGACCTGTAAATTTCCTGATCAACAAGAAAACTATTCCAGATGGCATGCGCTTGAGTGACAATATGTGAACTTTACAAAAACATAGACATTTCCGTTTCTACTCTACTAAAGGGCATGACAAAAGAATACGTTTGTACAGCTTGCAATGTCCCATTATGTATTGATTCCTGTTTCCTGAAATTACATGGAAAGTAATATGTATTAATTCTTAAATTTTTGAATACAAAATGCAGTTGGATCTGAAGTTACTGAATCTCCTCAAAAAGGTAGCTGTATGGTAAATTCGTTATATAGTTATGGTATATTCGTTATATACCTTTCAATATACTTTATAAAACACATGAAACAAATTTTAAATTCATAAACCCTATGTTTAAAAAGTAATTATTCACTTCATTTTGTGAATTAATATCTATTTATTTTATGTATATCTTGCCCTTCAAAAAAAAAACAAACAAACAAACTAAGAAACTAAGTAAGGTAGGAAGGAAAACAAGAAAAGGAATGTTAAGGAATACACTGTATTTTCAACATTAAGAAAATAGTTTTATATTAAAATTAAGGAATTTTAAGGACATTTCCTAATTTAAAACATAGAAGTAATTTTAAACACATACATTTTTTTATAACTAGAAATTATAAACATGCTCATAAAATGTGTGATACATTATCATAAAATGTGTTAATTTCCTTTGTTGTTTTTTTTTGTTTGAAAAAAAGCTTTGTTTCATAAAATCCCTCACATCTTTGCAATGCACCAAAAACCCTTCAGGAGTATTTTTCCGTGGGGCCTTAAAAAAATTTTTAGTCATCCATTGCTGCCTAGAAAATTGGTCGTATCTCAATGCCTTCACAGATTGAAGAGCTTTCTCTATTACGAAAGGTCCAGAGAACGGAGCCTTTTTATCTCCAATTATGAGTATCCACTTCAAAACTGCCTCGTCGACATCATCATAGACACATGTTCTTGGAGGTTTTGAAGAATTCGATGAACAAGAATTCGATTTGTAACTTATCTCGATTTTTTACAATAGTTGATCAGCTGTTTGGGAGAATATCAAATTTTAAAGCAATATAATTTATTTTTTTTTACGTCTTTATTTCCTGAAGAATTAATTTTTTTGTTTGATGATCAAGCACTTACGTGTTGACATTTTTGAGCGACAAGAAACGAAGCATGTCTGATCAACACTACAAATGAACGGACACGGGGACACGATACAACTCCACTGAGGGTGAACAGGGACATCGAAGATGTTTCTAGAGAACTGGACAATGGGGGTTAGGTCTGCACTTCTTGGATGAAACACCCAGAATTCTATTGCTCTCAGCGAGTTAGGCATAATAAAGGATCTAAGACCACCATAAAATGTGTTAAAAGGGAGAATAACGTGAACTGTACAAAAATACTTTAAAAAAGTAGGGTAAAAAAATGAATTAAAGAAAAAAAAACTTTCTATCGAAAATGCACTTCGCTATTGAGATCTTGAAATGTTCTTGGTTCCAGGAAAAAGTTCGCCATATAGAAAAATTCGCAATGTAGAGGTTCGACTGAATATCTAATTTATAATTTCTTAAGTATATTTTAGTATTTGCAAATTATTTTTTATTAGTATTAAGTAATACAATATATGAAAGAATATCCAAAACATAAAATGTCCTATTTTTAAATAACTCCCAGTGGGTGGTGGGAATCGTATTTCCTATTAAAAAAATAGACTTGGAAAATCAAATTAATTTCAAGTAATAAACTAAATGAATTTCTTTTTGTACATCAATCTAAATCCCAAAAAATATTTTAACATAACTACACTAGAAAAAAAGGGCCTTTTATAAAGGGTTAAAAAATATATACAAGTTAAAGATAAGCAACCTTGAGCAAACGTGTTAAACGAAATGTGAGAGTAGATTGTACTCTCAGTACAAAAACATTCCCACTTTTTAGAAGTACAAAATAAATAGTCAGCAAACGCTATTAGTCTACACACCTCTGAAAAACCGCCAAACCACTAAACGACAAAAGGTGGGGGAGAAAAAAAAAAGAGGGAGTACAAAAGCTCCTCCATCAGATACCTTTCCTCCCCATCCCTCAAGACACCTTAAGTTACCTTTTAAAAAACCACTCCGAGGTGCTTTCTACATCAATTAACGACACCTCAGTGACCCTCTCACAACACCTAAAACATCCACCGACACGGCAAAATTAGAAACCCCTCAATCCATCTACTCCCCTTCTAAAAACAAGGCTCTTAAGGCAACCAGTTTTTCTCTTACTTACAGTCTATAAGCCCCTTAATATCAAGGCCACCTAATGCACTAAGTGCTTGTCGGTCTTCGATGCGCCTTGCGAAAATGACGCTCTCGACATCGTCTATGCGGAGGGGGGTATGAGTATATATAGGTTTTATATATATATGTGATGGAGAAAATCCATTAGGATAAATGGCTATAGGCTCGATATACAACCCGGGCACTCTCGTCACTTGGGGTTGAGGATTTTTTGGGGTGCTTTTTTGTGTGTGAGCGAGAGTGCGTTTTGTGTGTTTTTTGCCCGTGCCTACCCCTCGCCTTTTCTGTTCGGGGCCATCAGATGGAGGGTTGTGCAAATGTAAGCTATGTTAATCAGTTCTATTGGGTGTAATACAAAGCATTTCTTACAAAGAAATGCTTAAGGAATCCGACTACGTTTGGAACCGTGATTTTGCAAACGCGTGTAAATGGATAATATTTATGATATTTAGTGTCACTTAGATTAAAAAATGTATATAAAATTGTTTTAAGAATAGCATTACAATAAAAAATTATTTAAGTACAATATTTTGACAAAAAATGAACATAGAATGACCCATTTTCAAAATATTCTTCTTTTGTGAAAAATGCTTCTATTATAATAATATTTTGCCTGCATATAACTCAGACCTCTGTACAGTGGCTCAAGTAGAATTTTTGAAATATATAACTTAGAAGTGGGTTTATCCATGTTTTACGACAACAGAGGGGAGAAATTTTAAGAAAAAAACGCCGATAATTATTTCAATTGATTGTAACTCTGAAAATAATGTGAATTTTTCAAACATCACATAGTTGAGCCTCTGTACAGAGGTCTGAGCTATATACAGGCAAAATATTATTATAATAGAAGCATTTTTTCCAAAAGGAGAACATTTTGAAAAAAAGTTTATTCTAAGTTAATTTTTTGCCGAAATATTGTATTTAAATAAATTTTTTTTGTCAAAATGTCCTTAAAACAGTTTTATATATGAATTCTAATCTAAGTGACACTAAATATCATGAAAATTATCTATGCGCTTTTTTAAAATCACGGTTCCGAACGTAGTCGGATACCTTAACATTGTGTCTATAAAAAGCTTTTTTTTTGAGTAATCTTTGCGCGATATCGTGATTCGTAACTAAAACTATCTTGTTTTGAAATTTGCAAGGCTGTACATTATTAAATAGACTCTTGACTTAAATCTATGTATTGTGATGTATCGTATAGACCCAGTTTTTGTTTTAAAAGCATTAGTGCTAAAGTTTTAGATAACGTAATATTCGCTGTTAGTTGTATATATCTAATGGTGTATAAGAACGAAACTGTGTGTGGATTTACAAGTATATGTATAAAGATTTGGAAATGCTTAATTTTATTTTTTTAAAAAAAATTCTGTGATTCAAATATTAAGAAACTTTTGTCAAAATACCAGGGCTTAGGATTATAATATGTTTGTAGATTCTGAAAACTGAACTATACTCTTTTTAAAAATCAACCGGTAAAAAGTAAAATAAAATTAATTTGAAAACAAAAAATTTGTTCCTTTTTTATTTGAGATTCATAAATGTTTTTATTTTTTGTGTGAGGAGTAATAGTTCCATGTCTTGACAGCCCCTAAGTTAACCTTGGAGTAAGTGCACTTCGTTCGTGAGTCAGTCCTTGTCAAGTACCGATAGTGAATTCTTACATAAAATAGAAAAAATTCTAAATTCTTAAATATTCTTGTAATTGAAGTTATATAAGGAAAATGCAGAATTAATGGAAGACCGGAAACAGGGTATTATAGCCTCATTTTGCATTTTAAACTGGTGGACATTCTTTTTGCAAAATTTCGAAAATGTGTTCTTTATTCTGACTGAAAAAATGATTTAAATGGAGAATCATATGCAAAAGAAGTTGAATTTTCAAAAACTTAGTTCTATAAAATAAGTGAAATTAATTTTACTGGTAAAGATCAGCACGTTTTAGAATGAAAAATTCAACAATAGTGTTAGAATAAGTAATCAAAAATAATCGTGAGGCAGATATGTGAACGAAAAATGCACTAGGAAGCATTTTCTTAGAAATTTGAGAAAGTGGAATTTAAATTAGTTTTTATTCGGCAGAGGAATGCGTAATTGGATTTAACAGCACATAAAGTAAAAAGTTTTATTCAATCTCTCTCAAATGTTATATAATAGAAAAATAAAATTATCTTTGTATGAGATATACTTTGTGCAATAACCATTCCTCTACTAAAATGCTTCCTTTCTCTAGCCCTATGAACACACATCACAGTAAGGATTATCAACATTTAAACTTGTTTATTTGGCTAAAATGTAGTATAGGGGGGGAAGGCCTTTGGCGCAGTTTTTTTTTGGCGACTAAACGTGGTCGCCAAGGTACTTTTTTTGGAATTATTTATTATTTATTTTAGAATGAATTCGATATCTCACCATGACATTTAGATAAAAATCGCCAAATCTGAAGAAAAATTGCCAAATTAAAAAGTGTCCTCCCCCCACTTCGAGCGTTTATTTAACTTTCCATCTCTCATTTTTGTCTCCCTTTCCTCTTATGGCCGTGGTGGCCTAGTGGTCGTGGCCAGCGTGTCATGAGTCCAAGCCCTTGGCCCACTGAAGACCCATCCTCTGTGTAGACATGCTGATGCAAGTCGAGATTCGAAGTCCTCCCTTTGACGTGTTGTGAAAGCTTGGAGGGGAGCTCAGATACCGTCCTTGTCACTTAACCATGGTTCAAAATTACGAGGTCCATCGCCAAAAGCCTTTTTTGTTGTTTTAAAGTGCGACGTTAATAAAAAAATTCGCCCCTTTGTTTGTTTTTATCCCAAAGATTGTTTTATATCCAACATTGTTTTACATTGTTTTATATCCCAAATTGTTTGCTCTAACACATTGTTTTATACCCCCAAATAATTTATTTTATCAAACAACTTTAAATACATTTTGCACAAATCCCCTATTTTTAGTCTCACTAATATCTTAAATTCACATAAATTTCTAGTTTCTTGTAGTCTGAAATCAAATATTAATTGTATTAAGGGTTACAATTTCATACAAAACATGCGGGCTTCAAAACTCATGGTTGAATATGTGATTCTTACTACATTTAACACTTGATTTGTTTCATTAATAATTAACGGATGCAGAGTTAGATATATTGAGTAATTCTAAACTGTGCGTGTGTGCGTTTTGAAATTTTTTTTCTTTTGTAAGTTCATGTTCAAATAGCTTAGTTGGATATCATTACTTATAAAAAAATAGATGCGAAAAATTATCTGTATGATGTTGAGGAATATATCTATACGCTATATTTTTAGACAGTGCATTTTTAATTTCTTGAAAATCTGTAGTGTTCCTGTTTGTAAAAAATAAAATTACCAGAAAGAAATTTTTCTGAGAATCTGAATTCATAATAATTATTTTAAATTCTTTCATTTGCTGTCTCTGCTCCTCGACGATTATATTAGTATTAATTTATAACTAGCAATATGGAATTGGATTCTTAATTATATTAGTTCGCTTGATTTTAGGTAGCTTATAAAGCTAAAGTTCTTTATATAAATACTTTGCTAATTATTGCGTACTCACGAATTTAATATTAATCACTCTTAGGGGAAATTACAGCACCATGAAATAGTCAGAAGAAATAATTAAAAACTTGTTCAAGGGGTTACTTTGTAATAGTTTAAATAAATAATAAACATTACAGATTAATAAAACTAAATGTGTAGCAAAGTAAATTGTACTACTGCCACTCACGCGATGAAAGCTCGTACACTTAGTAACATCGAATCATACAAATACTGAATGTCGTGCTGAGGAGTCGCATTCCACATAGGCACTATCTGATGCCGAACTGGCTTCTTTGCCTGTGATAAGGTATCCCACCCTATATAATCTCTGATATGGGCAACATATTCAGAGAACAAGTGGGCAATGGAAAAGAGTGTTTATTAACGTCACACTGTAAGCCAACACGAGGGCTGTCAGCGACTCGTGACACTCGACTTTGGGGTCACCAGTGGCATCAAGGTTTGAACTCATGACACTCCGGCTATGAGCTCGTGACCATGACCACTGGGCTACCCTGGTCTCGTAGGCAATGGAAAGCAGTGGAACTAATTATGCACCGAAGAAGATTTGAACATTTCAAGAGACACGTAGGCAGGATTGTTTCGCTGAAGTATATATTATTAGGCAATTTAAACTTTTTTTTTTTGCACATTGCTATAATAACGATGAAAAGAGCAAAAACAGAGAAATTGAATTGGAAGGGATTTAATTTTACATGTTGAAATATTCTTACACCATGTTTTTTTATTAATTCAGTTGATTGGTTTGTATAATTTTAGCGAAAAAACACGAATAGTTTTGGCGATATAACTCAAAACATAAAAATACTGAATATGACATTTTAAACTCTAGTGCTATAGCTCCGTTGAATTCGCATCACCAAATGAATATTTTTAGACCTTGTTCAATTTCATTAATTGAAGTTGAAGAACCATTAGTTCTGCGAGGTTGTCTTTGGAGGAAATGAGATTCAAACGTATGAACTCACCATTGCATCGAAACTCACAACCTTATTTACAAAAAGCTACCGTGGTTTTCCTGCCCTCTTATCTTCACTCGTAAAATACCTTCTTTTTTTTTTTTTTTTTTTTTTTTTTTTTTGTTTCATTGTTTTGATTTTACCTACACAAACTTTAATACCTTTAAAAATTTAAAATCTTGAGTTGACAACTCATAAAGTTACAATAAATTATGGATATTTATTTTTAAAAAATGTTTTTAAATAATTAGCAGTTAATGCTATTATGAGCGATTATAAGGAATATAATTTTCTCCTTCTAAAAACAGCCAAAGGAAAAAAGAATGCACTCTATATACATATCAGTTTCGCACACCAGAATTTTTCAAGGGGGGGGGGACAGGGTCGAAAGTCCACCACTCTTCCATTAAGACGTCCAACATATTCTTTTGATTTTGTCGACCGGAACAAAAAAAAACAGTAAAAAATTATTGAATAAACAATTAGCATTAATTAAAAGGATTATAATGAATCGAAAAAAAAAATCAAGAGCTATGAGGGAGTCCTAGACCCGGAGACGCCCTTGTGTGCGCCACTGATTATATGTATGTAATAATTCCCTCTAGTATCTTTTTTTTTGTTTTAACTCTTTGTACTAATATTTAAACAAACTTTAATTCTATGGTTTAAAAATAACACTGTAATCTTCATCATAATCGGCTAGTCCGAAATACCTGTTCCACCCATTCTCTCCAATCAGAACTACTATTACATAATAATCACGCGCTTGCCACTGCCGGTATAAAAGCAAAAATCTTGTGTAATCGCTCTTTTTGTCTATGTGTTGTGTCCTGCAAGATGTCTCTGCTGCTTGTCTCTTGTCCGCTTTGCTTCATAATCGTTGCAAGTTTGTCTCGTCAACGTGAAAATGTACCGCAATTTTGTCCTAAACTTTTGATGTGTGCGTCACAATAAAAAAGATGACGGCCACTGAAGATGTTGTTTTAATGAAAATCTACTAACATTCGACAAATACCACACTCGACCAATATGCTACATATATATATATATATAATATTCATTTTAGTGCTGATTTAATTTCAAAACAATAATTTTAAATTTGGGATCAATCAAATAAAATAACATAAAATCAAGAATAAGACAATCAGAAATTTCTATTTCAAACCCTATCTCAACCCACTCATCTCAACTAATTAAAATCTGTCGCGCTTCGCCGAAAACCATTCTCGATGTAACTAAATATCGCTCACATCATTCCAACTGCTATCCAATAAGCGCCTTAATGGGCGGAGTCGACTACCATGTGAAAACAAAGCCATTGGCGCTCAACAAACTTTGACCGAACGTATCTTTCTCGCTTTTCTCTCAATTCTCTGAAAAATCAATTCGAACGAGCATTTTAATTTAAATCTCTTCTCCTCCAAAACTTTTTCGCGCTACTGAAGAAAAGGAAATAGCTTTTAAGAAGAAAATCGTTTCAATTCCTGTGTTCGTCTTCTATTCCAAACATCTTAAATTCAGTTCTCGCGAAAAGATGACGCCGAAACTGTTTTCTCCGTTATTCTTTCTAAGAAGAAATTCAATCAGGCACTTAAAAGTACCAGTCAAGGGTAGGAGGAATGAAAGAAAAGTAAAAAATAAAATAATAAAAAAAAGAACCAAAATAAATCCTAAGTGATTGATTAATGGGTATATATATCTCGCAACTAGAGCTTTTATCTTTTCAATTTCTAACATCGGCAATCAGCGCCACCATTGTCGCAACGCGGTACTAAAAAGATACGACTGACTGCTTCAATTTGAAAACCCTGGTAAGTGTTGAAAAAAAAAAAAAAAAAAAAAAAGTGGAAAAAAATGGGGGGGAAGGTAAAAAGGGGACGATAAAAGCACTGGAACCAAAAATGTGTAGTACCGGGACACACACACACCATTGGGGGAGACAGACACTATAGAAGAAAAGGACGTGCTAATGAAATTGGCTTGCTGATTTCTATAATGGATTTCTAGCTAATAGCTGGCCTATCTCTGTGATATCGTGGATTGCGTTTGCGCTTGACAGCAGGGTTTCCTTTTCTCTGATTCGTTTTTCTTTTCATCATTATTATTATTATTTCGTCGTTTGTTTGTTTGTTTATCCTCCCCTCCCTACCCGATCCCGGAAACTCTCATTGATTGGCCCTAGTCGTACGACATCATCCAACCAGATGTGATTTTCTTGCAGCCACGTTATTACTCCTTTTTTTTCTCTTTGCTTTTCTTTCTCTTTTCTTCTTTGCCGTGTCCCTTTAGTAAGATAAGAAATCTCGTAATAGAGTTTTATCTCGTCATTTTTTTTCATTGTTTCTTTTTTATTTCTCTTTCGATGTCGGGTCTGAGGGTATTTGTTTGAATTTCACGATGTCGAATGTCGTGTTTGCTTGGTTTGTTAAATTGCTTGCAATATTTTTTAATATTGTAGTGTTTAGTTTTTTCAGTAATGTAATAAATAAACAGGTTATATTTCTAGCCATTGAAAACGAAACTCTTAAGGATTTGGGTGTGATTTAAAGTAACTCACTCACTCTCCGTCGATCTAGAACAATACGAGGACGATTAAGAACAAATCTCTCAATTCTGAACCCATCAAGAAACGATAATGACACCTAAGCTGTTATCCACTCTCATAGCTACTAAGAATCCCTATTAAGCGAGGACTTTGAGATTCAACTTTATTTAACATGAAGCCTCCTTTTTTATTCCACATTATGGATCTTGAAAGAAATCGAGATTTGACTTAAGGCTATTTTCGGCTAATGTTAAAGAATAGGACTCAAATGTTGAATATTTTTTCATATATAAAAGTACACAAATATTAATATTATAGTCTGGATTCCCTATCCTGTAGGAATCCCTTATTTTATCATACTACTCATTTTTAAACGAGTTGACACATTTTTTCTTTTATAAAATGTGCTTTGTATTTTTTTCTCCTATACTATAATGCTAAATGAGCTGTTCCTTTACATGTTAAATGGAAAAACTAATTTTTTATGAAATATTCTGGAATTTTAAAAACACTATACTATAAAAAAATGCATGAGTTACAATGTCTCAAATTTTTATAAAAATTGAAGCATTTTTTCTGTTCAAAAATGTGTTCCGTGCTAAGGTCACGCTCTTGTACATATGGTTAAAACAGCCTTAAAAGTAAAACTCTCTACCTTGACAATCACAATTATAACGTTTTCACGTCACACAGCTGAAAAATCGGCTTCTTTTTGTGGATAGCGTGACACCGTACCTATGCACACGTGCACCTCTAAATATTGCGGGGTCCTTTCATCTGACACCATGCCGAAATCGATGATCACGAGAAAGCCAATAGCTGGACATACGTGCAAGCCGGAATCCCGAGAGTAATTCGAGGTGTGAGAAATGCTGCCCCCCTCCCCTCCGACAGTGAAGTCCGTTGAAAACACCAAAGAGAACGGTTGTGTTGCTCTCACAAAGAACATGTTTTGAACTAATGAAACAATCAATAGTATGAATAACTCCTATGTAAATGCTTTTCCGTAATTAATAGCTGTGATGTAAATAAATCAACTATTTAATTTCTTAACTCTCAATCTACCATTAATTTTCCCAAACGTCACACAATGTTATCACGAGCACAGTAGTTTAAGAGCGTAATGAGCTCGTAATTAAAGGGCAGCATGTTCAAGTCTCATCCTTCAAAGGCCCAAATGGTTTCAAATAACTTTTTAATAGACGTGTTGATGCCCTTTAAATCTATGAAGAATCAAAGTCCTTATGTTGGCGTGGAGTTTTTGAAGAGTGACATATCAACTCAGATTCTTTTCTCCACTTCTCCGTGGTTAAAATTATGAGTCCATTACCATTGCTCTGGTGCTGCTTTTAGTGGGAGCTTAACAATAAACCAACCAATCAATTGCTACCTCGTCAAGCCAATCATCCACTAATTTTGATATGTCTGGAGTCAAGAGCGCGAAGAGCGTGACATTGACATTCATTTGTGAGAAACATAAAAAGAATAGAAAGCTGCGTTTCTATCAAAATTGTGGTATTCCCGCGTATGGAAAGCCTAATAATATGTATTTCCGAAAAGTACGGGTATTCGCACAAGTATGCTTCCGAGTTTGAAAGAGAACGAATAACATTTTATATAAAAAAAATGCTTATTTTCTCCAGAATTGGAATGATTGGACTTGTATGAATTATGTTCATGTATGAATGTGTATTTCAAGTTCATACATGTTCATGTATGAACTTGTATGAATTATGTCCAGTTACTATTATCAAACGAATAGTAAGAATACAGAGTTTTATCTAAAGAAAAAAAGTTTATTGGGATTTCATCATATTTTCGAACAAAACAACAGAGACTGTTACAAAGCCTTTTATTATAATATGTATCGGATGTATTATGTATTGGAACGTATTGCACATTCGTAACAGGGCACTACTTAGTAATGGAATAAATTTAGCGACAAGAAATTAATTATTTTAAGTTTTGCAGGGATGAATGTGCGTATTTCCGAACACTATTTTAGTCAACCAAGTTAATACTGAATGTGTGTGTGTCTTCTGTTTTAATTGATTAGTATAGATTTTCTACTTTGGGGTAAATGTGTAAGAACTTGTATTAGCCCATTTTTTTTTATAATAGCGGTACATTTTCTAAAATATCCATTGTTGAATCTGAATCTCTTAAAAGTAGGAGTGCTTGAAAAGGACGAATGGAATGTTCGGCAGTATTTTTACGGACAAATTTCTATTCTGTCTACGTCATCACGAGGACAATTTTTGGAAATTAAGGAAGAGAGAACACATATTATACGAATTTTAATTTACATAACATTGTATATGTTAATTAATCTAGTATTGTATAATAAGGCAGGTCAGGGTCCTACTCTGCAGTATTTGTGGGGGAGCGGGTGTTAGGTCACTTTTTTTGACGGG
>BMAV01019321.1:108307-120715 GCA_019973955.1 Trichonephila inaurata madagascariensis
ATCAAAAATAGCTTGATACAAGAATGGTGCACTTTCAACCCCGGGCCCCCCCCCCCACCTTGAAAAATTCCTGTGTGCGCTACTGTTGCTCCTGTATATAAACATAATTTCAATTGTCTTTTTATCAACCCTTATACATGACACAAAATACGGAATGTGTTTTTGTCACTTCTGTTGGGGGTTTATGTGTACGTCTTGCTCATATTCAAAAGTGCTCCCTAACTCATGTATGCAAATAAGCAAACGTTGCTGGAAATCACTTAGAAGAGTGTCTTACCGTGACGACATTCCTACCGATAAATTAGACTTTGAATGCCTTAGAACTAATTTTAATACTTTCACTGAACAATCAAATATTTAATTTTACAAGAAAATCTTTTCAACAGATAATTACAAAGGAGACAAAAAAAAAAGAAAACAATTTTTAGTGGAGATTATTTTTTTAGCAATTCAGATAGCTTGAAGACTTAAAAGTCGCAAGCCTGAACTAGGAGATAAGAACACGTAACTCTACAATAACACCCTCGGCCGCGAAACTACAACAGATATTCCGTAACGTGAGTGAGTGAATATTAACGTCGCACTGTTCAGTTACGCAAGGGCTTTTGGAGACAGACCTGTCGCCGCGGTAGCCGAGTGGTTTGGGTATCGGATCGTGGCTTGCCTTGTCACGAGTTCTAGCCCAGTACTACTAAAGACCCACCGTGTAGGGAAGCGATGCACGTTAAATCTGGCGAGAGCTCAAACGTCCTCCCGTTGGTGTGGTTTGAGTTTGGTGTTTTATGGCGCAAGAGCCAGTTTTGGCTATACTGCGCCAAACATTCATAGGTCTGTGGTCTGGACGGGAAAAGAAGAAATTGGATGACAAGATGGAGGGTCGAAAATAGAGAAGGATCACTGGGGTACCCCGGGGTCGTGACACCCATGTTTACCAAAGATAGCAAATCCCTTGAGAAAAGGAAAAGATCACTAGGGTACCTCGGGATTGTGACACCCGTATCCACCTAAAGAAGGTGAGCCCCCTGAGGGGCCCGTTGGTGTAGTGCGGTACTTAAGCGAAGGGGTGCCAGCTCAGGTGTCATCCACGTCACTTGACCATGGTTCAAAATTACGTGGTGCGTCGCCAAAAGCCCTCGTGTAGCTGTACAGTGCGACGTTAATATTCACTCACTCACTCACTCGGCGACAGACCTCGTAATTGTGAACTATGGTCAAAGGGACGAGAACGATACCTGAGTTGGCACCCCCTCTCCTAAGTACTACACCACACCAACGCGAGGACTTTTAAACCTCGACAGATTTAACGTACAATGCTCCCCTCACGGTGGGTCTTCAGTGGCACTTGACTCGAACTCATGACATGCCGGCCACGAGTCCATGACTTTGACCACTAGGCTACCGCGGCCTTGGATATTCGGTAACGCGTCTTTCATAGGAGAAAATTACTACTAATGTATTATATTCTAAAATTGATATTAATTACAAGCGTGGATTATTTTATCTAGATAAAAATAAATGCAATCGTTAGTAGAAAAAAAAATTGCATTTTACAAAAGATCTACCTTTAAAATATTTTATTCCAAAACATATAGAAACGAAAAGGTTTTGTGTGGAAATATTTTTTCAGAATTGATTTCTATTTCTCTCTTTCAGTTTTCATCCTTAACTAACAGTCACTATACTTTTTGCCCTGGAAGATTTAAATGCATCGGAAATTATATTTATAGATATTCATGATATTATTTTTTGGACGGTATATATATATATATATATATATATTTTCGAAAAAAATAACTTTAAAATATGAGATAAGAAAAATCGTTAATCTTGTAATAAAAATCAAAAACTTCTCAAGAAGGTAGTTAGACATTTTAATTGATGTAAGCTGACGTTTTGAAAAAGATGGAAGACGTTTAGGATAGTAAGGTTAGAATATGGTACGCATTCAATCTTTTTTATGCTCTTAAAGATGATTACACAGAATAAAGTAATAAAAAAAAATTAAGTCAATTCCTACTTAGGTCAACAAAGATAAATTTTACGTTAGTTACTTTTTATTAAATAATTACAATTAATATAAATATGCATATACATATGACAGAATCACAAATATTAAGTGGCAAAACAGAAAGCGATTTCCCATTATCTTTTCTATATCGGGTTGTTGGACTATTATTTTTTTGTTACTATTTATTCTTACACAAAAGAAGAACAGGAATTCAGAACATTCTCAGAAATTAGGCCATCCCAGGTAGGATTCGAACCCACGACCTTTGGATTAGAAGTCCAACGCGCGATCCATTGCGCTACAGGGACACAACGAGTGGTTTTCCTTTTTATACATGGTGTTGGATTATTATTTTTCTGTTTGTTACTATTTATTCATTTTGTAATTTAATGAATGAATTAATATTTGAAAAAAACTGTATTAACATCAAGTGTCCTCCGCTATAAGTTTAAAAAAATGTATTTGAACTTGAGTGGATGAATAAAAAAATATTTATTTTCGTTTGAAAATTTGAACGAGTTATATATCTAAATAAATAAATATATATACATAGGGAGAGTGTGAACCAATAGTAGGAATTGGAAAAGATTAAATTCAACTAATTATACATTTGAAAAATAAATTACCTAAAACGAGCTAACTTTTATTCACCCGACTGGTTTGACCTTTTACACTATCTAACCAATAAAAGCTTTGCAAAATCCCTCTAGTAAAGATTCTCGAGAACACTGTTTGGAATAAACCTTCTTATTTATGCCTATATGCTTATCTAATTTTATGCTACCTCCCCCTACATTCCACCCCATTTTGATTATATTTATCGTTTGCCTCCAGACGATAAGCTATACGCTTTAATCAAGCAAGCGATATTGCCAACGAAAAATTCAATCTTATTAACAAGGCCCGGGCGTTGAAAAGGCCCCTGCACAAGGAACCGGTGTTTTTCTTAGGGCCCGGGCCCAAGAGAGAGAGAAGGGGGAGGGAGGAGAAATCGAAGTGCTATTTAAGAACGTGGCGGGTCGAGTCAACACACACACACACTCGTCGGGTGCCTTTACTCCCTCCAATAAAGAAGGACGCAGACGGCTTGGGTAAACAGGTTAAAGCCGACGACCAGATGGGGTGAGGGGAAAAAAAAGTAAAAAGAAACTAAAACTAATAAAAAAAAAATTCTCAAGGCAAAGTACGTTGCCAAAAGTAGTGAGCAAAATCAATTTCGCAAAGTTTGCTTCTCTAATCATGCCACCTGCCAATTGGAAGTGAAGTGAAGCTACTTCTTTCTCTGGTCGTCGCTGTGGACCTCTGGAGATGAGTTGGAGTGAATTTTTCGTCAACTCCCTAAGATTTTTGTTAGGTGCTTTTGAATGTCTCTGTGTGGGTTCATCCCGGCAATAAATTGGGAATGACTTTTATCGACTGTGTCGGATGGGATTGGAATGAGTTACGAGATTAAAAGGAAATACACTCAGGTGGTTTGTTAAGGTATCCGACTACGTTCGGAACCGTGATTTTGCAAAAGCATATAAATGAATAATTTTCATGATATTTAGTGTCTCTTAGATTAGAATACATGTATAAAATTGTTTTAAGGACATTGTGACAAAAAAAATTTAAATACAATATTTCGGCAAAAAATTAACTTAGAATAATCTTTTTTCAAAATGTTCTCCTTTTGCGAAAAATGCTTCTATTATAATGATATTTTGCCTGTATATAGCTCAGACCTCTTTATAGAGGCTCAACTATGTGTGATTTCTGAATAATTCATATTATTTTCAGAGTTACAACCCATTGAAATATAACTATCGGCGTTTTTTTCTTAAAATTTATCCCCTCTGTTGTCGTAAAATATGGATAAACCCACTTCTAAGTTATATATTTCAACAATTCTAGTTGAGCCTTTGTACAGAGGTCTGAGCTATATACAGGCAAAATATTATTATAACAGAAGCATTTTTCACAAAAGGAGAACATTTTGAAAAAAAATTATTCTATTTTAATTTTTTGCCAAAATATTGTATTTAAATAATTTTTTTTTGTCAAAATGTCCTTAAAATAATTGTATACATTTTCTAATTTAAGTGACACTAAATATCATGTAAATTATCCATTTATGCGCTTTGCAAAATCACGGTTCCGAACGTAGTCGGATACCTTAAGGTAGGTATGTTAGGAAAGCTTAAAAAGAAGCATATTCTCTAATTTTTTTCGCTTTTGCTCCCCTACTACTCATAGCTAAGAATTTTTAAAACAGTCAGTTAATGAGCGAATTGATCTTTGATACTCTTAAATGAGTACTTTATAGAAAATTATATAGGACGAATGGTTATGAGCTCTCTAATATGAGAAACTAAAATACCATTTAGATCGGGGGTACTCAACCTTTTTTTACTGCTGGGCCGCATACATATGGCAGCAATATCACGCGGACCGCAACATGAGGATATAGGGGAGAAATGCCTTAAGACCAAGATAACATTGGAAATTTAAAATGTTAAAAATTAATCAAAATATTATAACTCCTGCTTTTCTTTTTTTAAAAAATTATTTATTTTTGTCACTAATGCTAAATTGGAAGCAATTAAGAAACACTTCTTCTCAATTTCTGCGTCAGTAAACGGTTTCATATGATTAGCAATAATATAACAAACTTCATAGGATGTCTGTTACCACTGTAATATTACCACTGACAAAACACTTTGTTGCTGTTGCAAAGATTTTAGAAAGCCTATTTATCACCTCTTGAAAGAGATCTTCGAGGAAAAGTGTCATGGAATGATTCCTGTTTATTGGTGTTTTTTAAATACAGCACTTTCGTGGCAAATCAAACAACTACTGATCCATATTAGTTTCTCTCTGCTAAATAATCAACTTCCCAATCATCTTGAAACGATATATTTTCTTCAAATATTTTTCGCTTGCAAGATATGAAAGATAGTTAAAAATTAGTTCTCCCCCTAAAATTGTCGCTACTCCACTGTTGTCTGATATCTCTAACCATAACCGTTCCAAATAGAAAAGGAATATCAATTCGCACCCGTACGATACAGACAGCAAAAAGCAAAATTTATATATTGGATTTCTTGACAAAGAATTTCCCGCCAAATTTTTAATACAATGTTCTTAAGTTTCTCAGAGCAATGGGCCACTTAAAAAGGCTCGGTGGGCCGCAGGTTGAGTATCGCTGATACAGATCATTAATTACCAAGGGGAGAGGGTTATACTCTCTCCAGGACGCCGTAAGGATAGTTTGAGGTATGGTAGAGAACTGAATCACCTTTGGAGGAGGGAAGGGTGGTCTGATTAGCTGAATGGCGTTAGTGAGAGTCAGTCTTGATAGATACAGCATAAAATGCATTAGAAGAATTTTTTTTAAAAAAGTAACAATCATCAGAGTTGATATAGAACATGTCTAAAATAAATAAAAACGTATGTAGGGTAAGCAATGCTTCGAATGATCTGTAATTGATATTCGAATACCATATATTTTCGATAACTTTCAATTACAACTATTATAAATTATATCATTTCCTCATATTCTTTATTAAGGAAAAAAAACTATTATTTTTTTAAAATAATGGAGACTTAATACAGTGCTTCTCAAACTTTCAATATTAGCGACCCAATTTTCAATCATATTTTTACTCCCCCTCACCATAAAACAAAAATGTAATGTTTGTAATATAATAATGTACTTTGATACTTAAACTACAATACGACTTTAATTATAAACCGTACAAATTATCAAGATAAGCATTAAATTTTGTATATGTTACTTTTAAGTAATTAATACTTTAAGTTATACCGAAAAGTCCATTGTATAATGCTCACCTATACTTTCTTGGTGCATTTAATTTTAAGGTATATTCGTCTTATAACGCGTACCCCCTTTAAGAAAAAACCTGAAATATAGGTGTGCAATGCTCTTACGTTTTGGAGTCATGTATTCGAGATATTATCCCAAGATTTTGAAGAAATAGTATATTCTAGAACTACAACCCTTTAAATTCATAATGAATGCCATTTCTTTTAAATAAACCGTATTTCGATATACTTAGAAGCTTAATTTTTTTTTATGCTCATCTTTTTTAATTTTTATAAAGCTATCCTTTTTTATACCTGGCGTATAATGCGCACTTATAAATTTCGATATTATTTTTTTGTATTAAAAGTGAGCGTTATACGGTACAATTTTACGGTACTTTTAAATGATAGGATAAGTATTATATGTTATTTTTCAAAGTTCAGAACGAAATTTGTTTTGCTTCCTTTCAGTAAATCAATATATTTTTTAATAATATTTTATTTTTGACTTTTCGATATGCTCGCCCCCCTCCACAGTTTGAGAAATGTGTGTTATCGTAATAATTATATTAATCCTTAGATATAAATTTAACGTAGCCAATTCTTTCTAAGAGTCGTTTTCAATTCGACAACTCACAAATGTTCAAAGAGTTGAGCAAGTAAAATCTCAATATTCCCAAATGTTTTTTTGTTCAGTGACCATGGTTACATGAAGAGAATAGTTTACCGACACAAAACATTTAATAGTAATCGGTTTTGTAAATTTTTGCGTTGTTGGTGACGTCAAGATCATAAATTGTACGTGAGTTGTACTAAATACTCGTCAATTTACTAGTAATCAATAATTAATAGTAATCAGTAAATAATTGTTTCTATTATATATGACATGTTTGGAGTCAGAATCAGTCTTAATTTTTAAAAGGGATCTTTATTCGATGAAATCCGTACAAGTTCTGACGCTGAGAGGCAGAGAGAAAAAGAACGCCAAAGTGAAATCTAAGTGTTTTACCACTTAAGTCAGATGAGAGAAGTACCTCTGATTTTATGAGTGTACTTGAAAGTTAATGCTGACATGTAGGACTATTAAACATAATGATCCGAGATTAAAATGTTTAGTGGTTAGGCAATGTTTCGGAGAAATAATTGGGTGATTAATTTAATACTTGAAAATGCAATGAAAAATAAAAGTTAAGAGTGCTATATCGGGAATTTAATTTTAAATCTAATTTAATTATCCTTACATATATCTATGATCCAGACTAAAAAGAAACAAAGAAGATAATGTTAAATATTAGTTGGTGGTCGAGACGCATCAAAATTAGAGAAAGAGATAGCTAGTACATACTAAGGGGGTTGCGCCATCTGTCTTCACCAAAACACTCAAAACAGGGAAAAAGATCACTGGGAGGGCCTCAGAATCGTAACTGTTTCACTTAAAGAATGAAATGTCTGTAAGGGACACAAGCTTTTGAATCTTGTTTTAAATATAAGAAAGATGTGCATTGTGTAGAACAGTTACCTTCAAACTTTTTCGACTCACGGAACCCTTATAACTATACGGTGTTGCGGTCATACAAACTACAGAGAAAGTAAATCCGTTTTTTCTTACACATTTATAATTTTCTTTCCTATTTTTTTTCATTGACTCGCAGAATCCCAGAGTTCCACCGAACACAGTTTGAAGACCAATGGTGTAAAATATACGTATTTAGGGCGATGGTAATGTCGCAAAAAATCAGTCTTTTTGCTAACTAAATGTTTTATAACTCTTATAAGAAAAAAAAGCAAAATTTCTCTTATCTTTTCTCCTTATTTATAGAACGTCAAATCGGGAATGGGTCCAAGCGATTTTGTAAGCCTCGTTCAAAAAACATCAAAAAGTAGCCTATATTTTTCATTTAAATTCTTAAATTGGACGTGATACTGTAACTACACGAATAGACAGAACATAACATTAACAAAGTCTAGAATATATTTTAACAGCCGAAAAATATTACTTTGAATTTCGAGATACCTTTTTTTTACCACTAATGCAAAATCAAAAAAACAACTCCACGCACATGCGTGTTCAGTCATTGGCGGGGTAGGAGAATGTTGCCAGACACAACAGGGAGCAAGCAGTTCTTTTCGATTGCATTAAATAATAATTACTTATCTCTTAGAAGTACAGTGGTAAGTGAGGGAGTAAGTGCTTATTCTAACGAAATACGAGGGTTACAGACGATGGACACCCGAATCGGGAACCCCTAAACTATAAATTCCGCAGCACTTCAACATTAGGTTATTTTTAACATAATTGTAATTTTAAAAGAAAATTATTTTTGCTCCCATAACTGAAAAAAAAAATCATGCTTGCCGTAGAAAGATTTGAAAAAATTCCAAGAAACCCAGTTTAATGTTATTTACGTATATCGGAGAAAATTGTACTGTTTTTGTAATAATTAAGAAAATTGAGTGCAAATTTTAACGCGACTAAGTATAAAAATTAATATTCATTGAATACGAACAATATCATTCATTTAAAAAGTATGAATATATAATCTCGCAGAAATATGAATTCGATTGTTTTTTTTAAAGTCTTTGCTGAAAAAGTGAATCTTGAATTAAATAATTACAGGCAAAGAAATTATCTAACTCTTAGTAAAAATAAATAGGGATTACCGTTATTACCCCTTTGCGCGTAAGTATTCAATTACACTCTAGTGTTACTTCTAATCATTCTACGACCACAGAAACGCATCCTACAGATTATTCTTTTCCCCTCCCCCCATTCCCCCTACTTCTGAAACAATACCTAGTGGTTGCCACAACTCCAAGAGAAAAACATAAAAAAAATAAGTTAAAATTCATGAGACGGTTGAGGGAAAAGAAGAGGGGTCTAGCAGGGGAGGAAGAAAGTAATAAACCGGAATCTATTAAACTTGAGCACAGACGAGAATGCAACTGATCCATCCGCGGCTCGGAGTGAAGTGGTCAGTACCCCCTCTACACACACCCCATATCGGAAGTATACCCAAAAATAGCCTGAATACGAAAGACGTTCGTCTCAATAATTTAAGAAAGCAATCGCAAGTTTAATTTGGGAGAACGGTTTAAAACCCCCCTGGGGCAATGAGTTCAGCCCCAGCATACATTACAGCCCCGGAATTGTTCAAACAGCTACAAATGGGCTGAAGATGTCTTTGGGGGCAAAGAGAGTCAAGTCAGGTATTTGGAAGCCTCTACTATCTCCATATGTTTGAAGCGGAAAGAAAACGCATTAATCGAATACTTTTATTTTCCAAGATGTTTCGTAAGGTAACATTTTATTTAATTTAATTGCTCACACACACAGAGTATCTTATTAATTTAATTTAAATGTAGTTTCTACTAAAAGAAAATATATTAGACAATTTAAGCTCGGTAAGAAAATTACTAAGTCTTTATATGCATTATGGGTGTGGGGTATTTCTTGTCGATTTATGGGCGTTTCATTTAATGAATGTAGGCTGCAGTCGCATAGTAGAGGGGAAAATAATGTAAGTGCTAAAGTTTACCTGTTCTTTGTGACGGTGAAGTGTAAGGAACATAAATTTACATAACCCAAGATTGTTGTGTACACTGGACGTTATCTATCACCTCTTGCTGTCTTTGTGGGAGGAGATGAATCTCACGTCGTAAAAGCTCTGATGCTTGAAATAAAGTCTTGGAAGGCAACTTTCATACAAGAGGGCATCAAGATCAAATATTTTTAGAGTAAAGGAAGTTAATCTATGTAAATGATAATCAATAGGCACCAAATTAGGAGAATAAGAAAAACACATCGACAATACCGTCATCGAAAGATAAACCATCGACAATATTGTCAATTGTATAATCCTCTAAACTTGGCATATACTATGCAGCTTGTTACGGCTGCAGTATTGTCTTCGTAAAATTAAAAAGACAATCAATATCTCACGCACGTTGTATAACTTCCCATGTTACCCTCCTTCTGAATATTTTTACCTCTTCCAGTTATATTCTGTAGTATCAGAAATATCATGTACCTATATGTAGAATAGCTACATGTGTCGCTGTTCAGCGATTATGGTCATCACAGTCATGTATTACATTTCCAAAAACGAGAATAAACGGGATAAAATTTCCCAGCTAAACCCCATTATATTTTAATGGATGATTGCAGCAGCAGCATGGAACATCACACTATCGTCCTGAAGGCCAACACAATTCCCGGTTGATGACACAGAATGTTTTGTATCAATTAAGATCGCAATCTAATTGAAGTCAGCATAAAGGATGACATTTGGTTTGGCAATGAACATGAATTTCCAGTGAATTTATTCCCTTCAAATCTCACTCTACACTAAGCAAAACCTTGGAATAAAGTTCTTTTTTCAACGTTGGTGCAAATGATCCGAGGCTGACACTTTACGTTTTCGAACACGAGTAACCCAGTTCCCTTCTATCCAAGATCATTAACATTGACTCATTTTTGGTCTGAAGAAGCAAGGGAGGTAGATATTCTAGCCTTGTTGATCTGTAATAAGCTTATGTGGAACATAACAATTTAACTTTGCGATTCCAGCTAATTTTTTTCGAAGAACGTTGAATACTTCATTCACTCTGGCATCATTAGATTCGGGCTTGGTGAGTGAGTGAGTGAGTGAGTTTGGTGTTTTATGGCGCAACAGCCAGTTTTGGCTATACTGCGCCAAACATTCATAGGTCTGTGATCTGGACGGGAAAAGAAAAGGAGAAATTGGATGACAAGATGGAGGGTCGAAAATAGAGAAGGATCACTGGGGTACCCCGGGGTTGTGACACCCGTGTTCACCAAAGATAGTAAATCCCCTTGGGAAAAGGAAAAGATCACTAGGGTATTTCGGGATTGTGACACCCGTCCCCACCTAAAGAAGGTGAGCCCCCCTGAGGGGGATATTCGGGCTTGGTCTTTAAAGCTTGTGATCAAGATCTCTTCTTTTACAGATGAAGACCCTTATCTTGACAGATTTTAAAAATTTCTGCCTGCTTCCATGAATTTCCTAAGCCATCGACAATATCTTTAATTGTATTCTTCTCTATGAACTTGACGTATACTACGAGGTTTGTTACGGTTGCAGTAATGCCTTTGAAAAATTCATAAATAAATGTCTTACGCGCGCTTCTTATGACTTTTTGCAGCAATCTCCACCATAGGATCAATTTCCTGTTAGGTGAACCAATGACATCTCGACGGTCACGTAGTTTCACGTAGGAAAATATCAGACAGGACAATCAAACGCTTATGCTTACGACAAGTCAACCTTTGACCTCTCTTTATCCAGACGACAGAGAAGTGACCGGCGCAATTCCCACGTCAATCTCAGACTGCAAAGCTAACCGCACAAGGGGTGACAAGGACCAATGTTCGAATAGTAATACCGGATATGACCAAACAGAAGTGATTTTGCGTCACATGGTGCTTGGAAAGGCGTGACGTATTCCATCTTTAAAGAGACACTAAAAGATGAAATCCAAACACTTCGACACTTAACTACGCTCTAACACAGACTCTCCAAGAGACTCCCAGACCTTCTCTCAGTCTGGTTTCCAATTTGGCTTGTACGCTCTAACACCTACAGTGACCAATCAAAGCTGTAGACACACACACAACGAGTCACAATGTCTTCCTAACGCAGCCTTTCACAAAAGTAATCCTGCTTTGCCAGCTGAGTGAGTATTAGCGTCGCACTGTTCAGCTACACGAGGGTTTTTGGCAACGGTGTGCTTTGCCAGAGACCTCAGCAATGCTGCGCCTAAGCAACTTCAACAGATTTAACGTGTATCAGCTCCTCTACACTGCGAGTCTTGAGTGGCACCAGGAATTGAGCCCACCACATTTTATGCATGCTTTTAAATATTAAGGAGACTATTTAATAAACGCGGGTGACGTACACGTGTTTTACAATGTCTTTTTATATTAATACTGAAATCTTTTCTATCGAAAAAAATGTTCGAAGTTTGAGAACCTTATCCTTTAACTTTGGAATAATGGTTTTTTAAAAACTTGTTTGGCGATTTTTAAGGAAACAATGCATGAAACCATATAAAAAAAATGCTTGTAAATTTTTACCTGGTTAACAATGAAACATTTTTTCAGAGAAAATTTTATTCACTCAGAAAGTAGAATCTAAATCTTACACTTAGTTAATAGACAGTGAAACAAATTCTCCTTGAGACTTTTTTTTATATGCCAAAGAAAATTAAAACATAATTAAATGCTAGAATGTCTTTCATAATTCAAAACAAGCTATAACTTATGACGATATGAAAAAAAGCCCACATGAAACATTCTTAGCAATTCGCGACACTTATTTTTTAACAACTGTGTTCTGCTTGGTTGAAAACATTTTTTTCTGTTGATGACACTGGATACTCTACATGCTCCATTCATTTATGCTGTAATTTTATACATCACAATCATTTCCTTCACTAGTTGATAATACAGACCTCATTAACAACCCAATTAAATTAAAAGTATTTTCAATCAACTACATGACACATTCCAAAGGCATAAACGGAAGTAGAAGATAACATGAGTATTTCCTGTTTTCATACCAGAAACTGAATATTTC
>BMAV01019321.1:130715-148259 GCA_019973955.1 Trichonephila inaurata madagascariensis
GGTGACAAGGACTAATGACCGAATAATAATCCCGGCTACGTCTAAGCAGAAAAGATTTTGTGTCCCGTGTCTCTTTTGAATGCGTGACACATTCCACCTTTAAAAAGACACGAAAAAGGGAATCCCAGACGCTAAACACACTCTCTCTGACTCTCTATCAGATTCACTTTGACTTTCGAACCCACTATCTGACCTTTCAAGGCTCCAGCATAATGAGCATCTTGTCGTCCTAACGCAGCCTTCACATCAGTCATCCGGCCTTAATAACTCCTCATCAGTATTATCGCAATATCTTATCGGACACCTTCTATCAATTCATTAGTCATTCTTGATGTTCTGCGGTAAGTTTTAGCCTTCAGATATCATTACAGACAGGGGCGTGGCTACAGCCGTATCAATGATACGAGGCCCCTAAGCCACAGGGGCTCCCGCGTGTGTAACTACAGTACCACTAACAGGGCTTTCATTTTTTTAAAAAAAGGGCACTAAAGGAGTTTTGATACGGCACCCATTCAAAATTAGCTACGCCAGTGTTACAGAAAGGAATCGAAGGTGTTAGATTAGAGGAATAATCTGGCTCTGGAAAGAGAGTTGCCTAGAAATAAAATCAGACTCTTTGAAAACATTTCATTTAGCAGTTATTCGGTACGTTTCCTTTACATATTGTGGTACTATTTTGTTGAAACTTGCAGCCTGGTAGCAGCACAGTAAACTTAAAAATTGTTAACTTGTACCTTTGAGAAATAAATTAATAGAAACTTCATTTTTCCACTTCAGAAAATTTTTTTTGTATAAAGTTCAATTTCGTTTTATTTACTAATGAAATTGGGAATTTATTTTCTGCTGCATTTCAAATAATGCTTATAAAAAGGCAATAAAACTGTACATCGAGAGTCACAAGTTTCTATTTGATACTTAATCTGCATATCATGGGATATTCTGCAATATTTAAGTATTCTAAATAACCCTAGTCAATAAACGGTCTTAGTTTACGACTTCGAGTTCCAAAATTATAAAGAAAACTAATTAGTTAAATTAACTCAATTACTATGACCTACTGTTGTGAGTAACTGCTGATGTTCGTAAATCTCTAATGATGCAAATATGATGATGCCGATGAAATGAAAACTGTTTCAATCATTACGAATCAACACTTGACAGAACTAATTCTTATACCTTTGGCAACATATCAACCACGTTCTTGGCGATTAGTAGTCAAAAAGAAGACCAGCAATATTCTTCAGGTTTTGAATAACGCAATACTTGTGACTTTATATTTTAGTGATAAAAATATACTTTTATAAGGACTAATTTTTTAAAACTAATTAAAATATCTTTAAATTTCAACTTATTTTTTGTACACGTAAATTGTGATGGTTATTGAATAATTATTATACACTACTCAAAACAATTAAAGGATATTGCAAATCTTACATGAAAAAAATAACGGTAAAAGCACAATTTTTTTTTCTTGCAGAAAACTGAAGACGGGATCATAACTAGTAATTTTTCTCGTTTTCAAACTTCAGAATATGCAAATTTTGAGTAAAAATGATGAACCGGCTGAAAGCATTTCGAAAGCCAATAATTATATAAAAAAAGATATATTATATTCTAAGTGTATGAGAGACAAGGTTCCCTCAAAACTCCTAATAGGTCTAAGGATTCCATGATTCGATAAAGTTTGAAGACAACTGTGTTTTAGAGCACAACTTGTTTATATTATTTATTTCAAAAAATTATTTTATTCCAAAAAATCTTCATTTTCTCGTACTATCTTAGCAGTCAATTGTGGAATTAAGAATTTGAGAAATAAATAAAAATAAAGATACAAAAAAAGAAAAAAAAATGACTATATTTATTTATTTTCTTATCCAAAACTTTTACACATACATGCATGACATTCGTTCTGTAATTTGCTTCATAAGTTCTCATACGAAATTGGGGTTTTCGGATAACATATTTAAAAGAAAAAATTTGATTCTAAATGTTAAATACAATATAGACACTAAGTGGATACATGTTTTATATAACTGTTTTTATTATTATTTTTACCCAAAACTAAAATTCCGATGGTAGTTGCAAGCTCTAAATTTACTCGTAGTTTGTGACGGAGAACGTCAACTATTCCTCTTGGGGAAACTATTCTTTAATAGTGATTTTAGTTTAAAAACCGCTTTCCGTAGAGTTTACTTGATTTTACGTTAACGTAAAGGCTATTTAAACCCTGGCATATTGAAGTGTATAGTGTTAATAGTGAAACCTCGGAATATATATATATATATATATGTAAGGATAATTAAATTAGATTAAAAATTAAATTCCCTATCTAGCACTTAACTTTTATTTTTTATCATTACCTCTTCAAGTATCACACTAATCACCCATTTATTTCTTCCGAACATATGGCCTAGCCAATAAATATGTCTAATTCCAGATCGTTATATTTAATAGCCCTATATGTCAGCATTAACTTTCAAGTGCACTCGTGAAATCCGCGATCGGTGTCTTAAGTGTTAACCCACTTAAAAATTTTGGTGGCGTCCGTTTTTCTCCCTGCCTCTTAGCGTCAGTTGATGTCTAACTTTCCTCAAATAAAGAACTTTTTAAAAATTAAGCCTGTTTCTGACTCCAAAACATGTCATATATATAGTTGAAAGTGATTTGCGACTAAGAAGTCGTGTGGGTTAAAGTTAATATTCATCTTAGCATCCTCCTCGGAGTTCTGGAAGAAAATAGAAACGGATTTGTACTAAGCTGTCGTTGTTTGAGAGGGAGTTGTATGAGGAACTACGAACAAAGATAAGTCTTCTTGAATAATCTCATAAATTAGATTAAAAATTCGGACATGAAATTGCTATCAGGGTTAAAAAATAAGTTGTAAATCGTTCTTAAAGTGTTAGATCTAAAATAAAAGTAACTAGTTTTAAAATTCTGTTTGTTTCTTTTCCGAACCCTCTTACACCTGAAACCTCCGGGTTGCGACAAGTTCATCAGCATCCAACACTATATTATACGAAGTTTGTCCCATATACGAAGCGAACTAAGTACCGCTTTGGAAAAACTCACGTAAAAATTTTTTATTTAAAAACACAATTTATTTTTACATGAAAGAGCACGTAGTAAACTACTTTTCTGCATAATTACCACCATTGTTCAGACATTTGTCATATCGGGAAACTAATTTGTCTATACCCTCTTCAGAGAAATATGCCGCCAATGAATAGCTAGCTCTTCGTGGATATATTCATCACAAAGAATCTCATTGCAAACCGTCGGTTTTCACGAAGTTTCTCATACACTTTTTCAACCCAAACCATCATTGACTACAGAAGGTTGCTCCCTCCGCGCATCGTCATGAACATTGGTGTGCATATTATTGAATTATCAAACACATTTCTTACCCTTTCGACACTTAGCACATTTCCTTTCGCCATAAATTTCTACAAGTTTACAATGAATTTCAACTGGTTTAACATTCCTTGAGTTTGAAAAGCGGATTACTGAGCGCATTTCACAGTCGGCGAGATCGGCAATCGTCTTAAACATTTTGAACACTCTCTAACACGTAAAAACAACACAATCCGATCGTAACGATGTCTATGTACTGACTATCAACTAGAAACACGTGTGCGCAAAAGTTGAACTGCCTCTGTGGTTGCGGTCTAACGAAACGGCACTCAGTTTCCGTATACGCCCCGTAATAATGCTAGCTGTTACCCGCTCTCTTCTCTGTGTATGGTACATTATTTTTAAATTATCTTTATCTAAATCCTTTCGTTAAGCTTTTGAGAAGGTAACCATTATGGCTTTCGCCTTTTGATTTAAAAATAATTAGAATTAGTCGATATCCGTAGACTCAATTTTTTTTGCGGATCTCTACTCAACAAAAGAAGCATGTTTGCAATATTTCAAATTTGTTATTCTAATAGTTCCTAAACGGGAGTTTTTTGTGTATAAAATCCTCCGCAACCTCTCTAGGATGTCAGTTTCCGCAAAACAAACTCTTAGGGGATCTCTACTTAACAAAAGAAACATATCTGTCAAGTTTCAAGACTGTAGGTCTAATAATTCCAAATATCGTAATTAATGAGTCGTTTTTCACCATTGGAGAGAGAGAGAAAAAAATTATGGAGGGACCTCGAAAATTATTATTTAGGGTCTTATTCAGTCTATTTAGCAATAGGACCAAAATCTTGAAAGCGTTTCCAGAAAGAAGATAGACTGGTTCTTTCAATATTCAGATATCTTGTACTAATCTTTTTAAGCTTTCGAATGGCTCACGTCACAGCAAACTTTAATCGATTCTTTTATACTGAAATCAAATTTGATTTCCAGAAATCAGTCGGAAAACATGATTTCAGCAAAATGCTTGTTCCGCCTTTTCATGGCGTAACACAACCATTTGGTTGTCAGGAACACCCGGATCAAATTTAATTAGATCATTACAATTAATTTCGTGATACTGATTGGACGTTTGATGCTATTTATTTAATTTCATCCATGTAAAAATAATTTTACTCAATGATGGTTGAAACAAAATTATACTAGTATAGAATTAATTTCATAGTATTTTGAATTTCACAATTTAGATGTATACTTTAATATACCAGGTGTGCGAAAACAATGACTACACTTTCAAATTTTAATTACAGATAAACTAACAAAGATATTCACTTACGTTTTTTGTGTTTGTTTGATTAAAAAAAACACCAAAAATAACATTATCTCCACTTCTTCTAGGTTAACCAGAATTTGTTTTGTTATAAATATTTCATGCCACTTATAAATTTTAGACGAAGGCGGACTTCCTTTACAGGAAGTCCAAAATTTACGCTGAACATGCATTACAGATTTAAATTCAACAAACCATGCTACAACTTGCCCTTGTTCTTGCGGTGAAGCCATTTTGAAACAAGTATGTAGCAAAACGTGGGCATTGTAACGGGTCTATCCACGAATATTCCACTAATCCTCTTGGGTAAAATTATTCTTTTTTAGCTGTGAGTTCAGTTGAAAACCTTTCTCGGTGAAGAGGACAAGATTTAAGCAAAAGAGTTCTTCTATTTAAACGTTGGCATTAGAGTAAACGATGATGGTCCATGGTTGAAAGCTGAGATTGAATTGTGAATAAGATCACGATCGGAGGTCGTATAGTTAAGCAAGTTATCTAAAGAGAAGAGCACTCCAGTGCTTTTATTTATATTTTAGTTGAATTAATTGTGTTGATTAATTAAGTAAAAGTAGTAATAAAATTGTGTTAAAATTACTTTGTTTGATCTTTGCTCGAGCCTCCCAAATACCAACGACCTCATGGTTGTTATAGCGTTGCACCATTTATCCCCTCGTAGTTTGCATTTCATTAAACAGAAAAATTTCTCTTTATGGAACATAAAAAAACTGTAAGTAAGTAAACCTTTGTTTATTTTTAATTCATTTTTGAAAATATAGTCATATTTTTGGCACACCCTGTATTCATTCAGAAAACAGAGCCATGCTTTTATAAATTTTCTTCCTCGTGAAGGTTGAGTTTTAAATTAAAAAAATAACAGTCAAATTTTTCAATGGAATTTTAAATATTTTCTTTTGTTTTTATTAATATATTCCTGTGCATGTAAATGTTTGTGTTTTTCCTAAAAAATAAATTTAAATGTTGGATATTGCATTTAAAAGGCATTTTTTTTTGAGGTTGTAAAGGGTCGAGCTCATTTATATCTCTTTATGCTAGCAATTTCCTTTTCTGTTTTTTCCCCGCTCTAAAGGAATGAATAGTAGAATTTTAATTCCTCAGAATTTCCTACTTTAACATTTCAAATGTTAGCAATTAGCAGCAATGTTTATCATTTTCACTCTCAAAGCATTTACTGGTATACCAATTAATATAAGTACAATTCTAATTTTATTCCTTAAATCCTTATACTTTTACGAAATATAAATAAATTGCAGTAATTAGTAAAAATTCCATTAACGCAATAATTAAAAACAATAAGCTTTTAAGAACCTACATTTCTGGAGAAAAATGTTGTGCAGAACTTTTAATGAATTAAAAAAAAAAAGAACCCTTACATTTCTTACTGCTGAAGATCTATTTTACTTAAAAGTAGACGCGTGGTCAAAAACATTTTACGAGCCAACACTAAAAAGTTGAATCCTCGCTGTCACCTTTATAAAACACGAACAAATTACTAAAATAGAACGCGTATGTATGCTTTCTTAATGATACTTTACCTCCGCATAAATTATGAAATAACATCATTTAGTAAATAGCGAATTTAAATTCCAAGAAAATAGCTTTTCGCCATTAAGAGTCCTTCTCATTTCCCGTTCTTATACGCAAAAGAAAAACCCGTCACAAAAACGCATCTCTAAAAATTAAACGCAACAAAATAGAAGGGGGTGGGCGAGCCAGGGGCGTTCGGACAAGTAAATCAAATCTCCCCTAACTACACCTCAGCATAATGAGGTAGAACTGGAGATTAAAAGAGTCTTTTAATTGCTTCACAGTTCGTGAACTGCAAATTCCTTCTCTTTCCACGGCACTATTTTCTTTTTACTTCAATTAAATCTCAAAAATTTTAAAAGGCTTAATTGCTTATTTTTAAAAGAATCCCTCGCGCCGCCTTTAGTTTAAGTTTTCCTCATTAAATTTCCCGCTTCCATGATGTTTGGCGAGAAGAGTTGAGCTGTTTCTTTCCTTCTGCTAATGACTCGCAACGCGCAACCCAAATTGGTGGGTAACAAACGGGGTGTCCTTCAATTAGTGCTAAAGGTCGAATCCTGTTGGTTAATAATTATTGTGTTCTCCTTGTTAGAAGAGGACAGGCTTTAATAATTAGTTTCGAACCCTCCTCTCTGCGTGGCGCGCAACCTTAATTGCCAGCTCAGTGTACCGAGTTTACGCCGTAACGAATTTGCATGAATATGAATTTTATTTTATTCTTTTCTCATGGCAACAGACTTTATTTCGCGGAGAAACGAATTCATTTTGAAGTTAGATACTAATATTTTAATCTAGGGGAGCTACATTAAAAGCACACTGCATAATTATTTTCTCACTCAATCGAACATCTGCGTAAGCTCGTAATTAAGCTCAGAATATATTAAAATACTGCTATCGCGCCATGCTGACAACTGATACGGAGCTATTGTTCTTTTTCATTAACTGATGTATCGTTTCGTCTTTTAATAGAAAAGACCAAATAAATAGACCGAATAGTCACCCCCCTCGAAATCGATAAGGTTGGGTTTGGGGATGTTTATATAGCGGCCCCCGAAAATTTCTCGGCTCATTATGAAGATTTTTAAAACGTTTAGCAGAGCTGCTAAAATGATGTAACTTTGCAACAGCATAAATGATCACTTGGTAATATGTCTCTGAAAGAACATGGACGACACATGGAAAAACATGTTGTAATATGGAAAAGAAAATTTTACACCAAAGGAATCTTTTGTACGCGTATAAATACTTTTATTACTCTTTAAAATATGATGAATAAAATTAAAAGGATTTAAATCTTTGTATTGAAGCCCAGTGGCTGAGCGGTTAGGGCATCGCGCTTCCACACCACAGGTCCGGGGTTCAAAGCCCGGGCTGGGCAAGGTTGAATTAGCTTTTCATCCCTTCAGTGTGTCGATAAATGAGCACCAAGCTCGCTTGGGAACTTAACACTGGAGGTTTCACGTCAGACTGACCACCTGACCGGAACATCTGCTCATGCACCTCAGGGCCCAAGGTCGCGCATATTGAGTTGGGCACAGTAAGCCTTGGACTTCATGAGCTGTTGCGAGTGAGTGAATATTAATGTCGCACTGTTCAGCTACACGAGGGCTTTTGGCAATGGACCACTTAATTTTGAACCATGGTCAAGTGACGTGGACGACACCTGAGCTGGTACCACTCTCTCCTAACTACCACACCACACCAACGGGAGAACGTTTCAGCTCTCGACAGATTTAACGTGCATCGCTGCCCTACATGGCGGGTCTTTAGTGGTACTGGGCTCGAACTCATGACATGCCTGCTATGATCCGATACCTTGACCACTGGGCTACCGCAGCCCCCATGGCTGTTGCACCACTGAGTTAAGTTAAATCTTTATATTATACAAAAGTTTGAAATTTTATTCATAGAGAATGTGTCGCATAAAAACTTCTATTTTTAATAAATGAAGGGAAATAAAATTTAATATTTATGCTAAATACAAACAGTTTATAATTTGTAAAGGATTATTTAAAGAAAATATGATATTAGCCCAAATGAAATATTTAGGGTGTTTTTAACTTAGTTCTCGCCCTCTCCAAGTATAAGAAACTGCCTTGTTATATGTATTTACATTTAGGTCTGTATGAAGTGCATGTCAAAATTTTAAAAAAATACAGATCTTCGTGTAGATCATATTCATATAGCTTTAAAATAAATATTAGATCCTCAAAATTATAGTAAAATCAGTTTTAGGGAAATATGAAAAAAGAAAATAAATCGATGTAATCTTACACAAAAGATGCAAAACAAAGAATTTTTTTTCCTTTCAAATTATATGTTTTATATGTTAAGATATGATTGCTTTTTATAAATATAAAATTGTAGATAAAATACACACAAATTCCTATAAATTTTCTATAATACTTCTCTTCATTCAAATATCGTTAGTTTGACTTTTTAATAATTTTGATTCTTAAATTTGAAAATTATTTACATTTGTATGTAAAGACTTTTGTTGAGAAATAGTGCATAAGAGAAAGAAACATTCAATCTGATTCTCACTTGAAACGAACCAACATATATTGAAAAAATAAAACAAGGTTTAATTTAATATTTTTAAAAAAATTTTTAAGGTTTAAATTTCGAGATAATGCGCATAAATGAATAATTTTATGATATTTAGGGTCACCTAACCTAAAATATGGATATGAAATTGTTCTAAAAATACTATTTCAGTAAACAAGTTAAATGCAAATTTTGGGGGTGGGGTGGGGGAAGAACAAATGACATATTTTTTAAAAATGTTCTCCTTTTATAGAAAACGATTTTTGAAATATACAGTTTAGAAATGGATTCATTCTGTTTTAATATATCAGAAAAGAGAAATTCTAACAGAAAACACCAGCTATTATTCCGATTAATTGTAACTCTGAAAATAATGTGAATTCTTCAAAAATCCTAACTCAGTCTCTGTACAGAATTCTTAGCAATATATTAGCAAAATATTATCATAGAAGCATTTTCTATGAAAGAAGAATGTTTTGAAAATATTCCTGCTTTTTTTTTTGCCCCCTTCCCCGAAAAAAAATTAATTTAAATGATTTTTTATCCTAATAGTATTCTTAAAACAATTTTATTTGTATATCCTCATTCAACTGACACCATTGGCACACAAAAGAGGAGAGGGAAGGGGAGGGGTCCTTGGGTCCGAACCTCTCCTTCATAGTCCTTGAGTTTTTTTCTTCGATTGATTATAATCCTATGTAGTATATAGTACGTAAAATTTAATTAAGTATTTGTCATTAATATTTAATTTTCTTAATTAATGCTAACTGTTCATTCAATCATTAATTTTTACTGTTTTTTTCTTCCCGAAAATCGACAAAATCAAAAGAATGGGTTGGGAGGAGAACTGGAGCATGATACTTGTTCAGTGTTGAACAAATAAATTTTGTGACGCCCACAACAACAAGTGAATATTTGTCGCGAGAGGGCGCTAGTGTGTGTAGGGCAGTGTATGTGTAAACCGAGTAAGAGCAAGAGCGTATGGAGAACACTCTAATATAATTCTTTTTATCTTAGTCCTAGCCATTTAATGTGTAATGTAATTTTTTAGAGATTTTTAAAAATATGTGTAGTGAATCAATGCGTGTACATGGTCCGTCAGAGCCTGAAATGGCCGGGACTGAAGAAAAGGAATTGTAGTGTACGCAATAAGCACAAATGAAAACAAAGAAAGCGTCCTTTTAGTGGAGAGAAAATTGATATTGTCACTTGGTGAGAGGTCAGTCATCAATTTTCTTATTTTGTGTTTTGAGAAAAATTATTTTGTGGTTTATAAGTGGTTGAAATAACTTTAATTTGAGATTGAGATAGTTATTTTGTGACTTATAAGTGTTTAAATTGTGACTGGAATAACTTTAATTTGTATTTTGAGATAATTATTTGTTATTTATACGTGTTACATTTGTAGTGGAGATAACTTTAATTTGTGATTGAGATAAATATTTTGTGATTTGGTGGTTCATTTTTTTGGCTACCTTCATTTGTCTTCATAACTTCATTTGTCGCTAAGTTAATTTTAATTTGTGACTTGAGATAATTATTGTGATTTATATGTGTTTCATTTGTGGTAGAGATAATTAAATTGTGATTTATTTGTTTCATTGGGGATTGAGATTACTTTACTTTGTGAAAATGAGTATAGGTAAATTTAAAAAAGATGAATTGCGGTCTATTGCAGAAGTGTTGAAATTGGTTCTCCCAGACAATGCTCAAGTTCTAGATTTAAGAAAATTAATACAGGAGAGTGATATTTATAAAAATGATAAGGAAACGTATCAGGCTGTTGTTGATTGTGTGTTTGAGGAGATAAATGATAGGAGAAATGAAGACGAAAATAGAAGAAATGAAAACGAAAATAGACTAGAAATTGAAAAAATTAAACTGTCCCAGTTAGAGAAGGGGTTAGAAATAGCAAAATTACATAATCAATCAGGCAAAAATGTACCTTTACAAAATGAAAATCAATTAATTACAACTGAGTGTAATATTGAAAGCTTGATTAAAAGCATTAAAACATTAACAATCCCGGTACCCCAAAGAGCAGAGTCATTTGATTTATTTTTTCAATCAATCGAAAAGGCATTCAAAACTAAAAATGTTCCTGAGAATTTAAAACCCGAAATTCTTTTGAATATTCCAGGAGAGAAAGCAAATAATGTAATGAATTATCTTCGAGAAGAAGATTTAAGTGACTATAATAAATTGAAGACAATTGTGTTAAAAGAATTTCAACCGACCCCCTATGAATGTTTAAATCAATTTAAAAAGGCTCAAAAATTACCTAGCGAGAGTTATGTTCAATTCGTTTCTAGATTAAGTGCAAATTTTAATTAATTTTGCCAATTACGGGAGGTCAATGATTTCAAGTCAGTTTGTGAATTAATTATATCAGATAAAATAATAGAGACATTAGACCGAAAATTAAATGCGCATATTGGCGTTAAGCAGGATGAAATGTGGTTTAAGCCGCAACAGCTAGCTCGCGAGTGTCATATTTTTATATCATCCAAGGGAAAATTTAGAGAATAGAATTCATTTCCTAAGTTTAAACGTAATGAGGTCTATAATAATCGTGGATAAAAAAATATTTCAAGCGTAAATCTGTCTTCTATTAAAAATGGGAAATGTTTTTGTTGCAAATGGAAAGAATTCCACCCGCTGTATTCATGCCCAAAATTTAAATCTCTCAACGACAGTGAAAGAGTGGATTTCGTAAAAGCTAATCATTTGTGTTTTAAGTGCTTTCCCCCTAACTGCAATGTCAAAAGCTGCTGTGCGAAGGACTGTTTTTGTGGGAAACCACACAATTGCATGATTCACTTTCCGAAACCGAACAAGGAATCTTTCGTTCCCAACCAAATAGTTGGTGAAGGCCCGTTCTCAACCCACTCGCAGATGTGTTTAAGGGAACGGAAAGATCAGATTGCGTCGTTTCCTCCCAAGGTGGAAATGAAAACAAATCGTTCGTAGCAACGAGTTTCTTTAAAAAATAAAACAAAAACAGTTTTACTGAGTCATGTTCAGTGTTTCTTTAGGGATAGATTTGGCATCTTACATGAGGTAAGAGCGCTTTTAGATGGGGGGAGTCAATCAAATTTTATTACTAAGGATTGTGCAGATAGATTACAATTATAAAAAATGAGAAAATTAATTTGTTGGTAACGTGTTTAAATGAGTCAACAATGAGAATAAATGAGGGTATTACGACCTCCATATGTAATGATGATTTAAGTTTCAAAAAAGAGCTAAATTTATTAGTTGTAAAAAAGATAACTGATTTGACTCCGTCTCAAATAATAAATGTTTCATTAAATAAACCAAGCGAAATTAAACTAGCCGATTATAAATTTAATATTCCTGGTAAAATTGATTGGGGCGGAAATATTTTACGAATTACTGAGACCAGGCCAAATAGATTGTGGAGATTCTCGACTACTTTTACAAAATAATGTGTTTGGATATGTAGTTAGCGGAAGTGTAGGAGATGAGGTTGCGACATAGCCATCCTGTGATGACTATGTCGTTCCGGATCCGCGTAAGCTAGAGGTGTGGGATTATCAAAATGATGAGACATCTTGGTTCTTAATACAACTTTTATTAAGAATAACTTATATTACTTAATTCTAATTGACAACTTTCTTAAAGTGAGAGTTAACACCCAATTAAACCTTATATTCAAGTCAGATCACGCAACTAGATCATTTATCCTAATTATAATAAATTAACAGATTCGTCTAACTTCCTATACAAAATATTACCTTTTTTGTAGAGTCTCCTTCCTTCACCTATTGAGAGAATACCTATAACTTAATTTTAACTACGAAGATTCAGACTTCTTTATAATGAACGTAATCTTCTTTCAGAGATATAAGACATCTAACTCGTGATCAGAATGATTCCACACTAAGTTATCTCTAAACTTGCCGCTCTTATCATCAAAGCTTCTATCCTTTTAAAGTATATCTCATTTACATATTTGATCTGTTTATCTTCTTGGTATTGGGTTGGAAAGGTTTTGCCATTAATCGTGGCCGTCAAAGAACATAGGAGTTATGTTAGCAGAAGGACGCGAGAGACGTCACAAGGTGAGGGATAGTAAGATTCACTGTGGATTAATTAGAGATAGTGATTTAAATACATTAAAGTTTTTTAGGGAGTTAAAATCGATTGGTGTCAAAAACGAGAACTGTAATAGTGAGGAGAACGTTAGCTTAGAAATGTTTAAGCAGAGAGTACATTTTAAATTGGTAGATATGAGGTAGAACTCCCGTGGAAAAGAGATAGTGATGAGTTGAGTGATAATTTTAATTTAGAGAAAAGACGACTCGGAAGTCCTATGAGAAAAGTGATAAGGTGTTGTATTTTGAGTATTGTAAGGTTTTCTGGAATTATTTAGATGAGGAAATATTTGAGAAGGTGAAAAATTCTTTTATCTCAACGAATGACCCAGTTCTTTATTTTCCTCACCAAGTGATAATAAAAAACGAGTCTCTCACAACGAAACAGCAAATAGTGTTTGACGTTAGTACAGTGCATGCGAAAGAAAGGTGTTAAAAGAAGAAATGGGATGGGGAAAGTCAGATAGAGACATGGAGTTACCTCAAGCAACCGAGAAAGTTCTTCCTCTTGAAAGTGAACGAGCCAAAATGCTTAGTGTGGGTCCAGATGCTGTAGCACAACCTGACACTGTTCGGGAAGAAAAAGGTTTACCTAGAGTACTGCTAATTTCTGTCGATGAGATGTGTGAAGAAACATCAGTCGATGTGATAAAGGAGACAGCTAAAGAAGATATTAATCCAGTGGTACTTAGTAAAGCGCCAGTGAACTTAGATGATGATGAAATTGAAGTAAAACAGAAAGTGCGTTTTAACCCGAATTTAAAAGCCTCAAGCAACGTTATATTTGTGCAACATCATTGGCGTAAATATTCGCAAGTTCAGCAAGGAGTAGAAAAACCTACTCGGAAACTGCCTTTTATCCAACGACCAACAATGCGAAAAAAGGTGAGACTTAAGTCTAGAATGAGTGACATAGAGTCTCCAGAACTTCAAAATAGTGTTTTTAAACGGTTAGCCAAACAGAAAGCGCCTATTCCTGGTGATTTGTGGTATGAGGGAAAAGACTTGACCCCCGCGTTTTGGGACGGAAGAGATGGAGAGAAAATTTGCAAGAGAAAGACCCCTTTCCCCTTCGGGGGAAGCCAGCTGGTGAAACTTTAAGAGGTGAAATCGGATCCGTTCTCAAAAATGACCGGAGCTCTTAAGAGTACGTGGAGAACTAAAGCAGAGAAACAACGTTGAATGCCCCCTCTTCTGCATCACCAGTTAAAACAGGAGCGGAAATGGACATTTGACTTCTCTCCCCCCGGAAGCGAACACTCTTGAACAGGAGTCCAATAGATAAAGTGATTAGTCCTTGTGCATTGGACAATACATAGAATGTATCCTTATTATTATATTTTTTTTATTAACGTTGTGTATGCATTTATGTTAACCTTTATATATTCATTTAAAAGTGGAGTTTTTCATAATTTGCTAAGAAACTGTCTATTGTGGAATTTATATACGTATTTAGTGTTTACATATGTACTCTTAGAATTAATTCAGTAATGCTATTTGTGAAGTTTGATATTTTATAGTAAAATAATTTTGATTTTTTCACTTGTGTACTACATTAATATAAAGAGTGAGGAAGAATTAAGTATCTTTCTAAACTACTACTTAATTAGATTTGGAGAATTTTCCTATGTGCATTTTTTTGTATGTAAATAGTATTTTCCTTATTATTCCACATTTTAAAGATAACTCTTAGTGATACCATTTTTTAAGAATGTGCTAATTTTGTATTTACTTATGTGTTTATTTAGTATAGTGTTTTTAAAGCAAAACCCGTTACTTGTTCCCAAATTATGGGTCAGTTGTCAGCCAAGAGAATTTCTCAGGGTGTGGAAAAGTGAAAATAGATTTTTTGTGGAATTTCTGGATTAAATATCCTAATTAAAGAAAAGGAGTCTTAAATAAAGATCAGGTGCGCATGGTGACAAAGTCACCTAATAATAGTTGGATTTATCTAGTAAAGCTTTAATTGCAGCTTTAAAATTATTTTTTAGTAGACGAGAAAGATCAAAGCATGTATTTTCAGACAACGCAACCAAAGCTTTTGGCACATAGAGTTAAAAGACGTAGAGAAATTATTAGTAATTACGAGAGTAATTTGTGTAATTTTTGTGTGAAGAACGTGTTGAGTGGGATATTTGACACTTTGACCCCTGGTCATTTCCTAGTTGGTCGAAACTGAAGTGTCTTATAACAGGTTAAAAGTGTGGGAAAAACAAACAAAAATTGTGCAACAGATTTGGAAACGTTGGTCAAATAATTATTTGAGTACACTTCAGAATCGAAATAAATGGTATTTTGAAAAGAATAATGTAAAAATACATGATATGGTAATTCTGAAAGAAGATAATTTACCTGTGTGTAACTGGCCTCTTGGTAGAATTCTTGAAGTGTATCATGATAAAGATAATAAAATTCGAGTAGTATTAGTGAAAACTAAAAATGGAATTTTTAAACGTCCAATAACTAAAGTTTGTATTTTACCTTTTCCAAGTGAATAATGTATGTGAAAATTTCAAATTTGTGTTGTTTTTTTAATTCAATTTTGTGTGTTTGAGTACTTTACCTTTTGTGTATTGAACAATATTACTTTTATTGAGTATTAGTGTTTTCTGTGTTGTGTATTAGTGTTTTCGGTATTGTGTATTATTGTGTTATTTGTGAAAATTGTTGAATGTGTCATTCAACCCGGGGGTGGATGTTCAGTGTTGAACAAATAAGTTTTGTGACGCCTACTACAACAAGTGAATATTTGTCGCGAGAGGGCGCTAGTGTGTGTTGGGCAGTGTATGTGTAAACCGAGTAAGAGTAAGAGCGTATGGAGAACGCTCTAATAAAATTCCTTTTATCTTAGTCGTAGCCATTTAATGTGTCATGTTATCTTTTAGAGATTTTTAAAAAGTATGTGTAGTGAATCAGTGCGCGTTCGTACAATACTAGAATGGTGGACTTTCGACCCTGGTTCCCCCCTTTCCCTTGAAAAATTCCTGTGAGAGCCGCTGACTAACACTAACTATTAAAAAAGACCATTATGCAATGATATGCTTTTACAAAATCATGATCCTGAATTAGTAGCGCACACAGGAATTTTTCAAGGGGGGGGGGGGGCCGGGGTTGTAAGTTCACCATTCTTGTATCATGATATTTTTGATTTTGTCAATTTTCAGGAACAAAACACAGTAAAAAAGTAATTATTGAATAAATAATTAGCATTAATTAATAAAACTAATCATTAATAACAAATACTTCATTAAATTTTACGTATTATATACTTAGAATTATAACCAATCGGAAAAAAAATCAAGGGCTTTGGGGGGGTGGACTCCCAGGACCCCCCCTTGTGTGCGCCACTGTCCGGAATGTATTCGGATTACTTAAAAACAAAAACTTTGTTCGCTCAAAAAAAAAAAAAAAAAACCGCATAAAGTAGTTTAAAATCTAAACTCAAGTATTAAATGAAAATCTTAGTATTTTAAATGCTGATGGTTCATTAAGGCTATGGAATCCATAAAAGGAATATCTGTTCCAAATTAAAATAGCGACATACTTAATATTTATCCAAAATTGAATTTAATACTTGTTGAAAAAACGCTCTTATAATTCTCTAAATAAAAGGAGAAAATCCGAAAAACGGAAATTTAATACAAATAAATGTGAGATTTATTTTGAATTACTCCCGCACATAATTTCCTCTTTTCTTTTTTTACATACTGTTTGAATTTAATTCATCATTTCCAACTGAAAAAAATAGATAAACAAACCGAAAATAACTGAAATCTCAAGCAAAACCCAAACATGAACTGCTTCACTTAATTCACATAGCAATTGTAACTAATTTACCGAAAAAACAGCGTTTACACCCCACACAAATTCCGTCGATAAACCGAAATCTATTTCTAGTAGAAGAGCACTCCAGCATATGTGAGAACGTGTTGTTTTTTCACATATATTCCCTGCTCCTTTCTGATTTTACATATGGTCCATTCCACTGATGAAGTAACTTCCCCGGGGAAATCTGATAAATTCCTGGCCTTCCCTCGCTAGTAGATTACCTCTCTCTCTCTCTGCTTTTGTATCTAAAGGTGCGCGTGAAACCAAAAGCTTCAAAAATGAATGAATCAATTCGTAGGAGATGGATAAATTTGCTTTGTTGAATACAAGGGGTCTAAAGTAATTGGAATTAAAGTGTCTTTGTAGTATGATTAAAATTTCACTACATAACATAAGTTTGTAAGCTTTATTGTTATTTTTAGGGAATCAGATGCCTTCTATTATAAGAACAAGTTAATTTCTAAAAATATAAGCCTGCTTTTAAATTTAAATACAGTCGGACCTCCAAGTAACGAAGTCGCTAAATCCCGAAAAAAAGTTCGTTATATGGAAAAATCGCTATATAGAGATTCGTTCACTTTTCAATTTTCTTTATAAACCACATAAAACAAATTTTAAATTCATAAACACTATATATTATATTAAAAAAATAATTATCCATACCTTTTTGTAAATTAATATATATTTATTTCATATATCTTTCCTATCAAAAAAAGAAAAGTAAATAAAAAAAACAACCGCAAGAAAGTTTCTTAACGCTTTTATCAACTTTCTGAAGTATTAATTTTTTTTTTGATGCTCAAGCACTTACGTTTTGACATTTTCGAGCTA
>BMAV01019321.1:156841-171731 GCA_019973955.1 Trichonephila inaurata madagascariensis
CTAAGAGAGAGTGACTTATATTGAGAGAAAGATCTTATTGAATGGGGAAGAGAGAGAGAGAGAGACTTATATTATGTGTGAAAGAAAGATCTTATAGATTGAGAGGGACTTATATTGAGAGAAAATCTTATAGACTGAGAGAGAGGGAATTATATTGAGAGAAAATCTTATAGACTGTGAGAGAGAGACTTATATTGAGAGAAAGATCTTATTGAATGGGAGAGAGAGATTTATATTGTGTGTGAGAGAAAGATCTTATAGATTAAGGACTTATATTGAGAGAAAGATCTTATAGATTGAGAGGGACTTACACTGAGATAAAGATCTTATAGATTGAGAAGGACTTACATTGAGAGAAAATCTTATAGACATAGAGAGTGACTTACATTGAGAGAAATATCTTATAGATTGCGAAAGAGAATTATATTGAGAATAGATCTTATTGAATGAGAGAGAGAGAGACTTAAATTGAGAGAAATATCTTATAGATTGCGAAAGAGAATTATATTGAGAAAAGATCTTACTGAATGAGAGAGAGAGAGACTTAAATTGAGAGAAAGATCTTATTGAATGGGGAAGAGAGAGATACTTATATTGTGTGTGAGAGAAAGATCTTATAGATTGAGAGGGACTTATATTGAGAGAAAGATCTTATAGATTGAGAAAGAGAATTATATTAAGAAAAGATCTTATTGAATGAGAGAGAGAGACTTATATTGAAAAAAAGATCTTATTGAATGGGAGAGAGAGACTTATATTGTGTGTGTGAGAGAAAGATCTTATTGATTGAGAGGGACTTATATTGAGAGAAAATCTTATAGACTGAGAGAGGGACTTTTATATTGAGAGAAATATCTTATAGATTGAGAAAGAGAATTATATTGAGAAAAGATCTTATTGAATGAGAGAGAGAGAGACTTATATTGATAGAAAGATTTTATTGAATGGGAGAGAGAGAGACTGATATTCAGAGAAAGATCTTACGGTGCATTCTTGGTGGGATCCAAGTGAATGGATCATGAAGAAAAAGATCTAGCTTAGAACTCTATAAAAGTTACAAGCAACCTGATATAGTAAAATTCGCCAAATTATAGAGACTTAAATGAGCTGGTTATCTGGCTAGAATGAATGAACATCGTTGTTGCAAGAAGATCTTTCTGGCAAAGCCCATGGAAATAGACCTCGGGGCAGACTCCCGTTAAGATGGATTGACTGTGTCGAAAAAGACCTAAATATTTTTAAGGTCAAAAACTGGAAAAAAGTTGCTAAAAGTAGTGATGCCCCATCCAGGGGTGTTGAGGCATGGAGAAGTGACACTTTAAAAAAGATATTTAACTGCATCACAATTGACTTTATAATATTAATATTTTATCAATCAATTATATGAGCTTTGAATATTTTACATATTATTTTACCTAGTTGAGTAGTCTTCAAACTTTTTCGTTTCATGGAATCCCTAGAACATAAAGTTGCTTTCGTGGAACCCCTAGAACTAGAAAGTGTTTTCGTGGAGCCTCATTCCATACACATACTTCGAAGAATATATTATCTCTAAGTAATATTTAAAGTAGATCAACATGTTATAGGTAATTTATGTAAAGGCAATTAAACAAAGTATTACATTTATTATTAAAAAATTCTAATCTAATTTTTTTAATATAATTTACCCATTAATAATATTAATGTGTGATCCAAGTGTGTCACCTATTCATGCATTATATTTAGTAACAGGGATATGTGCTTGATTTTTTCATACAAACTGTCGAAGTCTAGGTCAATTGAGATTAAAAGCAATCGCATCACATATTCTGAGTTTAATTTGTTTTTGTAGCCACTTACGTTGAGAAATATATTTCATTTAAACACAATGTTCTGAATGGCATTAAAATGTTTACAGCTGTGTGAGAAATTCCGTTATTTTGCATGAATTGGCAACCTAAAATTTAGAAGCTGTTCTTGCTTTAAATTACGAGTAGATTTAACATCGAATCTGTTGATATGTTGATAAGTTGTTTCATCTCATCCATTATAAGTGTTTTTTTTCCCACAAATGCAAAAAAAAAAAAAAAAAAAATCATTAGAAAATTATTTAGTTTTGCAAGACAATTGTGCTAACTAACGAGTATAAAATTAGAACTCGAGATAGTAAACAATAGAATATTCACAATCTAGTAGGAAGCATATATATAAAGATAAAACGCGCGAGTTTTAATATTCTTTTATTATATTATAATAAAAGTTTAAAAAGTGTTGTAAAATAAAGTCAATATATGTAAACAAAATTTTCAGTTTTAATGAATAGGATGAGCTTTAGATACTTGTAACTATGCAAGCTTCATAGAGAACGTGAATCCATTTTCCATATGTATTTATTTCTTCTCGGTTTTTTTATTGTGATTCGTGGAAACCCTGGGTAGGCCTTGTGGAGCCCCAGGGTTCCGTGGAACACAGTTTGAGGACCACTGACTTAGTTAAAAAATATTTCATACAATGTATCGTAAAATCTTTTATGTCAGTATTTCCCAAACTTTTGACATGTGTGTACCCCTTTCTATAATTTTCGTAACAGTGAGTACCCCTCATCAAAAAAATGGATGTATTTTAAAAGCAATCAAAATATATTCCTTTTTTCTTTTTGTAACATAGACAAAATAATAAGAACAGAGAAATAAAATTATTCGTAATAAAATATAAATAAAAGTTATATCGTTATTAACATTTATTTGGATTGATGAGAAGGATGAAATTGTTTGTGTTGAGATGACAGATCGTCATAATTTGGTTTGCTGGTTGTTAATCTTCATCTGAGATGCTGTTCCACGTCCAATAGTCTGTTCCTTTTTTTCGACTTAATGTCTACAAATGTTGGCAAAGCAGCTTCACATAAATATAAAGTTGGAAAAGGTAACATGTATTTCAGATTTTTTTCTGTTAAAACCGGATATACATGTTGCATTTGTAACCAGAATGATGTTAAAGTACATCCCTTTTATTTATTTTATAAGAAACCATCTGAAGCCAATTCCAATAATTGCTTTTCTTCCAGGTGCGACAAATCTTCTGGCACGGATGCTGTGTTAATGTTAAACGGATATCTAATCCACATTCAATATTTTTTGTTTCAATCAGAGAAATAGTTTTTCAGGACCACTTGACAACTCTTCAAATTCTGTGTTATGCATTTCAGAGTATCATCATTAATTTTAGTTGTCGAACTTGTTATAAACTCAAGAAGAGAGGGAAACGAGTCTATTTCTCCACTACAAACTCTGTTTTGTCTCTCAAGACTGTTTTGACTTGGCTCATGAGAGCATAGAATTAGGTATAGCTGAGTACGATGCAGTGCATATCAAACTCCGGTACAACGCGTAACCCTACCAAACTCTTCCCGTACACTAGGGGTCCACGTACCACACTTTCATCAACAAATGAGGAAATAATAATGGATATTAATGGATATTTCTTCCATCTTTAAGATATCACAATTTTTACATTAATTTTTTGTTATTTTAACAATAAAAAAAACGAAGTCGGGGGACAGTTTCCTCAAAAAAATATGTATGTATCTGAGATTTCCTTAAGAATATTTTAAAATTCCTGTTTTGTTGAATTAAATAGCACGCACACCTGGATATTTTAACTAGTGACAACATAAACTTACGTAGGTATAATAGCGAAAAAAAATCCTATTAAAACTACGACAATGTATTAAAAATATGAAAGAATCATTCTGTATTTACTAACATAAAATTTTTTAGTTTTTTAATTTAAACAAAATACAAATTCTGAGTATAACAAAATTATCTTAAACATATATATAATTTCAAATACTATTTTTTTAAGTTTACATAAATTCATATTATTGCAAGAGGATACAAAACTGATTTTAATGATTAGCAGTTTTCTTACGCAACTTATTTTAATAATTTTAACATAACACCCGAAAAAGTAAAATTCTCTTTTAGTCTACACCTTTGGCAAAGAAGAAAAAGAAATTGCGCCAAATTGTGCCAACAGTTCGTTTTTCCCTCACCAAATATGAGAGCAATAATTCGCTAAGCTGGCAATAAATAAATGTGTGGTTTAAAATAGGATCAAACCTTCTATATTGTAATAAATTTAATATACAATTTTAAATTTATTACATCATGAATAAAGATGTTTCTTATCTGATTTTAATCATAAAAAATAAGCAATTAAATATATAAGTAATAAATCTTATAGATTGAGAACATTTTAAATACATAAAACTTCTTATGTATCCAAAAAATACAACAAGCAAATTAAAATGTTTTACGTCGATTTCTGACACCAAAAAAACTTATTATTGGTCCCTTAAATACAAAGTTATTTTAAATAAATAAATATATGCATTAAAAAAATTAAATAGAAGAAACAAGCATTTTTTTTAATTAATAAAAAAGAACTACTTGTTTTAAAGCAGATATAAGTTTCTTCAAAATAAAATTAATAATGCAATCGATATTTTTCAAAAAAAGGTTTTTTGATAATCTTGAAAACACCTTAATTAAAAAAAAGAGTACAGACTTAAGATTATAAGTTGATGCATAACTTAGTGAAAATTACTATTTGTAAAGAGCAATTTTCTTAAACTAATTTACGAAATGAAAGACATTGCATTATTAAAATTCCTCTGAAAATTCCTTTCTTCTCAAATTAATAAAAAAAAAGTTATTAATCTGGTTTAAACGTAAATTTATCACTTAATGACTGTGCAGCAATTATTTGATTTTAGGAAGTAAAAATATATCTCAACTAGTTATTGTAAATGCAGTTAAGCGTTTTTCAACAATTTTCGATGCAATTAAGCGAAATGGCTTTCGTAAATGAATAAATATTGTTTATTTACTCAAGTAAGAGAAATTGATAGCCTTCCGAAGCATTAACTAAATTAAAAAGATTTTTTTTTTATTCCTTTAGTTTTATATGAATAATTACAAAGTTTTAACGAATCAGAAGTAAGAAAATTGTTCTGCTGAATTTATTACCTTAAGTTGTGAATTTATTTCTTCTTCAGCCTTACAGCAAATTAAATATTTCATTAAATTTGTTTTATTTAGACCTAAAATTAGATTATCTGTCTACAAGATAAGTGGTGTTTAAATTTATAACTCGATTTTCATACAATTTGGAGTTATAAAAATCTTTTATGAATGAAAAGTGATTCATATGTATTATGCGCAGGCTAATTTATGCTCTTTTTATCTACAATGCACTGTATTACTGCGTTACGCATTTCATACAAATCAAAATGTCAAGTAATGAATGTAGTGTTTTAGAATCATTTCTAAGCACCCCCCCCCAATTGATTGTTTATTAACAGGAAGGTTATTGGCGAGGGCTTCGTAATTTTGAGCCTCAGTCAATTGATGTGGATGGCATCCGAGTTTGTACTTCCCTCTCCATTGTTCCATACCATACCAGTCTGTGCCGCCCCACCTAGTATGGTGGTTATGACACTCGACTTGTAATCGAGTGGGCTCGGGTTCGAATCCCGAATAAGGCATGGATGTATCTTCGGATAAAGAAGTTGGACTTTCATCTGAAATGGATTCCTGTCTCGCGCGAATGGAAAGAAGCTCACCCCTTCTGTTCTACGCTGGAATCATCGCTTGTAGTAAAAGTTCATATTCTTCTGTGTTTGTATTGTATGTTTCTGTTCATCTATCACCTCGTATTTCGTTTGTATCCCAGTATGAAACACAAACAACAACCTGTAAGCCTTAATAGATTTCATATTTATCAACTCTTTAACAAGCAGGTTTTTAGTGGCAAGAGGAATTGAGCCATGATTCAACTCCCATGTGACTCGAATTCATACACATCTATACTAACACATCTATACTTACGGTTTATACCTACCAGAAATAAACGGAGCCAATTCGAGATGGTTTTGCCGTCTGTTCGAAGACTCATTGGCCGTGGGAAAAAACGCGATCAATTACGATTGTCAGGTCTCGGCTGTCTGTGAAGCTACAATTACTTGATACTGGCCTAATTTCTACAAAAGTTGTCTTCTTCATTGACTCTCAAGCTACAATTTTGTCTCTTAAGCAGTAACACGCCAACTGATTGCCTATACACAATTCAGTGCCGTACTAAAATTGGCGAGCTCACTTCATATGGCTTAACTGTGGTCTTACAGTAGGCGCCAAGTCATATTGGGATTCCCGGCAATGTGAAAGAGACGACCAAGCCAAGTAGTGAGCTGAGTCGTCTTAACCGGAAGTCCCTTTGACTCTTAGAAGAACTAACAGCATGATATCCACAAACATTGACAAACGTACTGCCACGACCTAAAAATCAAGAGTCTTGTGTGGAAAGCCATGGGAAGCCCTAGCCACTGTAGGTCCTATTCCGAGGTACTTGGAGAGAGCCGCCGTTGTCTGCTTCCGCCTAACCACCGGACATTATTTCCTGAGAGTATACTTCCACTGGCTTTGCCTGACTGCTTATGAGGCTTGCCACTCTGCGGTCATGCCAGGATGGATGGCGATCACCTGCTTGACACACACACACAATGCACTAGACTCAATGAACACCCAACTGTCTTCAATCGTTACTGCTAGGCTCGGCGTCAAATGGTCAAGAAGCCAAGCACGGGTGTTGGAGGAATAAATAATGGCTTGACGAAATGAGTGAATAATTATTAATGTCGCCCCCCCCCCTATAAAGCAACACGAGGGTTATCGGTGGGGGCCCCGTATTTTTGAAACTCGTTCAAGTGACGATGATGATATCTAAGCTGGCATTCTTCTACTAACTACCACACAGATGGGAGGGCATTGAGTCTCGACAGATTTAAAGTGCATCGTCCCCTTCTACATGACAGGTCTTCATTGGCGCTAGGAATCGAACCCACGGCACTCTGGCCAAGTGTTCGTGACCATGACCACTAAGCTTTTTAAAAAAATAGGAGATAAATCATTTTTCTTCTATTTTATTCTTATCTCAAAGAGGGTATGAAGAGAAAACCTTTTCAAAGCTTTGACTATATATTTTTAATTATTTGAAAGTCATACGCGTGATATCTTAATATGAGGGTAAGTCATTAAGTAAGTCACAAATGTATATGGCAGGATTTAAAGTACTAACAGATATCTCCAAATAATGGTGATAGATGGCATCCGCATACAGCTTTATGATATTTAATTCATATTGAGTAGGTGGTACATATACACATACATAACACACATACATAATGCAGCTTCAAAAATCGCGATGGTGTCAAATGATTGTACGATAGAAGAACAGTGCCCTCTGGTCCGATTTTTGTGGGCGAAAGGACTTGAATAAAAAAAATATATATATATATACCTAAAGAAATGTTGCCTGTTTATTGAGAGAAGTGTTAATGACGTAAAGCAGTGTACAATAAGGTGAAGAAATTTTCTCAAGTTCGTTTTCCAAAATGGTAGATGAAGATCGAAACGGCCGTCCAGTTTTGATTGCAGCAAAATCGACTGAGCAACAGCTTGAAGAATTTATTCGGGCTGATCGAAGAGTGACAATTAACAGCATAACCACAGCAATAGGATGTTTACATAGTTTAGCATGCAGCATAATGCATGATCGTTTGAATTTCCGAAAAGTGTGCGTATGCTGGGCCCCCCCGGCAACACTGAGGAACACACACAAAAAAAAAAGAGAATCGAATAGGCATTTGCTTTTCCCCTTTGCATTCCACTTTTTGATAAAGGAAATTTTTGGAATTGAATGTTATAGTAAAATTTCTTAAAACTGTATATAAAACAATTAATATGTACCGGAATTTGTTGAATTAACGAATTAGAATAACCGACCTCGTTGAGTCTTCATTTTTAGCTTTTCAGATGAAGGGAATGACACATGAAGCACACAATGTATATTTTCTACTCCAAACTTACCCACTACATGAAGATTTTTAAAAACAGATAATTAATAGGAGCTTTTCTGTTTTTCCACATGTTAATCTTCAGTGAAATTGGGGTTCCACAGTTTGCTGTGTACGAGCTGAGCCGTAGGTTCGAGTCTGATTGCACTAAAGATCATCCATGCAGAATAGTTGAAGTGCTTGCCCATTAAAAGGATTTGAATTACAAAAGCCATGTAATGTAGTGTGAAAGCTAGGGGAGTGAAGTATCAACTCAGATGTGGCGCCACCACTATTCTATACTGTTGCAATTTTGCGTGGAATTTTGCACTTGACTATTTCAATTACTTGAATAATAGCAGATTTATTAATGGACAAAATGACTAATGAACAAATGTCTACATGAAGACACAAATCAGTGCATATACGCAAAGAATTATTATAACATATCCTTTACAGCAGGTGAAAACACACTCGTTATAAACAAGCTTTACAGCGCTACAGAAACGTATCTTTACTAATTTCCACTGAAAGTCTTTCAGTTTTCTTATCCCAGTCCACAGAACAGATTCTAAGCTCTACATTCTCTTCTGAGAATACTCGGCCTTTGTTTCAAAGGTTTTTAAAAAATCATCATGGAAATTTCTTCAAGAGTTGATCATTGAGACTTCTCGATGGTTCCTTCGTAATATTCTATTTCCCTCCGTGATAAATCACCAACCTTACCACATCTTTAGTTGCCATTACCTTATTTTTCCTAGTTCAAGCTGGGAAGCGAACTTCACCTGTAAAACTCAATTTTTCCACGGGGAGATTATTTCTGCAGGGAAAACAACATACATGGTGTGTTTCAAAATAAATTCAAGCTTAACTAGCTTTCGCTGAAAACATAATATTGAATTACTGTCAAAAGGGTTTTCTTCATTATTATAGTTGTACAAACCTTAACCATTTAGCCATAGTTGAGGTTTTAAGTATCATAATTTACAGTTTATAGTGCTTTGAATTTCCATGAAAGCTTTACAGTGAAATAAATTTATTTAATTAATTTTCCTACTCATATTTCATTAGCAAATTACATTTTGAGCTACTTTTTAATTTCAATTAATTTCGAATAATTTCAGTACTTAAAAAACATTTTTTAGGAGAAATTACAAAATATTATTAATCACAATTTTACGTTTACTGTAGTAATTGAAAAATTAATTTAAAACAGGAGTACGGTTCCATTGAATTCGTTATTTTTATTTCGCCTTTTCATATCTTTACAAAATTAATCATTTTGCTCATTTCATTTTTGCACGAAAGAAAATTAATTTGAAAATATGTACACAAAGTAAAAGAGAGCTGTTTATTTATTATTTTAATTTAGTGTTTTTGGTAATGGATTTCACAAAAGGAAAAAAAAAATAATTCGCTCGCTGATTTTAATTTCGATGCCAGATTCGATATTTTGATTCTTACTTTCTCATTTTGTTAGATTTTCAAAAATCAAATTTCAAATTATTTTCTTTGCCAGCCACCCATATAGTAACTGAAATGTAAATGTTTAAAAACTAACTTCCTAAATTAAATTTTTCAATCTGGAAATATTTATTCTTTTCTATTAAATCTAAGAATGATTTTCCATTAAATTATTTTAAAGTGTTCAATTTTTACCATTTAGCGGAGAAAAATTTTTTGATATATTTTTATTCGGAATTGTTGCATTAAAGTATTTTTTTAATCAAGTTCTATTAATATTATGGAATTTGAAACACAATACAGAAAACTTTATCCAGCCGTTTATTTAAATAAGTTATATGGATTAAAACCATTAATCAAATCAATTAAGAATCGCAACTTACATACATACATATTTAATTCAAAAATCGATTTTAGATTACAATTTCATTTCTTGAAAGATTTAATTTAGACTAGACAAATGACACATTTGCCATGAATAATCCTCAGAGAAAATTAACTTTTATGGCTGAATACAGCAACATATATGTGTAATTTTTTTAATTTCTACGTTTTTCGTTATCAAATAAAAATGGAAAAGTTTTTATTCCAAGAATTTATAGTTGTTAAAAAATTACATTTATTGGAATACGAAAATATATGAAATCAAATTTAATCAAAAGAAAAACAAAGGTTCTATTGTATAAAAGTCTTTTAAGATCAGTATTCTTATGCATGTGAAACTTGGTCTATGTCTCGAACAGATAAGAACACAATAAGTATCTACGAAAGGAAGATTTTAAGATTCCTTTTTTGAGGAATTCAGGAGAATGGGGCATGGCGAAGAAGATCAAATTTCGAGCTCTATCAATTATATAAAGAATCTGACATTGTTAACCTCATCACAATACATCGAATTAAATGGGCAGGTCACGTTATCAAAATGAACGAAGAACACACCACTAAAAAATTCTACAATGCTCACCCAATTGGCACACGAAGAAAGGGCTGGCCAAATCTTTGATGGATTGATGGCCTAGAAAAAGATCTCCTAGTTTTGAGAACTAGGAACTGGAGAACACTAGCAGGGAGAAGGCTGGCCTGGAAAAAACTTCTTGAGAAGGCCAAAGCCCACCCTGGGCTGTCGTGCCCCTGAGGAAGGAAGAAAAATATTACATAGATTACATATAAGTATATTATTTGATAAATGCAAAAGTTATAACTTATTTGACATTGTACAGCATTGAAATCTAGAAATTATCGGACTATGAATTTAAAAATGTGAAAATAAAGCATATGTACTGTGGGAATTATTAAAATATAATTCTATGGATTCACTTTTTTACATACTCTTAGAACGGGTTATATATAAAGGTGTGTCAAAATCTGAATTTTTCAGTTTACAGATTCATAGAGAAAATAGTTTCAACAAATATCAAGACGTTTTGAAAACTAAAATGAAGAAAGAAAGAAAAATGCTTTTTTCTTTTTAACGTTGCAATCAATTTTCTCTCGTATTCAATGAATTTCAACTTTCTTGTTCTTTTTAAAGTATAATTTTCCCCCATAAAATGAAATCTTTTATTTCTAGCTAAACAATACAAAAATTTGTAAATTCCATACAATTTTAAAGTTATTGTTGATACAATAACTTTAAAGTAATTAAGAATTAACATATTGTTTTCTGTTAAAATTTATCATTTTCATTGGAACGTTTACAGAAGTTAAATTTCTTCTTTTAATAAATTTAAATGCATACACAAGCAAACTATCGAATACAGAAGGTCGTTCACACTTTATGGAAACGATTTTGTTATTCGTTTTCTCGTTTGCATTTTGAGATAAAACTTCAGCAACTTCAGAATAATCGTCTGTACAAGTTTTCTTTTTATTGGAATGTAAAATAAAAGATTTAAATTTTAAAAATGGCTCCTAAAAATGATAGATTGCTCGATGGTTACGTAATTACGCTTTCCAAGGTATATATATTCGTATCAACAAATTAAAAAGCGGTGTAAAAATCTCGGTTATTGCATTTCAATCAAAGGTATTTATAATATATTAAATTTGAAAAGGAAAAAGCGCGCGCGTCTAGCAAAAAGTAAAAATGAAAACATCATCAAAAAATTTCATCCCAAGACTATTCAAACGCAGGCAACTATCAAGAAAGTGAAGTTTCTGATTCTAAAAGAAAATCCGCCGACTGAAGGAGTCATTGAATCGAAACTAGGAATGTCTTCCAGAACTGTAATTAAAATCATTGATCAGGATTTAAAGTTAAAATAGTTGTTTAAGCCTGTAATTCGTCTCCTTTTTTTAAAACATACTGCTGAAAGAAAAGTAAACTGCAGAAAATTATGTAAAAAACACCTAACTGCTGAAAAATGGAAGTTTGTGGGAGCACTCCATGAGATGTGGGTGAATTTAAATGACTGTAGTAAAAGAAGATCAATTTTCTATTGCTGAACTGACGGGAATGACAGTAAAAAAATGGTTGCATCAGTGCACAGTAAAGTTCATTAAAGAGATTCAAGATAGTTGCAGGATTTTCTAACAACGGCAAATTAAAATTCAAAAAAGTCTCAAATAAAGCCAAAATTAATTCACTCTACTATCAGGAGAATATTTTAGAACCATTATTTGAAGAAGAAATTCTAACTTTATATGGAAAGGACACTGATAAAAAGTTGAATTTCAACAGAACAAAGCCTCTAGTCACAAGTCTAAGTCAACTGTCGCTTAGAACAAAGAAAGAATCAGAAACAGGAATAAAGTGCATCTTATTTGATGAAATGCGTGTAAAATCTCCCTACGCTTCTTGAAATGGACTTTTGTGCTTTCGGTTTTATTAAAAATAGCCTTAGAAAAACGGCATGAAAGAACACTGAACGGACTTTGGAAAACGATTCAGGAGGAAATTTGCATGACAGTACTAAGAGAAAGTTTACTTTCATGACAAATTAGAGCTAGAGCTGTTGTTAAGAATCATGGCTATCAGATAGAAACAAATTGCCGCAAAAAATACGGTATTTATTGATAAAAATTTACTATCAAAATCGTTTCCATAAAGTGTGAACGACCTTTTGTATGTATAACTTTGTTAGGCTTTTTTTATAACTTTGTTTTATAATAATTTATGGCAATGTAAGTTTGTAAACCCTCTTATCCTAATAACTGTAACTGACTGTCCCAAGCAACCAACAGCAGAAATGCCCTCTAGCGACCGCATATCTTCAGTAGAGGCTAGGTGAGGAAAGAATGTGGTCGCTATAAAAACCCATCCATGTTCTTTGCCCATTATTTTTGAGAATATACATTAAATAGAAACTATTGAGCCCAAATTTACACAACATATAGTTTAATTTTTAATGTCCAATACTCTACAAATTACGCAATTTTTGATACAATTTTTTCAATAATTTGTATTCAATAAAGTACCTATTATCACCAATTGTGTTGTCTTTTATATTAATGCAAATTAATGTACTTTATGTATAATATTTTAAACAAAACTTTTTTTTTCAGTTGCTCAAATTCAACCTAATTTTAACAGTTAATATTGAAACACGTCCTGTATGCTGTTTCTTTTGCAACAATATTCTCCTTTTGGGAAAATTGAGTTTTACAGGCAATGCTCGTTTCCCAAATGCCACCCCGCTTACTCTAAACTCCTGGTGTTTAAAAGCTTCCTAATTTGCCTCTTTCCTTCACGCTTTACTTCTTGGGTTGGTTGGAAAAGAGTTGCCATTCATTCTGGCCCCAAAGAACCCAAAAGGACATGTTAATGAAAAGACGAGTGAGCCCGTCATAATAGTCTTATAATTAGTTGCGTTGTGCATCTCTTACCCTGAGTTGATTGATTAAAGTTACTGAACTAATAAAGTGGAATTTGAACTAGTTATGGCCGATCTTTATTCGAAACCCCAAACCCCAACAACCTCAATGAGGTTGTTACAATGTAAAGGTAAGAATATAAATTCCTCCTGCGAAGTGGTATTCACTGAAACAGGGTACTATACATAATGAGACTTTGCAAATGGAACACCAGTAACGCGATTCCTACCTGATCTTACGTTTGTAACAGTGTGAACACCTTCACGTAAGGTTGTTTATGTTACTGGTCGACGTCACGCATTTGTCCCATAACTGACCATACCTGAAGGAACCCTATTATAAATCACCTTTCCGACTTTTGCTAACATCCAAAAAATATTATCGTACACCAGCGTTTCTCAAACTGTGGGGCCCGCCCCCCTTGGAGGGCGTGACAACTCTACGAGGGGGGCGCGAGCATATTGAAAAGTCGAAAACAAAAGATTATTTAGAAGATTATTAAATTTACTGAAAGTAAACAAACGAAATACATTCCGACATAATAAAAATTAACATACACATTTACACTGATATATTACACTTATAAATGTATCAGTGCAACACAATGTATTTTACAATTAATCTAACAATATTAATTAAGAACATATTTAATAATTACCATGACCCTTACTATAATAATTTGCACGGTATATAATAAATCCTTTAACTGGCGATTAAAAGTTATGTGATTCGCTTCCCAATGCCAACCGTTTTCCACGTAGGGGCGTGTATGTGAAGTATTGGGGGAAAGGGAAAAGAATAAAGAAGTGCAAATAATCTAAAATAAGTAAATCCTTCGAAAACACTGTAAAGTTCCTTTTATTGCATTCCAAAGCCTTCGAAATTATTTTATGGATAGCATTGCACAGAAAAGATCGCACTTGGAAAAGACGTATATATACGTCCGGGGAAATTAACGTTTTGGCTGAGAGAGACATTTATATACGCCAGTGGCTCTTAAGAGGTTAAAGTCATATCGTAGTTTAAGCATCAACAAGTATAGCGTTATTGAGTTCAATACATTCTTATTAAATGAGGGGGGCGCGATGAAAATTACGATTGCATATTGGGTCGCGAATATTGAAACTTTGAGAAGCACTGTCGTACACAAATAAATTCTTTATACTAACTTGTACGTTATTTCAACCGGTGCATACGGAGAAGCTTGAGTTCATCATACATTTTTTATATTTTTTGTTTATTTGTTTTACTCCGGTCTGGCCTCAATGTATTCTAAATAATATTTGTTTTTCTCAAAAATTACAATTTAAACAGCCAATGGTCACTACTTTTTACGCTTGACGAGTATATTCGCCATAACACGAAATTCTGAAACTTCTCTATGACGAGTATACTCGCCAATTACAGTTAATTGGTTAATAAATCTGTTATTACTCAAATAATTGGACTTGTCGCCTGCTTTTCCTTCACGCAAATGTGCAACAGTATGTAATTGTCGAAACAGCACTATGCAATTGAGGTGAAAAGGAAAGCTTCTACCTCAATGTTCTTATTATTCTATGCAATCTTTACAGAGAAATATTTAATTTATAAAAACAATTATAAAGAAAAAAGGAAAATGGTAATATGAAATGAAAAAAGGTTTAGTAATTATCTATTAGCTAAATATTTATTTCTTTAATCAAAACACCGTGTGTGGTGGATATAAAAATTATTATTTAAAAAAAGGATAAAAAAGAG
>BMAV01019321.1:174158-202156 GCA_019973955.1 Trichonephila inaurata madagascariensis
ACGGTGTGTGAAGCCTGTTTATCTGAAAGAGAGGACCATGCCCCAATGGAGCAATTTTTTTTTTTTTTTTTTGCTTTTTTTAACAACTGCTGTTTCATACCTTCCGACTTGGATGCGTATTAGGCACGATTATGTTTGCCCTGGTTTTTTAACTGTTGAACGATTATTTTTTATTTTTTGCATTATGTCAACCCTAATATATATACCAAATTTCATTAAAATCTGTTCGGTATTTCTATAGAGATAATCGACAAAATCTAAAAATTCTCTTAATTTTGAATACCAGTATTTATTTCTTCACTTTTGGATAGTTGCATTTAAAAAGTCCAAGCCTTCAGAAGGATATGCATGCTTAATTGAAGATATAATCATTCATTATTTTCACATTTACGAATTATAAATGACTGGTTGATTGAAACTTTAAATTTCAGGCACCATCATATCTCTAAAAGAGGTTCATTATGTGCAATTGTGCGATATATTTTACTTTGTTAGCTATTTTGATTAGTAAATATGCGTTTTTATTCTGTTCTATCTAAGAGTCTGTAGTTTCTTCTAAGAGCTTATGTTCTGCCTTAATATTGTGTTTTGCAAATATAAAAAAAAATCTGTAGTGAGCTGCATTTTTCATCTCAATATTTAACGGTACTCTTAGCAGAAGTCGAAAAGGATGTTTTTTGTTTTTGTTTGAAGGGTAAAAAAGCATATTACAACAAGTATGTTTTGAGGTACAAACTCTGCAAATGGCTATCAAAGGAATATACTGTTTACTTATAACATTGCAGGCAAATGTTTTGTCACAGAATATGATTAGTGAAAATAGTAATACTAAATAAGTGTTCAAAAGTATTAGACCATAATTATTCCGAAAGTATATAAGTTAAACAGGGGGTGAGCATGGCGTGGTTTAGTTCACATAAGAATACGGTCCCAATGAACCTGCATGAATTTTAATAACGACAAAAAGAAGTGCATGTAGACGCTATCAAATTTTAGTTTTTGGCAACATAACTGAAAAACATGAACAACGTTACCACACAAAGCTATGCGATTTCCAAGTGACGCATAATTCAATAGGCTTTCGGGGACAAAACTATCAGCCACGCGCATAAAAAAGCAAGAGCAAAGTAAACAATTTTATGTTTTTTGTGTTTTTTTCCGAATTTCTCAAACAACTCATTGCTTGTATGTTCATACACTCTTGTCTAAAAAAAAATTCATGCTGCACTATGCTTTATCGGATTTTAAAATTTGTGCCAGAAATTTGATATCACCTAAGATACCACTGAAAGGAGTCATTTGTAGTAGATTTTAAAAAATCATATTTTATATAATTTTATATTATTTTCATTTCAAAATACCAAAATTGCATTAAAAAATTTTCGAGAATAAAAATGAATACATACCAGCTTTATATATATATATATATGTTACAGTAAATTATAACAAATTATTATATACATCTTAAGGAAACAAAACACATTATATGTAAACTGAATTTGCATTATATTCATCTTTGTATTTATTTTATCCATCGCTACATTGTTTTTTTTAAAAAAATTCTATGGATCTTATACCTGATCTCGAAGAAGATAAATTTATTATTCAAAATACGCATTCTGAGGAGGAAGAAAATTTGTATCAAATTAATTTATTAACGGATCCTAAGGTTTTGTGTTCTAACTACATCTCTTTTCCCAAGACTTTCCTCCCACCTTATCCAGTCTTAGTTTGTTTACTTTGTTCCTCTCACTCCGAAAAAAAAATTTATATTTCTCGAAAGAGATTTCGATATCTGAATCTGGAACTACACAAAATGGATCTTTTCACTACTAAGGGAATACACATCAACTTAAAAAAAAAAGAAAGGGAAAAGTTTTCTATACTTCATTTTCCACATTAGCTCGGTGTCTTTCTTCATTTACGAATTCCTTAGGGATTATCGCTGCCTGCCTTCGTTTTTATACCCAATTTTCCCTCCCTTAACTTCAGGAAAAGGAAAATATTTGCCTAATCTTCAATGAAAAGGGAATAACAAAGCGAAATTCCCGTTGCGAATTGACAGACAGCCAGTACTTTGAAAAAGGAGGAGAAACGAGCTTTGTATTCGAAATATTTTTCCTTTTCTTTTTCAGAGCGAAAGATGATTTTGACTCTTCATTTGATAACGTTATTAATTGCTAAACATCTTGAAAAGTCGTTGATGTTATGAGATATAACTATTTTACTGCAGGATTCTTTGTTTCGACTGGAAAGGATACCATGTTTTTGAAAAAAATCGGTTTGTGGATCGGGTGAAAAAAATTATCTAATTTAATCAGCTGAAAAATGAGTTACTAGATTCGGAAATGATTGGAAAAACATCTCGAGATATTAATTCTAATTCACACAATTGTGATCTAAATATTTTAAATATTCTAACTGCTTTAGGTTGATGATTATAATACAGAGACTACAGTGAAAAAGTGAACTGTTACAATCATTAAATAATAATAACTTGATTTTCTTTTCTTTTAGATTTTGATCGGATTTAGTCACAAAAATTACCGAAATTATTATTTTCTGAATGTTAGAAATGACACGAATAAAATTTTACTTTTTAGTTTTGAAAAGCGCATTACTAGAGTTTTGGGAATAAATTATAGGGAATATTTCGTTAAGTTATGGTTACTGATTTGACGGGAAAAAATCGTGAGCAGCTGCCTAAAGCATGGCAATTCGGTAGATTGCCTGAAAACCTCGTCAATTATTACTGCTAGTGTTCAAATCTATAATCTTTTCTGAATTTCTACCTTTGATATGGTATGATGGATGGAGACTTCAGGAACGTAAAATAAGAATATTTTTTTTCTCGTTACATAAATAATTCCTTACTTCGGTTGATATAATGCAAAAAATATATCATATACAGGAGTTATGGTACATACATATGATTTTGTGCACAGCTTACTCGTGTAGAACAGTTTAAGGTATCCGACTACGTTCGGAACCGTAATTTTGCAAAAGCGTATAAATGGATAATATTTATGATATTTAGGGTCACTGAGATTAGGAAATGTACATAAAATTGTTTTAAGAATAGTATTACAATGAAAAATTATTTAAGTGCAATATTTTTACAAAAAATGAACATAGAATGACCCATTTTCAAAATATTCTCCTTTTGGGAAAAATGCTTCTATTATAACAATACTTTGGCCTGTCTATAGCTCAGACCTCTGTACAGAGGCTCAACTAGAATTTTTGAAATATATAACCTAGAAGTGGGTTTATTCATGTTTTACGACAAGAGAGGGGAGAAATTTTAAGAAAAAACTCCGATAATTATTTCTCAGTTGATTATAACTCTGAAAATAATGAGAATTTTTCAAAAATCACAGTTCAGCCTCTGTATAGAGGTCTGAGCTATATACAGGCAAAATATTATTATAATAGAAGCCTTTTTCATAAAAGAAGAACATTTTGAAAAAAAGATTATTCTAAGTTAATTTTTGCCGAAATATTGTATTTAAATAATTTTTTTTTGTCAAAATGTCCTTCAAACAATTTTATACATGTATTCTAATCTAAGTGACACTAAATATCATGAAAATGATCCATTTATGTACTTTTTTAAAATCACGGTTCCGAACGTAGTCGGATACCTTAAGAGAGGGGTGAAAAATTGAACAAAAGAAGAGTTAATTAGGGACATGGTTTCTCTTACAGTTACTTAGCATTTATGACAGGAATTCATGTTGTAAAAGAATATACCAGAATTTCTGTTTTCAAGAACGGGGCAATTCTTCGAAAATGAGAGTACCAGTTGCTCTTAAAATTATGCTAAATATACTCTAAAAGTTTAAAGTCTGGAGATCTGGCTTGTCATTTCAGGTCAAGAGATATTTTCTCTTTCTAAAAATGTATCATTTAGAGCTTTACACATACGAATGTTGTCATCAATGAAAACTAACTCAGGGTCAACTTCACCCCTCAGCCCTTCAAAATTTCATCCATTTACTTCGCATCAGACAGAAAGGCATTGTGAAAGACATGGAGGTATATATTCCTATTCAACATCCCTAATCAAATAATCAAACCTGTTCTATCCTTACGTTCCCTTTCTTGGTTCCTGGAGGAGACGTAGTGGGATCCTAGTTCTCTACAGATGAAAAAAAGTGTCCAGAATGAATGGCTAGTCTGAATCTGGACCCGTCAGTGAATAGAATGGTCTGCCATTGATTTCTAATCTAACGCAGATGCTCTCTGCTCCCTTCAAAAAAGAAACACAAATTTGATCGAGATGTAAGAGATAGGTTTTCTTGCAAACAAGTATTTCTCATGTAGTCTTCTGGAAATAGTAAATCCTCAAACAAGGGTTCTCATATAAACATGAATTTCACGAGATAGCTAAGAAGATATCATTAAGCTGTCTACACGACGTTTTGCACAACGTTGGGCATTATGTATCAGTCATTGGCAATCTGCACTTAAGACTGCTATGGTAAAGTCTTTGGACGATTCGACACCGCATTCCCTTATCCAAACGCTGAAAGTGATTCCTTTTCCCTGCTTATTTTAGAATTCCATAGCATGTTTTAAAGTTACCACAAAAGCCGCCAAAATGCTGGAACAAACGATCTGTGGAAAACCTTTTCCTTTAAATGCGCAACACAAAAAATATATGCTTTTGTAATGAACACTAAAAAAGTTCTACCGTTCGATTTGTACTTTTAGAGAAGTTTAACTATGTGTAAATTCTCTTAAGAATGGCGTATTGGAAACGAAAACACACAGTCAAGCTAAAGATGTACATATATATATTCAAACAATTACAAAAACATGTCAATCCGCCATTTTACGCACAAGTTGCTGTTTTGTCACTTACCAGGCGCGACTCTAAAACCAGTCTGTTTCTCTGCTCGTCAAGTCTAAGTCTCACATCGTTTCGAAAAGGAATCCTCTGCGCATGCCCTTTAGAGGAGTCCATCTGGGAACGTAAGGGGAATAGATGACAGGAAAATCTTGGTCCTCCTACAATATAAGGCAGTCACTAAGGAGTTTTTGCCCATGACGACATCAACTGCTTTTTTCGTAATTATGTTCACTACAGTAGGTAGGTCACCTTTAAACTGGACATATTTAAAAAAAAAATTCAATTATATTTATTTCAAATATTGTAAGATGTTTTTTACACGAATCATTCTACGGTACTTACGCATTAACTCCATGCCGGCTGCTTATTGCTAGAGATCGACTGCTTACCAAAGATTAATCACCACAGATTTCATGAGTGATACGATCCTATCAATAATTGATAAAGTTTGTTGAAATGTGACAAAGGTTGCCAATGGCATGGGATTAATACTATTCAACGCAAAATATCAATTGTTTCTTGATCTCCATGGCCACTATATGTGAACCCAAATGATTCACTTATTCGCGCTACTCTCCGTATATCAGGTACAATTATAATTGGAAAAATACAATTATGTGCATTATTCTAATTATAATATCATTCCTTATCCGTTATTATATAAAATGTATAATTTACTAAAATTAAAAAAATAGAAAATTAGTAATTAAAATTAGACAAGATCCACAATAGTTTTAAAGTATTGAAAATTATGTATAATCCCATTTTTTATACATTATATTGTACATTCTCAGAAAAATACTTTTGTAGCAACTCTTCGTTTTTCTCTTCTTCCAAGTTTTTATGTTAAATCATGTATTTATACAAACAGATTTAATCTCTGCTGTTTGAAAACAATACCTTTCCCATATAAGTTGCTAATGAATTTTATATTAAGTCAGAGATTGAGAAGATTAACATTTATACAAACAACTTATTTGCAAAAACAAATCTGGAAATAATACTGAAAGTTTCATTTATCCTCCAGATAATTAAAAACAACTTTTAATGCAGAAGTATCTATATAATCCTAGGAACGCTGATAACAAAGACACCTATTCATACTAAACAACTTCCAGAAGTAATTATACTTCAGAAACGAAAGCATTTATACGACCACAATACCTTAATAACGTTTCCTTATAATAATTGCATGTCTATCCCGAATACTGTGCCATACCAACAAAATCTACCAAGACTTCTAAATAATATATTATTCGAAATTGTAACCAAAATTGAGTTATTCATTATTAAACAAAGATTTTTTTTTCTTTCGGAATGGAGGAAAACATGGTGCTCGTATGAACTCTTAGCTATAATTTGAACTGGGTGACACTCGATATCGTTCAATGTAATATTAAGCATACACAGCGCACAAATTAAAGACAAAATAATGCCTCCCAATATCCGTTAAAACAATGCTATCTTTATACTGAATGGAGCAATTAATTTTTTTCAATTACTAGCCCACGATAAACTTAATTAAGAAACACGATCTCATTACTCACAGAGAGAAATTTAAGAAGAGTCGACATTCCTTTTGATTGGCGCAATGGCCTGCGCGAAAGATATCGATTCTCGATGCAGAGCGAGTGCGATAATGTAATCGTTATCGGAATTGTCATCCTGCAAATTTCGCAGGAGTGTTCTAATCTAAATTGGAATTAGACGTGGGATATATACATTTGGGTGAAATAAATTTTTGAGGAGTCTGTTTGGGAAAAACAAGATTTGTAAAATATTAATTCATGTCAGCTTTTAGAAGAAATTCAAAATATCCCCTTTGAATATCAATTTTAGTCAAATACAGGGGTGAGCGGACTTTTTTCAGGGAACGGACTACTTCTAATGATTTTATGATAATGTGGTCCGTCCAGTGGCCATTCTGTATTAAAATTGTATGTTTTCTCTTATTAAAACTTGTTTTTGATATTTTACACTTTTAAAATATGACGGATTATTACTTTTACTACACAAACACAAGATTTTCAAGTTCAATATTGGAACAACTATGAGCAACTACTACACCTTGGAGCCTGAACGTATTCGATGTAGAGAGCAGAGAACATACGTGAGCCAATGGACCTGAAACCGACGTATGTACTTATATTTTTTCGCTGCCGATTCCCGCGCCATCGCGGGACGTGACATCAACACGAGAACCCAAACCCGAGGAAGCACAGGGTGCGGGATGATGTTTCAGTAACTAATCCCATTCTATCGCGGGAAGATCTGATCAATAACATTTATTCTCCCCTTCAGTCGGCGTGGGTGGAAGAATTCATTTATACGGCTGGCATCGCAGTAATCGTTTTTTTCCCTACAGCGGCAGTGAACGTGTTCAACGCCAGTGTGCGCTTTTAATGAAGGTACAAGTGTCGTCTACACATTTATCGAATTATTTGCTTAAGTAAACACAGCCACATCGATTGTGAAAAGCCGATTCTCCAGTCTAGCTGGTGTCGATGTTCCATAAATATGTTTCTTTTAGTATGCATGACTTAGGTCTTAGTAAAGGCGGTCACCCCAAAATGTCTTGGTGGTCCACCGGTCGATTGCAATCGACTTAATGCACATTTCTGGTCAAATGCATTAAAGTAGCTGAGTAACCGTTGTATTGAAATTGTGTATGTATTCTGTAATTAAAAATGGTTAACTCTTTAAAGTAATCCCCGGTACTTGAATGGTTATAGTCGCGAGCTCGTGGATGGTGTAGTTTCTGTCGTGTCACGTGTTCAAGTATTGATGCCACTGAAGATTCTCCACGTAAAGAGGATGGCATGGTTGTAATGACTTCAAACAGCTGTGTGTGTGTGTGGATTAAACTATTTATTAAACAGTATGAAAGTCATGAAAAAAATATTCCATTGCAATGTAATTGAAAAACGGGCCCTCAGATTTAGAGTCTCTTTCGCTGCAATGTCTTATATCGCTTGCATAAACATAATTAAATAAAGTGATCCTTTAGAGAAATGTCCTATTCATAGGACATGCCAAAGGTTCCACAGTTCGCTTTCGGTAATTCCACACCGATATTTCGAAACACTGGCTCTATCCCACCGTGTGGTTACTGTTTCGAATTTTCTCGGTTCGAAGTCCACCGTAATTCGCGGACTCCCAGGTATCGTGGACTCTCAAGTCTATCGCTAACGAGAGACCTCATATCGGATTCTCTCTAGTCAAAAACTGTCCCTTGTACTCCCTCGCTCTCCCTTTATAAACCTCTCGTTTCTCACGGTCACTCACCGCCTATCACCTTTGATCTCTTGTCCGTCGGCCACTTATAGCGGGAGTCTGTCTGGGCGCTTAGTCTGAGTTCTATCTTCTCAGACGTACTGTCGTCACAGATCCGTGAGAACCCGAAAGCACATTGTACCGGTGTCTCTTTTAACCACTTGGACTAGCATGGGAAAAAATGATCAGAATTTTTGTCCACCCATTTGAGAAATTTTTTCGCAGCAACTAGGGAAACGAACGGAATTTTCCCACGTTTGTCGGCGTCCCCTCTTAGCAATTAGGGGAAAGAGACTGGGTACATCACACGGTGAATCTGCCAAGTCCTTGCCTTAAAGTAGCGCGGGAATTTGAGAATGAGGTGCCAGATCAATTGCATTCATCAATCGCCCGTGGCTTAGAATGAAAAAGCTCATCACCAATAGTTCTAGTGGTTGTTCGAAGTGCGACAATCACTGGACACAATCAATGGTTAGTTTAAATTAATACCGCATTGCACTAATATTCTTGCTGTTTTGAGCTTTATTCAGCTAACGAAATATAACCTGATTCCTACTTGCTCTAATTTCCACTCCGTGGAAGATGATTGATTTTATTGACTCAGTATGAAGTCATATTTGGCTGAGCTGTGTCAAAATTTTAATTTTCAGAAACATATGTATAGGTGAATGTTATCCAGGCAAAAGTTTGCAAATAGATATAAAAAAAGGAGAGTAAAGGGATTGTACTAAATTGGATAGAAAACTGGTTACGATCACTAAGATGTACTAAAATGTGCGTCACTCTTAAGCCAGACAACAACTCTACGACAGAAACGAAACAACTCTATGGCACCTTGAAGTCACAAACCTTTAAGAAATAAGCTTTTAAGGGATACGTCGTGGAAGAGTTGAAATTGCTCTTAAGGTATCCGACTACGTTCGCACTCATGATTTTAAAAAGGCGCATAAATCGATAATTTTCATGATATTTATTAACTTAGAATAATCTTTTTTCAAAATGTTCTACTTTTGTGAAAAATGCTTCTATTATAATAATATTTTGTCTTGTATATAGCTCAGACCTCTGTACAGAGGTTAAAGTAGAATTTTTGAAATATATAACTTAGAAGTGGGTTTATCCATGCTTTACGACAACAGAGGGGAGAAATTTTAAGAAAAAAACGCCAATAATTATTTCAATTGGCTGTAACTCTGAAAATAATGTGAATTTTATGAAAAAAAAATAGTTCAGACTCTCTGGAGAAGTCTTTACTTTATATAAGCACACACACACAAAATATTATTTTAGAAGAATTTTTTTTATAAAAGGAGAGCATTTTGAATAAAGGTTATTCTAAGTTAATTTTACGCCAAAATATTGTATTTAAATAAGATTTTTTTTGTCAAAATGTCCTTAAAACAATTTTATACATATATTCTAATCTAAGCGATACGAAATATCACGAAAATTATCCATTTATGCGCTTTTTTGAAATCACGGTTCCGAACGTAGTCGGATACCTTAATGAGCAGCAGTACCAATTTTTCTATCTGAGGGCTCTTTAGTGAAATTGGGAATTGAATCTGCCTCTCAATTAAACCAACCCTTCATCTAGAGACCATTACCACTGGACTATTGCAACCCCGGAAATTGAAATCGATTTCTCAAATTAACAAGGTACATTAGATTTCTTAAGCTAACAGCATATTAGTGTTATCAGCAAATTTCTTAACTTTGGGAATGCACCACTTCATATTCCTTGTAAGAATTTTCACCCTACTCTACAAGAGGGCTATGAAGCCTTGTTAAGCCAAAAGCAACATCTCCTTTATTGAACTATTTATCTAGGAAGTAACCATGACTCGCATCTAGGGACGTCTTAAGACTTCTTGAGACCCTGCGTCCTTACGTAAAAGTAAACCATGGGCCCCTACTCAAAAGTAGACCCAGCTATGACCCATAAAAGTACATAATGCACAGCATACATTGTCAAATACTCGTACAAACCCGAAACAAATGAATGTGTATGACTTACTATCACACAACGCGGCTCGACCGACTACAGCCTTTTGAATGAATGAATAATGATGGCGTATGGTTGTAGGCCTAGACCTATACAGAGCTGACGGTCATCACATGTTGCCAGTTGACATATTGTCCGAAATTTCTAGTTTTTCTCGGAGAATACAACCTGAAATATCATTTGGCCATTGAAATTATTCGAATCATGATCTTATTATGGTTGTCGAGAACGAGACGAGGCTATCCATTATAAAAGAGGCCCTGGACCCAGTTGGCCCATGCCTTAAGACGTCCCTACTCGTATCCAAGACCGGCTGTTAACCAAGCTGATGTATTTGTGACCAAGCTGTATCAACACTGAACAGAAAAGGAAACTAAGTACTTTAACAAATTGGACCATTGTTCGTGGTAAAGTTACAGACTGAGAACTGAGGGGTCATGAGCATGAACCCATGTGTTCTAGCCCTGGTGCCATTGAAGAACCCTCCATGTAAAGGGGCTGATGCATGTTAAAACTGCCAGGGCCCAAAGTCCTTTCATTAACATAGTATAAAAGCTTGGTGATTGAGCTTCCAGCTCAGATTTTATCCTTGTCACTTGAATGAAGCTGAAGATTACGAGATCCGTTGTCAATAGCCCTTGTGTGCAACATTAATAATAAAAATCATATAAAAAATTGGGGTTCAGGTTCGGGTGTTGTCCTTTCATGGGTTTTCCTGTAGAAAGGACATACACAATAAATCTATCGAGACTCAAAGTCTTCAGAATGATGTGGAACGTATGTAAAGGGTTTAATACAAGTTCGGGTGCCGGGGTGCAAAATAAGGAAATGTGTGTTTAGCAGATTTGAGTCCACAAAAATACCAGCTACCAAAAACAAAGAAAATTTCCTTTCAGTTATATCTTCTGACCTCTTTCGTATGTTTGCAACAGCATCAAAGATATTTGACGCTTATTATATGTCTAAATTGCCTCTTTCACATTTTGTGTAAAGGTAGCAGATTAAATAACGTGTGCATAACTCATCTGCATTTGATGTTGAAAATAACGCAAAAGAACTTTCACAAAATTATTTTTCTAAATTTGAAGATATCTGGTGCAAACTTGAGAATAAGCGAATTGGAAAAGTTTGTATATTTCCAAGCGAAGAAAAAAAAATATTTGGGAACACCAATCAACACTTAAGTGGTCAAATTTTGCCTAATATGTTCCAAAAAGAGCACATTTTTTATTCCATATAGTTAAACGTAACACTTAATAGAAAGCGAAAATGGAAGAATTTTACCTAAATTTTCAATATTAAAGTTTTCACACTGTTTTTATTTTGTAATTGTGGGCGGGGCGGCGCCGGGGGGGGGGTGCTATTGATAAGTACGCTTTGAATGCTATGAAGAATGTTTCATTTATCTTAAAAGAATTTCTCCCATACTTACTATTCGTACCTCTTTCTCAAACGGTTGAAATTTTTTTTGTGTGTGTGTATACTTATTATACGCACAAACAATTTGAAGCATGGTGTAACACAAAGTCTTACATTGCAATGGGGACAGAGATAACATCGGCTTTTTTGAATTATCTTTCTGTTTCCATTCCTTAACAAGCAACAAATTGCATATTACCTTGCTAATCCCTGTTTTTTATCGAATATTTTCAAGAATCTAAATTCCTGCCTTTAATGAAAAAGTCCCGCCTTCACCACAAAGAAAACCCCGGATGAAAAGAATTTCAGTACCCTGAACACACAAATTGCATCTCTTAAAAACACTAACATTAATAATCTTACTAAAAGAATTAAAAACACGCAAAAATCAAAGATAGAAAGAAGAAAATATTAGTGCCGGTACAGCTTACAACCAAATCGGTTGTGGCCAGCCTTAGGTAGCCCGCACGGTGCACGGGCAAACCACTTAAGGGATAAACGGTAAATTAATTCATTTCTTTTAATGATATCTTAAGAAAATCGTTTTTGGACAAACACTTGCCATAACTTAGAAGAATTTTCTAAAACAAAATAATTAAGGTATCTGACTACGTTCGGAACCATTTTGCAAAAGCGTATAAATGGATAATATTTATGATAATTAGTGTCACTTAGATAAGAAAACGTATATAAAATTGTTTTAAGAATAGTATTACAATAAAAAATTATTTAAGTATAATATTTTGACAAAGAATGAACATAGAAGGACCCATTTTCAAAAAAAAACAAAACATTCTTCTTTTATGAAAAATGCTTCTATTATAATAATATTTTGCCTGTATATAGTTCAGACCTCTGTACAGAGGCTGAACAAGAATTTTGGAAATATACTACTTAGAACTGAATTTATCCATATTTTACTACTACAGAGGGGAGAAATTTTAAGAAAAAAACACTGAAAATTGTTTCAATTGGTATTAACTCTGAAAATTGTGTGATTTTTCCAAAAATCCTAGTTTAGACTCTCTGGAGAAGTCTTTACTTTATGTAAGCACACACAAAATATTATTATTATAGAAGCATTTTTTATAAAAGGAGAACATTTTGAAAAAGGGTTATTTTAAGTTAATTTTTGGCCAAAATATTGTATTTAAATAACTTTTTTTGATATATAATGTTATTAAAACCATTTTATACACGTATTCTAATCTAAGTGACACTAAATATCATGAAAATTATCCATTTATGCGCTTTTTTAAAATCACGGTTCCGTACGTAGTCGGATACCTTAAAAATGAATAACTTATTGTTTCTTCTTAAGTGATGTAGTGAATGCCATAAGTATATATAGATTTTATTGTTAAAAATTTAAACTCTTATTTTTTTAAAATTGATATTCTGAAATTTTCACTTTCAAGTAAAAAAAAAAGGAATCGAGCCATCTCATATTTTTTTATCTTGAAATTATTTTTTGCTATTCTTTCCTTTCCTTGCATGGTTTTTAAATAAAAAAATAAATTATTTTTAAATACGAGTTTTTATTTTTTACAGACTTGAATTAATGTTCTGTTCATACTCAAATTAAAAGCAGTGAATTTTTTTAATAAGTTTACCAGGTTTGAAATTTGACACTTAAATTCAATTTACTTGTTTATAGAAATGCGCTAAAATCTACTTGAGAAAGACAACGAGTTATTTTTATTCTATAAACGTTACTATATCTCTAGTGAAAAGTATGGTTGTTTGGCTTGATTGGTGGATGAGAGAATGAGCGAATATTAACGTCACACTATTCAGCTACTCGAGGGCTTTTGGCGACGGATCTCGTAATTTTGAACCATGGTCTAGTAACGAGGACGACACCTGAGCTGCACCCTCTCTCCGAACTTCCACAGCACACCAGTGGGAGGACGTTTGAGCCTCGAAAGATTTAATGTGCAGCGGCCTTCTCTACACGGCGTACAGCGGACAGTTTTCTCAATCTGGCGCACGGAAACCCCAAAAATGAAATTGCGCGAAATAAAACAACTCACATTTTATGGTCCTCTTGAGTTCCCTAGCCATGTGGTAAACAGTTTTTGTCAGTACAAGAATGGAAATCATCAACAATCATCGGTTTAGATCGGGTTTGTTCTTGCTACAAGAAACACTTGCGAACCTCATTTTACAGTCACCAGTTCCATCGTTTCGTCTGAAAAAGATTTTGCGGATTTTAGCGGGTTTTTTTGTAATTCTATGGGTAATTTCTTGATTTTATTTTCAAATTAGGTTCAAATTTTATTAAAAGTTGTAAAACCATAACATTTAGCACTGCATGTAACTCCTACAAACATATGTCAGTTTTTTGTGTTTATTAGACTAGAACTTTTGGGATTGACACGGATTAATCACAGTAACACTTAAGACAAATATATAGTAGATATAGATCTTTAATTTAATACCAAATTTAGCTGCTACTTCCTGCTATTCCCAAAGTTATTTTTTTTTTCAGCGTTGGTCGATGGTATTACTCGGCGTGCCTTATTCAATGCGTGTGGACGGAAGAACGAAACCCCAAGCTCAAAACTAATGTTGTTTTGAGTTTAGTTAGGACTACAATGGACTTCGATAAATATGAGGACCAGCAACAATAAAAATTTAGAAAAATTGTTAAAAATTTCTGCTTGTTTGTAAAAGAAAAATTTACGAGGTGCCATAGAAATGAAAAGTTCTCCAAGTCGAATGATGCGTTGTTGTCGAGGGAGTAAGGTTTATAATAGATTTTATTATTTTTAAGAAAAATATATAGCTAATATTTTTCTTAAAAATATTAGCAATACAAATTAGTTTTTCTGTTATTAGCTTTTCTGTTTATTTAAGCTTATAATAATTATTTTTTCAGAATTATTAACTTTAAAAGGGTTTATCTCAGAGTTTGTTTTTTTCGCATTCTTCCACAATTATGTACCAATCACTTCCATTTTTTCCCTGTGTCTTAATGTAATGCATGTAACAAAATTAGGGATCCATTTTGCTGTAAATTGAATACTTTTTTTTAAAAAAATTGCAGTGTGAAAAATAATAGGCTTTTGGTTGAATTTTAGAGCATATATATCCACATTTTATTATTTTTTTTCTCTAAAACCAATTAAGGTATTATAAAATCGATCCCTATAGGTATTTAAAACAACCTCAGAAATATTACAAAAATTTCATGTAAAAAAATTAATTAACACAAAAAGAATACAATTTTAAAAATTTCCAAATTTTAAAAAAAAAATTCAATTTGTAAAATTGTGTGAAAAATATGTGCAAAGTTTTAACCTCGTATCATTTTCTTAAATAGAAACATTATATGAAATGCTAAAATATAATTTTTAAATACAAAAATAAAAATAAAAAATGCTCAAAGGGTGCCGAGTCCTTTTAAACACTACATATTATCCTTTATTGTATATGTACAATGTTATTTTGATTTTATTTGTTTAATCTGTTAAAATTTTATTTTTTTTAACTTGCCACATTATTTCTTGTATATATTCTCCCACGTGTAAGTTACTGCTTTTGTTAATATCCTTAGATCCTTGTTCAAAAACTAGTTCCACTTAGCAATCATTTATTCTTGATCAAATTCAAACTTGGCATAAATTAGTTAAGACCTTATTAACCTTATTTCTTACTAAAAACAGAAAAAAAATCCAGTTTACATTAATTACTATGATTTTCGATCATTAGATATAATTATGAAGACTTTAAAGCAATAAAAAAATTTCTGTGCGCCAGATTGATTTTTTCTGTGCGGCGGGTCTTCAATGGGCGTAGGCTTGAGCTCAAGACGCACCAGCCACGATTCCATGAGTTCGACCACTAGGTTAGCGTGGCCCCTAAACCAATGGGTAAGAGTGATTTCTAGGTTCCTTGGAGCTACCGAATGGGGGGGCCGCATTGTCTTCTGCCCGTTTCTGGTAAATTATTAATTTAATTAAACTATAACTCAAAAATATGATTATTCCCTTGTTATGCAGTTTGATATTCAGCATTGCAACTAAGAAACTACCTTAACTAAATTTTAGTAACTAATCAACAACAAAAATCTGACGAATTCGCTTTGATGTACCGCCATGCCAGTAAGAAAACCCATAACCAACATCTCGAGCGAGGTTGCCACCTCCAATCAAGAACCGAACCATCCTTCATCACTCAATCGCTCGCGTGCGGGGGCCCAATACACACAGAACCATCCTCACCTCGACCATCAAACCTGTAGGTGCACACTTCCTTTCCTTTCAATCCTCTTGATTAGTAATTACGCTTAGGGGATGATAAAGAAAAATTCTAGCGCCCCCCCCCCCCTTCTTCCTTCTCCGACAGGTCCGTCTGTTCTGACCCTAATTACGACAACAGGGCGCTTTTCTGTGAACGCGCCAAATTACCAAATGCCTACCCACCATCCCTACCCCGGGTACACATGGTATTTTTACAGTAATCACGTTTCCTGTAATTACATCAGCTGTTGATGATAAACCATTCGTGCCAAACGAACTGCTTCTTTCTCATAGATGCTGCTGGTGCCTGCCCGACCACCCCTCAACCCTTGCTATCGTCAGACGCCAATTTACCCCTTCCAAGGCTTCTTTTCCACGGGCGCCCCGGTTGTCTTGGAATTTCTTTCTTTTTTTCTGGTGGGACGCCTAATTCTCTCATTCAGTTATTTTTTGAGGGATCGTCTGTTTAGTAAATTGGGTAATTTGCAGGTTTGAGGGTCTATTGAATAGTTCTGGGTGGAAGGGTTTGGGGAGGTTATGTGGAGATTGGTGTTGAGTCCCTCGAGGTTGATTGCTGGAGTTTTAATTGAATCTTGATTCGTTGTTGTGATATGATTGGTTATATTTGCATTGTGTGGTATTCATTGGGTTTTAATTGGCTGGAGATGGGATTCGTGACAGATAAATTGGCTAACTTTTTGGCGAATATGTTTTAATAATAATAAAAAAATCCGTGATTCCTACAAATACATTTCCTTCACGCTAGACAAACTTTTCTTCTTGCAACATTGTAACACATGTTTCTACTATACTTTTAAAGTATCGTTTTTTACAGATGGAAGTAAGTGTATTTAGTACATTTTTTTTAAAGTTCAGCAAAAATCGACTCCAGTGAACGTAGCGATTTAAAAACACGTTTTTTTTTTTTAAAACAATTGCGTTTTTATGTATTTTTCTCTCAATTTCTCTTGTACAAAAATAATTAAAAAATGGTAGCGACGTTTCTCACTATTCATAGTAACGATTTTAACAACCTGCAGTGTCATAAGAGAGCTATTGACAATGACTTCGAAATTATGAGCTATGGTAAAGTGGTGAAGATACCTGGTTGGCACATCGTTCTTCAAAACTTCCCCACCACGCCAACTCTAGGGTTTGAGCCTTGGCAGGTTTAACGTACGTCAACCTCTTTACAAATGGAGTCTAAAGAGGAGCTAAAAATCGAATCTATGACTCAACAGAAGCAACACCAGCCATAGTAGCTAGTTCACTACCATGGTCACTCGGCTACCGTTGCCATGGAAATATCACCAATGTAGCGACACAGAAAATTTATTTAAAATAGTAACTAAGTACAAATTCAACAAAATGTTCTCCGGTTAAAGATGCGTAAGGCAAGTTGATTTATGTTAGCGATTTTCGCCAGTTAGCGTGCATATCGTATTCTTAAGCTTTACCTAAACTGTTTTGCGAAGAATTTGTAGTCAGGTTCCTATTTAGAGGTGGACAAATACTTCCAGTACTTTACTGAAATGTCAGGGGTTAAAAAAGTTTGTAGTAATGGCTTGATGTTGCAAGAATTTTATCGTTTTTCATAGCAGGAAAGGATATTCACAATTAATGTAGGGTAATTTAAAATATAGCCTTTGAATTCTAAAAACTTCACAAAGCAAAGTACACGATCTCAAATGCCTTTGAAAGGGTCAATTTCACACATTTTTTTTCCTTCTAAACATATGTATGTGAATATATAAATTATACACAAATTTTATTTTCCAAAAAATAAAAAGCACTTCTATAGACACCTTGATTCAAAGGGAATTTTAAGAGTAAATATAATGCAAGGTAATTATAATTAAAGTTGAACTTACTAAATGATTTACAAAAATTCTAGTCAGAATGGCTTCATATTTGAACTGAATACACTTGAAGAGAAAATGGTATGGCATATGAAAAAGGCTCCAAAATGTATTAACAGATGGTGCTGTAAGCGGTATAAAAAAAGTGAATTCGTCTACAAGTGACATTTTGAATCGAATTATGATGGCTTTAGGATGAGGTGCACATTAATTACTTAACAGTTTCTTTTTACTATTGTATTATGTCAAAAAAAGCATGTTTTTTGCAAACATTTTTAATATGAAATCAATTATATTATATAAGCTCAAATCAGCAGTCATAAATGTAAATAAATATTGAATTTAAAGAATTATATGCTAACTTTTATTTTCATTGAAAAAAACATGTTTTACCTTAAAGTTGGTAGCCGAGTGGTATAGGTATCGGACCGTGGCTTGCCTTGTCATGAGTTCGAGCCCAGTATCACTAAAGACCCGCCGTGTAGGGCAGCGATGCACGTTAAATCTGTCGAGAGCTGAAATGTCCGCCTGTTGGTGTGGTGTGGTAGTTAGGAGAGGGGGTGCCAGCTCAGGTGTCGTCCACGTCACTTGACCATGGTTCAAAATTACGTGGTCCGTCGCCAAAAGCCCTCGTGTAGCTGAACAGTGCGACGTTCATATTCAATCAATCAATCAACCTTAAAGTTGGCTTTTTTTCCGAAGAAATAAGCGAACTGAAAAGAATACTTTACACACAAAAATGGACATTAGAGTTAAACAGATACTTTTGTACTTGCAGTTATAATTATTCTCTTAAAATTCAGTTTTCTTGTGGTAAATTTTACAACAGGGAGACAAACATATTCCAACGTCGCAATCGGGACAAAAAAATAGTATTTCTTTTCTCACCGGTTTTCCCAAATCGTTTGTTTTCGAACAGCACACAAAACATTGCCTTGTTGGTCTTAATTTTTTTATCAGAGGGAGCAATCGCTTCTAAAAATGTCTTTCAGTCAATCGTAAGTATTGTAAGGGATTGGACAACATTTCTGGACGTCCTTTTCTTTCATTAACAGCCCCACGTCTTTCAAAAAGGCAATCTATAGCATTAAGCCTGAAATTCAAATGAGATAATTTTCCTCCCATTTTATGATTAAAACGAAAGCATTTCTCAATGGTGTATCTAAAAGGTGGAAGAATATTTTTTGTAATATTTCTTGCCTCTCTTTTTTGTTATTGGGTAATTTGTGAGATGCTGATCCCTTCTATTTACACATCCCATCGTATTATTGCAGTGTTTCTCAAACTGTAGGGTGCGCCCCCCTAAGGGGGCGAGATAATTGTACGAAGGGGACGCGAGCATATTGAAAAGTCGAAAATAAAAGATTATTTAAAAAAAATTATTAATTTACTGAAAGTAAATAAACAAAATACATTCTGGCATAATAAAAAATAAAATTAACATTTACACAGATATAATTCACTTATAAATGTATCAGTACTGCGCAATGTGTTTTATAATTAATTTAACAATACTGAATTAAGAACAAGTTTAATAATTACCAGTGACCCCATGGGCTTGTCATTTATGAAAAATTTTATACAAAATTTAACACTTAACTTGGTAATTTTTATACGGTTTATAAATAATATCTTGACTGCCGATTAAAAGTTACGCGATTCGCTCTTCAATGCCTCCATTCTTCCCGTAAGCGCGCGTATGTGATGTATTTGAGGGGGGAGGGGAGAAAAGGAATAAATAAGGAAATCCAATGATATAAGTAAACTCTTCGCAAACACTATCAAAGTCTTTTCATTGGGTTCCAAATCCTTCGGAATCATTTTATGGATAGCAGTGCATAGTAAAGATCGTAATTCGGAAAGACGTATATATACGACCGGGTCATTTAACGTACCGGTTGAGCGAGACGTATATATACGCTGATGGCACTTTAGAGGTCAAAGTTGTACTGTAGCTTTAGCGTCAAAATATAGATTATTGAATTCAAGGCATTGTTGTTTATATGGAAGAGGGGGGGGGGGCGATGAAAATTATGATTGAATATTAAGTCGCCAATATTGAAAGTTTGAGAAGCACTGTATTATTGTATTCCATAACTACCTGTGGTTTTCGTCTAACCTCATCCCCTTATAACACGTTACTTCAATCACCACAGGGTTATGTGTAGTTGATAATAGAGATACGCGCGACTTTTTTATCCATCCATTTGATGATGCATATTCTCCCTCTTTAGTATACATAGATTTCTCCTTTTTTTAAATTTTTTTGACTGCGACTCTTTTAGCACGTCTTTCCTGTTAAGTCTGGGTGTTCGATACATATCTTTATGATAATTTAAAAGTTTATCTGCAATTTCTTGTGAAGTGCAATAATTATCTATTGTTAAGCTGTATCCTTTATTCAACAGTGGCTGCATAAGAGTCATCATTATTTGAAAAGACTTGCACTAATGCTGGTAATCATCATCGAAAAGAGTATCTTTTCCTAAGTATATAATAAATTGATATATATATAACCGGACTTTGATTCACATAAAACAAAACTTTTTATGCCAAATCGTGACCTTTTTAGAGGTATGTACTGTTTCCAGTGCAATATTCCCTTGAACAACATCAAGCTTTCATCTATTGTCCCATCTCTTTTTAGTGCAATAATTTATCCCTATCGAGATTTCAAAGGTTTGATTATCGGCGACAGTTTTTGTAATTTTGTACTCTCATGTGTTTAAGCGTCAAATTTTGTATCATCTGAGAAATGTAAATACCGGTGAATAAGATAAAAGTGCGGTAAGACATAATTTTTGAAAAAAATGGAGCTGTTGAATGTCTCTTACTCCAATATCGCTCCCCACATCAGGTTTTTCACAATTCCTTGTAATATATTCAAAGAGAGAAAAACCTGAATTTTGTCTTTAAATGTTGATTCCCGTTTTCTTGCACTGCTTTTCATTCGTAGATTACTTTTTCGAATAATCCTATCTGCATATTTATTGGCTTCAGAAACTATCAATTCAAGGAGGTTATCATCAAAGAAAATGTCACGGAATTGTAGAGCTCCGTTGACTAAATCGATATTCAAAAGAACTTCTGGATTTACAATTAAAGGAAAGCGTGGCGGAGGTAAAGAAAGATTACCAATATCAAGTTCACAAAAGTTCCGAACTTGAGTTAGGTCATCTGAACTTTCCGTTTTCACATGAACAGAGAAGTCCGATTATACAAATTTTCATTACTTCCAGCATCACTTACGGAAATTTCAGATTCACTGTCTTAGTCAATATCAGAATTATTTTCTGTTATGAGCATCGCACAATCACTCATTTTTCTTCTGTTTCAAGCTCCAAATTTAAAAGAAATAAAGTTCGTAGCGCGCGGTGCACCGATCTCTAGTAAAAAGGAAATTCCAGCCTCAACTTGTCTAAAAGAATGCAGTAAAACCTAACCTTGAAACCAATTTAGACACTTTTTTGTATAATCCGAACTTTACTGGAGGTAGTAGAGGCATCTGTTAGAAATATTGCACACTAAACCAGCCAAAAAATACGGGCAAATCAGAGGAATAGAGTAGAAAAAGGCCAAGTACCGCTTGGGCAAATTATGGAAGTACCGTTTCCTAGTGCCCGAGAGGTGTTCGGGCAAAACTGCGAAGTGGTTAAACCCACTGTGCTGTCCAATTTGCTTGATTGCTTCGGTTTTTTGACGGAAAGAATGACTCTCAAGTCATTCAACATTATAGCATTATTAGTGAAAAGCCCATTCACCACAGCAAAGCTGTACCACATTAGATGAGAAAAATCGATTTTTAATTGTAGGACCAAAGGCTGTATTAAAAGCAACAAGGAAAACGCCAATGAATTTTTTTCTTATGCCATACCGTTTCTCCCATCTTCAAGTGCACTGTATTCATTAGAAATTCGAAGTCATTTTGAGCAATGGTTTTTTTTTACAGTATATTAAAAGTGGAACCATGTTTATAATCCCCATATATTTCAATTAGTCTTACACATAACGGTACCTAAGAATTACAAAAATATAAATATTTTCAAATTAAAATTCAATCTCTTTAGAAAGCGTTTGGACTATTTAATGCAACAATTCTCTTAAATATTTCTTTTTAGAAAAATAATAAAATTTTCATATCGAATAATTAATAAACTGAAGTCCTGTAATCAAAGTTAACGTCGAAAAGAGAGCCCACAAGACATTTCAAAATCATCTCTAAACTTTTAAAGTGAACGAATATTAATTTATAATTAACAATCGTCTGGGTTAGTTGCTGCAAGCACAAGCATATTGTCCCAAACGATTTTTGTATTTATGAAATCGTCTGTGAAGAGTGAAGAATGTTTGAATTTAGTGTTCCTGCAGGGTAAAATGTTACCCAAAACACATTAATGCGGGTACTTCAGACATATTCCATTAACCATAAAAAAAATCTTAATATATAAAAAAATGAAAGCTTTATGTAACAAAAATAAAATGTATGTAAGAAATAAGAGAAAAAATATTTTGAATAAAACAGAAAAGAAATTAATGCAATTTGCAGTATTATATAATCAAAATAAAATTTTAAGATATCACCTTAAATTATACATAATTACAAAAAACAATAATTCAGAATTCTTCAATTTGTTCATATTTTTCTCAATTTATATATCCTTATCACAGACCAAACATTCTGTTCAACGTTAATATTTCACTTGTGTTTTAAGCCTACTTAGGGTTTAAAGTTTTTAACTGTACATATATTTTTTTTTAATTTTTTAATGTAGGCTGTTATAAAACAGAGACAACTTACTTTTTTCTTTGTTGAAAAATTTCGTCTAGCCTTAAAAATAACCAAAATATAAATTACTCTAAAAAGGATTTGCGTTTAATATTGTTTAAAATGATGCGAGTTTATGTCTCTTCATCTATTTCAGCATATTTGGTGCAGTTAAAATTAATTAATGAACAAATGCTTAGAATTAAGCTTTGTGATCACGACACAATCTCTACAACTTTTCATCTCTTCCGAAATGTTTATTGCCGAGAAACTTACCATCTTTTTCCAGAAAAACAACTTTTTCCCTCGGCTTAGGGAAAATATGGTAATGGCTAAGAGCAAGGTCCGAGTGAGTGAACATTAATGTCGCACTATTTAGCTATTCTAGGGCACTTCGCGACGGATCTCGTAAATTTGAACCATGGTCAAAGTGACGAGAACAACACCTGAGCTGTCACCCCCCTCTTAACTTCCACACCTCACCAATGGGGTTCGTTTGAGAATTCTCAGACTTAACGCGCATTATCCCGGTCCCGTGCGTGCGTATACTCTCAGAACGTGCGGGCCTGGGGAGATGCTTCTTTCGCCAGTCTAGAGGTGGCACTCCAGTTTGCATATTCACGATATAGTGTTAGAACAGGGGTGTCCAACCCAAATGATCTTGGGGGCCACTTCGGAAAAACATTATAATCTCACAGGCCGCACATAAAAATATGTACCTTTATATCAGATTTGGAAACAAAAAAACATTTATTGGAGTGAAAATTTAAAACAGAATGAATTATTATTATTGTTTTCATTATTTTCCATGTATACAGACATAGATAATATAATAAAGTTTATATAATATAATAATGCAATGATCAAATAATGTTTAAAATATTACAGTTGCCATTTTCTTGAAAATTACGGTGTTCCTTTTGAATTGATCCTTCGTTACTCATTGTTGAAATTTGATTGTGCTGTCATTCGCAAACGATTAAGTATACATTGCCCTTTATCTTAACCGTCCTGAATATTTTTTTAAACTTTAAGAAACATATCTGACTGCCTCTTGCTTTTTGGGCAACCCAAACAGAAAAGGAGGGGAAGAAATGAAAATCTCACACATGAATCATGTACCATCCATAGTAAAGAATATGCATAATGCAATTAGAAATTTATTAAAAAAGTAATTTTCTATTGTAAAATCAAATGTAACTCTGTTTGATAAAATATAAATCTATTTTAATCTAAAGGACATTTCTATTATCAAAAAAGGATTTATTTAAAAACAAGAACACAGGTAACAGGCAAATACATTGTAGATTTTTATGTGTGTGTGTACATATATATATATATGAATTTCCCCTCAAATAAATTTCAAAACGAAAAAAAAAACTTTAAAAATTTTCTTAAAAGAGTCGGTGGGCCGCAACTTACGTACTGGCGGGCCGTGTGTTGGACACCCTCTGGTGTTAGAATATTGAATCCAAGAGATTGGGTAATTATAATAAATTTAGCTATCATTTTTTTAGAGAATAAATATAAGGGAGAGGATATCAGATTTTTTGTTACTCCACATCCCATATAATCTAATTAAATTTTACGTTTGATTAGCCTGTAAACAGGGATTACTAAAAAGATACAGTAATTACATAATTTACACATTAATTTTTCTGTATGAGAATATTCGTTGTTGGATCAAAATCTGTGAAGGAATACTAAATTCTTTGATGGATTCCTTGATAGATTTCTTAATAGTAACGTCTTATTTATAAAGAAATTATGCATTGCCAAATATCTTTTGATAAGAAGGATGAAGAAATATTTCCAATAGTCATGAGAAATGTTTTAAAGGGGTTTTAAATGTGAATAAGCACAATTTAATTACGATACTTTTATCAATGCATAAATGAGAATTTTCAGCTAAATATATGAACCGTTTATTTTGAAAGGGGCCTAAGTCCATTTATCTTCAAATCGAGATATTTAAGGGTTTGCGTTTCACGGTTCAACTATTAAGCTAACTCTGAAAACTTATGTGTCCAGAAATTATAGTATTTGCTCGAAATATAAGCAACCTGAAATGCTTTACTGATAAATAACGTGAAGTTGTGTGTGTGTGTGTACCCGTAACCATGGTAACCGGAAAAAATTGAAAAATGGAGTTAGGCCACTTTCAAAATAAACGGCTCATATTATGAGAGATTGATCACAAAATAGAATACAGAATGTTTTTCTACATTTTAATCATTCTTTCTTAAATTGAGATTCAAAAAAAGATTTATTTATTACTTAAAACAAATTAAGCGCAATCAAATCAAGATAAAACTTTACTCCAAAAAAAAGGGATTTAAATTTTCTTAAATGCGTATAAGAGAGATTACATGATGAATGAAATTGAATAAGATGTAATTCAGTTTATTATCATATGATAAAATTCTGAGTATTTATAAAACAAAACTCTTATATCTTAAAATGTTTCAATTTTATAAATAGTAATTGACGCAATGTATATATTCATCATTTAAAAAATATAATAAATAACTACTTACATTGTTCAAAGCACTGTTCTTATATTTGACTTCGCATGTGTGTGGCTGTTTAGGTACATCCACACACATACACACAATTACAGATTATTTTTTTTTTCGCTTCTTTCCCTCCATTCTCGTAGAAGCAAATCTGGAAATGATATATATATCAGCTATAATATATTGATGTTGAACATTTGAGAGTGATGATTTCTTTCTTCTATTACACTTTAATAACACATATTTAAGTTACAGTAGCTCAAAAAATTGAGAGTACACTTTACAATTACTTGATAAATTCAACTTTCAATGCAGATAACACAATAACGATAAGTGCACTCAAGTTTATATTTATACACAAAATAAATGGTTTAATTTAAAATAAAAATAAAGAACAATCAATGAAAAACTTCTAAATTCTAAAGTTTCAGAAACATTTTAAATAAACATACGCAGATTTGTGCCTTAAAAAAATTGAGAATACACTTATGAAAAATATGTTTATAGCTACCACTAAATATTTTCTACTTGACTGCTGTTTTAATATAATTTTGTTTTATCTTATCTTAAATCGATTCAACTATCATTTTTTGTGATATATTAAGTTTTTTAAATAAACTTAAAGCATAACTTCTAATTGGAAAAGGGTTCCTCGAAGAGAAACCAGTATTGATGTACAGAAATTCGTATTAAGATTATTTAAAAAAGGAAACTCTAATCATGAAATAGCTGAAATTGTTGGAAGCAGCCACAATTGTGTCAAGAGAATCATTTTAACGTTTTAAAATAATGGATTGACAAAAAATTTCCGAGTGATGACACAAAAAGGAAAATTTTGAAAGAAATCAAGATTGATCCTAAAGTAAGGGAAGTCAAAGATGCTGCAGAAACTGGGGGAAATGTAATAGGACAAGCTGGATATAAAAGTCGAGTGGTTAGAAAGAAACCGTCTATCAGCTTCCAAAATTAGAAGAGTTTGGAGTTTGCAAAAACTCATAAATTTAAGACCAATAAAACTTTTGGAAGAAAAATATTGTTACGTAGATCCGAGGGCTCGTGGATTTTATCCAGAACAATCACAAAGAAATAAACAGTTCTTCAAGAGCGAAGCGAATTTATTATCAAAAATCCAATCCTTTAAATACAGGATTCAGCAGCAATATTCACAGAGTAAATCTCCGAAGGTCTTCACACCTTCAACAGCAATCAAACACAATAACCAGTGTTTAAAAATACGCGTATGTAAAAGATTATTCACAAGCACAGCCGACCTAATCGCCAGTCAAAACAATCCTCACTACTCGCTGGTTTAATCAAGACTCATCGGTTGCGGCTGGCACTCCGCTTTATAGGCGCGGCAGCAACTTCCAGAAATATAAACGCTCGTGTCATTGAACGTGACACTAGTGGAGAGATTTACTACTTACTAGAAGATTCCAGAGGGTTACGAACTCGCCAACATTGTTACCAATGACGCCAAAAGGGTCGCCAAATTGGTCACCAAAAATGATGTCAACTTGGCTCTACCACCAAGATTTCGCCAAGTTCTCATTGAATCGCATTATAACGTAAGGGACATCATTTCTTTTGAATGGTATAATTTTAACATGAAATAAACATAACATAGAGTAATATAAATGCATTAAATATCCAAATACAAATTATATACACTATTTACACAAAATTCGTAACAACACATATTTAGTACTGAAAGTAAATTCAACATTTTTGGAAACGACGGGTATAGCATCGTATGGAAAAAACCCAATACGGCTTTGGATCCAAAAACTTTACGTCCAACATTTAATTTACAGCGGTGGGTCCGTCATGGTTTGGGGTTGTATGGCTTCATCCGGGGTAGGAAGTTTAGTGTTTATAAATGGAATTATGAACCATATGTTTTACTTGGATATACGTCGGAACAATAAAAAGCATAGGTCCCCTTTTCTAGTGAATATTTCGATACAACCCTCTCCCACTCTAAAATATTAAGAGCGTACATGATACATAGTGAAAACAAGAATTAAAGTTTAAAAAAATATTCTAATACTAATAGAATATATTTTTTTAATTTTATTTTTTTCTAAAGCCTCCAAATTTTTACTTGCGAATCTGAAATAGCTATTGCCACAAATATATTGAAGTGTATAATTTTGTATATTTTAGTTTTAGATATAGGATATTTTGTTGGAATTGAAACGTTATTGAATTTCTTCTTTATTTAAAAGAGTGGAATAAAAGTTTAAGCTTACCTGTTATAAAGACGCTTTTGAAAGAAGGTTTTGATGAATGAAGTAATTCACAATAAACTATTGCTTTTTTTTAAAAAAAAAGTAATTGACAGTTTCAGCCCTTAAAGAATCACATGCTAATATTTGGTTAACGTATTGAATTATATTTCTTGAATAATATATATATAAAGAAATGCAGTGGACGAAACATTTTTCCTACTGCTCACAGACAAAGACAACACGTACACTACAGAAATTGAAATTTACTTTATCATTTAATTTAATGTAGGTATGAATGTAATATAATCTTTAATTTTTTTATCCGCTCTCCGAACTACCGAAATGTGTGAATTTTTGTACACGTGACAGAAATGACTTAAATACATACAATCAACATAAGGTAACCAGTATCAAAATACTTTTATTAGTACATAATCAGCGTGTTTTTTTTAGTCTTTTTTAGACTATACTTGGTTAATCTGCCGAAGCTCCTCCGTGCCATCTCAACGCCCCCCCCCATTTTCCTTGGGTGTTTTACTGCCCCTCTGAAAGCCTCAAACGCCCACAAGGGGGCGTTATCGCCCACTTTGAGAACCTATGATCTAAAGGAAAGTACAAAGAACTAGGGTTTAGATGGAAGCTTCATTTTCTAGCACACACAGGGCAACGATCCCAAAAAAATGGTACGTAACATCAAAATGTGATGTCTTTTTCACTGGAAACTGCAGTTGCACGCTCCACCAAAGTCCCCGACGTAAATGTTCTTGAAAAACCTGTGGGTCACAATCGAAATAGCTGTCCAAAAACATAAAATTAGAATCAAAACCCATT
>BMAV01019321.1:202256-215011 GCA_019973955.1 Trichonephila inaurata madagascariensis
GGATATCTTTAGATACCACACCAAAAGGTTGTTCGAATTGGTACACCACATTTAGAGGACATTATAAAAGCCATACAACTAAATATTGACACTTTTTCTGTATGCAAGACATTGCAAAAATTTCGTTTGTGTATTCTCAATTTTTTGAGGTAAAAATCAATCTGTATATGTTTACTTCAAATGCTTCTAAAACTTTTCAATTTAGGAATTTTTCGCATTCATTTTTTTTTTTTTACTTTAAATCAAACCATTTGTTATGTGTAAAATTGTGAACATGTTTTCATTTATCGTTAATATGTTATCTGCATAGAAAGTTGAATTTAATTCTGAATTGCTTAAAAGCCACTGTACGTCTAATTTATCTAAACTACTTTTTATTACATTATCGAATAAAAGTTGCTAGTATTTCTTTCGAATCAATAGAGTTGAATTCAAATTTTAATTTTTTTGTCTTAAAAGCACGATAATCGAATCCATTAACCAAAGGTTACGAGTGTGTATTACTTTATTCAATTATTACAGTGACATTCCTATGCTGTAAGTCCATCAATCTGATTACTAATGAAATATTTGTAGAATTAAAATTTTCATGTGTAACTTTGAATACTTTAAGGTATCCGACTATGTTCGGAACCGTGATTTTAAAAAAGCGCATAAATGGATAATTTTCATGATATTTAGTGTCACTTAGATTAGAATACATGTATAACATTATTTTAAGGACATTTTGACAAAAAAATTATTTAAATACAATATTTCGGCAAAAGATGAGCTTAGAATAACCTTTTTTCAAAATGTTCTCCTTTTGTGAAAAATGCTTCTATTATAATAACATTTTGCCTGTATATAGCTCAGACCTCTGTACAGAGGCTCAACTACGATTTTGAAAAATTCACATTATTTTCAAAGTTACAACCAATTGAAGTAATTATTGGCGTTTTTTTTTTCTTAAAATTTCTCCCCTCTGTTGTCGTAAAACATGGATAAACCCATTTCTGAGTTATATATTTCAAAAATCATAGTTGAGCCTCTGTGCAGAGGTCTGAGCTATATACAGGCAAAATATTATTATAACAGAAGCCTTTTTCACAAAAGAAGAATGTTTTGAAAATGGATCCTTCTATGTTCCTTTTCTGTCAAAATATTGTACTTAAATAATTTTTTATTGTAATACTATGCTTAAAACAATTTTATATACATTTTCTAATCTAGGTGACACTAAATATCATAAATATTATCTATTTATAAGCTTTTGCAAAATCACGGTTCCCAACGTAGTCGGATACCTTAAAAACTTCGTAAATCCTTGTGTACTAAAAGTTTCTTGTTAACTAATTCTGCGTGACTCAAAGGTTCACTAAATTCAATCCGGTAATTTTAATGTATAATTAGGGCCATGGTAGCTTAGTGGTCATGGTCACGAGCTCGTGGCCAGCTTGTCATAGGTTCAAGTCCTTTTGCCACTTTAGACATGCCATATAGGGAGGCAGATGCTTGTTAAATCTGTCGAGATTTTTAGGGGGTATTGGCGACAGACTTCGCGTAATTTTGAGCCACAGTCAAGTGATGAGGATATAGCCTGAATTGAATTAACGCCTGAAATTACTATCTCCTAACTTCTACACCACGCTACGGGAAGACTTTAAGCCACGACATATTTAACGTGCATCATCCCCTTTACTCAGCGTGTCTTCAGTGGCACTAGGGCTTGAATTCGAGACACACAGGTCAAGAGTCCGTGACCAGGACCACTAGGCTACCCCGACCACCTCGTCATTTGACATTATGATGTCGAAGCTAAATAAAGGACATACTAGAGCAGGAATCATACGCGTTATTTTAAAATGAATTACGTCCATGTTTCTTTCCAAGCGGAAGAAAATATGTATATGTGTGTAATAAAATTTTTTTTAAGAAAAGCGAGTTTTTCTTTGTGAGTTTGAGAATGTTTACTACTTGGAAAAGTTCTGTAATGTGTAAAAGAATTCTGTTCATTTGTAACGGGTCTATCCGAGAATTTTCCACTAGTCCTCTTTGGTAAAATTATCCTTTTAAAGATATCCGACTACGTTCGGAACCGTGATTTTAAAAAAGCGCATAAATGGATAATTTTCATGATATTTAGTGTCACTTTGATTAGAATACATGTATAAAATTGTTGTAAGGACATTTTGACAAAAAAAAAACCAACTATTTAAGTACAATATTTCGGCAAAAAATGAAAGAATAACCTTTATTCAAAATGTTTTCCTTTAGTGAAAAATATTTCTATTATAATAATATTTTGCCAGTATATAGCTCAGATCTCTGTACAGAGGCTCAACTATGAGTTTTGAAAAATTCCCATTATTTTTAGAGTTACAACCCATTGAAATAATTATCGGCTTTTTTTCTCAAAATTTCTCCCCTCTATTGTCGTAAAACATGGATAAACCAACTTCTAAGTTATATATTTCAAAAATTCTAGTTGAGCCTCTGTACAGAGGTCTGAGCTATATACAAGACAAAATATTATTATAATAGAAGCATTTTTCACAAAAGGAGAATATTTTGAAAATGGGTCATTCTATGCTCATTTTTTGCCAAAATATTGTATTTAAATAATTTTTTATTGTAATACTGTTCTTAAAACAATTTTATATACATTTTCTAATCTAAGTAACACTAAATATCATAAATATTATCCATTTATACGCTCTTGCGAAATCTCGTTTCCGAACGTAGTCGGATACCTTAACTGTGCATTCAGTTGAAAACCTCTCTCGGTGAAAAAGACGAGATTTTGGCAAATGAGTACTTAACGTTGGCATTAGAGTAGACGATGATGGTCGATGGTTGATAGTTGACGGTTGAAAGCTAAGATTGAATTGTGAATAGGATTACGACTGGAGTTCCTATAGTTAAACAAGTTATCTAAAGAGAATTCAAACGTACAAGTCAAGAGCGCTCCAGTATTCAGATAAGTGCTTTTATTTATATGTTTGTTGAATTAATCCTATGCGATTGTTCTTCCGTTGTAACGTTTAGTGGAATTCCTCTCTTTAATTGTGTATTGTGATTAAGTGAAGATAGTAATAAATCTGTGTTTAAAATTCTATGACTGACCTTTGCTCGAACCACCCGCCTCTAACTAACGTCCCCAGGGGCGTTACACACTGATGTTTCTCGTACATTTGTATTCACTCACTAATGTATATGAATGTAACCAGGACAACCTGCAAGCCGTTTCAGAAATTGACAATCAAAATGATAAACCAACAATTTCTTCAGCAGTCCATCATTTTTTTTTAAAAAATAAACCCCTCAGAGCCCATCCATTCCATCCTCTAGAGCCTCAAAAAGCCACAACAAAAAGACATTCTCCTTTACCTTTCGAAAATCCCAAGCCTTAAGCCGTGGAAGAAAGCGACCGAAAAGCCTGTTTATTTATTCACTTTCTTCCAAGTTTTATCTTCTGTGGCGTGCCCATCGCCTCGCGTGATTCGATAATTTTAATTAAGTTTTGTGTCACGAATCTCATTAGATTCGGAGGAGCGAGCTTTGCTGCGTGCGTAATTAATTTCAATCCGCGTTATTAAGCGATATCAATCAATCCCCCCGAGGGGGACAACTCAACTCGCCTCGTGGACAGACGCTCTATTAAAAAGCGATGCGATCAGATTTTAAAGGTAATGCTGGGCTGCCTCTTTGTGTAATTGGGTTCCTTCGACTCGAAGCTGGACGGATTGGGTGATGTTTAAAGTAGTAACTGTTTTGGGATTGATGTGTTTGAAGTAAAAGGAAACATAAAATCGTGTTTTGGTTGAAGTTATGTTGGTTTCTTGATTTACGAAAAGTTGTGTGTTGTTAATTGTTGATTAAGCACTTGTGATCACATAACATAGGTTTAGACAAATATTGCATAGAAATTTGTATTCGAACATTCATATCAGGATACTTAGTCGTTATCCGCCCGCTTCGTGGGGTATTTCATGATGTTATATGATTATATATAATTATCATATCCAATTAATAATATATAATCATTAATATCCAAGTCCTAGCTTTTACGCTTTCGATTGCATTGATTTTAAAAGAACAGGGGATTTGAATTTCTAAACAATACTACAATTATTTTTTGTGCCATCGTAAGCCACCTCAGAGTCAATTTCCACATAACTTGATCTTAGCGGATCTGTACTGAACAAAAGAAACATGCTTATTAGATTTCAAGTCTGTTGGTCAAATAGTTCAAAAATAGAGTTTTAAAAAAAATAATAATAATCCAAAACGCGCTACTAAAAAAACCCCTTTTGAACCCAACTTCCGAGATACCCGTTCTTGGCGAATCTCTGGTTGACGGAAGAACACGCTTGCCAAATTCCACATCTGTAATTCTAAAGGTTCAAAAACGGTAGTTTTTATGCATAACTCCCCACCTTCGCATTGCAGATGACTTCCTTAATAACCATTCTTAGCAGCGATCTCTACTCAATGAAAGGAGAATGCTTGCTAAATTTTAGGTCTGTACGCCTAATGGTTAAAATTGGGAATGTTTATCTATAGCATGTCCTAATCCCTCGCAACCCCCTTAAGAATTGATTTCCGAAAAACCTGTTTTTAGTGGATCTCTACTCATCAAATCTCAAGTCTGTAGGATTAATAGTTCCTGAGTTCTCGTGACGAGTGAGTGAGTCTCAGTCGCTTTTCTTCTGTTAGACACTCATGTCCAAAATTAAAGTCACAAACATAAAATCTGTGAAAATTGATGAACTATGTACTGTGTTGCCACAAAATTTGAAACAGAGACATATTACAATATATCAGAAAGAATATAGCAACATAATAATATGGAAAAGATTTTAATTGTGAATTAAGATATCACAAGTTATATCAAAAAGTGCGAAATCATGAATAATTTGAATGAATCATGAATAAGATAAAGCAATTTCCTAGGGAAAAGTCTGTTCAAAATGGATATGACCACACAGAATTGCTTTACAAGTCTCACAACGAGCTGTCGTACTGTTTATGAGGGTGTCAAAAAGTTTTTGTGGCAAATTCCATTTTTCCAAAAGCAGGACTTACAATTCCTGGGGGTTCATGGAGGGGAGATACGCTGAGCTATGGCTTATCCCCAGACCAAGGATGGCGAATCAGGGGCACGCGTGCCATTGATGGCACGTGACACAATATTTTTGGAACGCCAATGATCAAAATGGCTTGCATTTTTAAAATTTCAAAATTCATTATGAAGTATTACGAACAAACGCGAGTGATCGGTCGCGGGGCAGCGGGGAGGACACTGGTTTGTTATTGTCTTGCCTTAGTTACGCCGTAGACTACAACTTCTTATGATGTAAAGTTTGTCTACGCATAGCATAGTCAATTTCATTGACATAACTGTACTTTAAAATTTATCTGTGTTATATTTACGCTTTTCAATTGTTATTTAACATGGTTAGTTCAGCAAAAGAACAAAAAATGCAAGATAGTAAGTGTAACAGGGAATTTCAAATTTGGTGAACCGAGAAACATGGCATTAGAAGCTAAAGCGGCAAAGCGGTGTGTGTTTCATGTTCTAGAACAGTGGTATTCAGAACATCGTCTGTAAAATGGCATTTTTAAACAAATCACAAACCCTCTTAACAAGAAAGTGAGCCACAGCAAAAATAATTAATTGCTTAGAAATCGTTTGGCAGATGACTCAAATTCAGCATGTATTCTACAAAAAGTAACATCTTACAATCCTAATATTAGTTATTTGTTATCTAATCTGCAACAACAGAAGTCACGCTAATGTTACTCTCTCTCTCTTTAATAATAATTACACGTATAACTAAAACATTTATAACTAAACAGTACAAAAGGTATATTTTCGTAGTAAATAGAGTTTTGTGTTGTTAGTATTTTATTATTTTCCCAATAATCACAAGACAAAGTTATTTGACGGCACGTTCATACCTCATTAAGGTATCCGACTACGTTCGGAACCGTGATTTTGCAAAAGCGTATAAATGGATAATATTTATGATATTTAATGTCACTTAGATTAGAAAATGTACATAAAATTGTTTTAAGAATAGTATTACAATAAAAAATTATTTAAGTACACTATTTTGACAAAAAATGAACATAGAATGACCCATTTTCAAAATATTCTCCTTTTGTGAAAAATGCTTCTATTATATAATAATATTTTACCTGTATATAGCTCAGATCTCTGTACAGAGGCTCAACTAGAATTTTTGAAATATATAACTTAGAAGTGGGTTATCCATGTTTTACGACCACAGAGGGGAGAAATTTTTAGAAAAAAACACCAATAATTATTTCAATTGGTGGTAACTCTGAAAATAATGTGAATTTTTCAAAAATCATTGTTGAGCCTCTGTGCAGAGGTCTGAGCTATATACAAGCAAAATTTTATTATAATAGAAACATTTTTCACAAAAGGAGAACAATTTGAAAAAAGGTTATTCTAAGTTCATTTCTTGCCGAAATATTGTACTTAAATAATTTTTTTTGTCAAAATGTCCTTAAAACAATTTTATACATGTATTCTAATCTAAGTGACACTAAATATCATGAAAATTATCCATTTATGCGCTTTTTTAAAATCACGGTTCCGAACGTAGTCGGATACCTTAAACACTTTTTTTTGGAAAAAATGGCACGTTGATCCATAAAGGTTCGCCACCCCTGTCCTAGACTATCCCAAACATATTCAATAGAACTATGATCCGGAGATCTCGAGGGTCAATGCATACGGCAAATTTCGGCTGTGTGGCTGAGCATTACCGTCCATAAAAATGTAGTCTGGGCCTATAGCCCCCAGAAGAACCTCACATAGTCTTCCAGGATCTCATCCCTATAGAACTGTGAGTTGACAATACCCGCATTGAAAACATAAAATGGTGTACAATTGTCCAACATTATGTTGCGCCAGACAAGGAATCCTTTGCCGCCAAATCTGTCGATTTTTGTAACGTAAGAGGGACGAAAGCTAGTTGTATTTTCTCTCCAGGTAAAGATTCGCCGAGAATCACTTAGTCTGGAACACATTTCGTCTCATCACTGAAAGGAAGACGCACCTTTTCTTGTAGTGCTTTCTTGTAGTGTTCACGCGACTGATGTTTCTAACTCCACAATATCCGGTCTTTCCTGATTATCCCGAGGTGCCTTAGTGATCTTTTCCCAAGGGGTTTACTATCTTTGGTAAACACGGGCTTCCCGAACCCGGGGTACCCTAGTGATCCTTCTCTCTTTTCAGCCTTCTTTCTTGTCATACAACTTCATCTTTTCTTCTTTCCCCGTCTAGACCTCAGACAAAACGTGTGGCACAGTACAGCCAAAATCGGCTCTTGTGCCATTAAACACAACACTCACACTCACTCATCCGGTCTTTCCTGATGGAAGCAGTCAAAGGGACACACCAGACTGGACGGAGGGCGTAAAGGTCAGTCTCACCAAGGTGGTTGTAAACTGTTTGCCTGGAAATTCTTCTTGCAAACACAGCAGCAAAGTCACGAACAAGATTATGAGCCACTGTCCGCCCCTAATATTGGCTTATCCTTAGTTAATTAGTTTTATAAGTATCTATTCTGCCACTAATATATAGGCCTTTACATTTTAAGTTCTGAACGTATTTAAGCTGAGATCTATAAGAATCTTCGAATGCTTATATTGGTTACCTTCCTGTTAAAAATGGAATCAGGAAATCTATCATATTGCTTCAGCAGACTGCAAAAAATTGGCTACGGGCCATTTTTTGAGAACCGGGTTGCATTACGTGTACAGTAAGACCCGCTTAACGCTGGGTATACGTTCCATCAAAGTTGAGCGTAATATGAAACAGCGTTAAACGAGGTTATCTTATGTAAATAATGGGGTTAAGAGAAGATGGGTAGAAAATTGGTCAGGTATTTTACCATTAAATTTTTTAATTATGTATTTTATAACAATGAAACAAAAATTTATTACAAATATAGAAACATGATTAACGAATATACGTATAAAAATAAATAAAATTCTAAGTCAGTATGTTTACATTTCAAATAATTCAGTTTCTTCAGTATTTCCAATTTTCTGGCTTTTTATCAAGAAGGTAGATTGGCTTAAGGGCAAATTGCGTTCAATTTCGTCGTCAATCCACATAGAAAGCCGTTTTTCCATTTCCTCTATTGTATTATTTCTAGAATGGGTAATTCTAGTTGCAGAGCTTGTCGTAGTTGAAATTGCCAATGACAATATTTTTTCTTTATTCTTAAGAATTGTTCTTATTGTTGAAATTGCCAAATTCAATGCAGCACCAATTTGAGATTGACGTTCACCAGTATCTGATCTTCTAATCACTTGCATTCTAATTTCTAGTGAAATGCTTTTTCTTGTTGCTTTATTTTCGTGTTTTTTTATTATCAGTCAGGAAAAACTAAAAATCATAATATTTGTCACCATAGAAATCGTTATATTATATAAATTTATACTTACAATAACGTTAACAAATGTTTGAAACGATAAAAATACGTTCGTATAACACCGCAAGAAAGAAGAAACACACATAAACTGCTGCGGATATCGGGAAGCCTAACGTTGCTTGCAATTTCGGGGAATGCCACAATTCAAATAAGAGCGTTAAACGATACAGCGTTAAGCGGGGTATTATTACTGTATGTAAAAGAGAGAGAGTGGATATGAAGTCCCAATAAAATTGTTTATTTCATGCTGAAAGAGCACTAGAATATTGAGATTACATTAACGTCGCAATATAAAGCAACAGGAAGGCTGTTCGTGACAAACCTCGTAACTTTGAACCTAGGTCAAATGTTGAAGACGACACCAAAGCTAGCAAACCCATCTTTTAACTACCACACAACACCAACGAGAGGACAAAAAGAGCAGTAGAAAGATCACTTATTACAAAATAACACTATTTATTGATAAAAAAAAAAGTGAGCATATCATTAAACTATTAAATAAGCATTTAAATCCCGATATCTAGTTCACAAGTAACTTTAAAAAATATTTTTGTAGTTCCTTTACATTGTTATACATTCATATATTACAATTACATATCCATTTCAGCATCCAATGGACTAAATTCATATGACGTAATTAGTTACATGACAGCTGCAATCACGCGTTTTCAGCCAATCAGTTCATGCGTCAAGTTGTTGCCAAAACATGAACTGGTTGGTTGGAAACTTTCAGAGCTTTTCTTTTAAGCAGTATATATTTGTCATCATTAGTAAAGCCTATCAGTAAATAAAAGGCATTTGATTTAAAAGTTCACGTATAATATAAGAATTTTTTCGATTGTTGAAAACTTTTCGAAGAATTTTTATACTTGAACATCTTTACTCAATTCTGAAATATGGAATTTTATATAAGTTTCACAAATAGAGCAACAAATACCGCCTAATACCAGGTTCGAATGCTATGGAGCAGAATTCGCCAAAGTGGTGCTCCGTGAACCACTAGTGGTCCGCGAGAAAATTTCGCTGGTCCCCAGTAAAATGTGGAATATATTCACTCATCACGTTAAGTTATGTTTTAAGATGCATTGATAGTGTTCTTAGATCACAATTTTCTTATAAATATATTTAACGCTTAAAAAATCCTTGTAGTGGTCCGCGGGATTTAAATAACGAATTTACTGGTCCGTGAGGTCAAAAAGTTTGGCGACCGCTGCTATGGAGAACACGTGATTGCATTTATCACGTGACCGTCATGAACTTAGTTCATTCCATCTGAATGTTGAGGACCGCCTTTATTTTGATTCAGAAAAAGTGTTTTGAATGCTGGAGTTTCTACATTTTTAATACGAAAACTTCTTAAAAACTTATTTAGGAAATTTCTTTTACTTGTATCCTAGATATTTCCCTTCACAAAAACAATTGACTAGTGATAATTAAATGTGCATGAGAAAATTGAAGAATATTATTAAAAATTGATAATATGCTTGTTTTTTTTTCACTAGAAAGCAAATTAATAACATTTTAAAGATTAAAGAAACTTTATTATCTGCCTTAATTTTTGTGTTTTTCTTTTTCAATAACTTTATATAGAGTTTTTATATTATATATAATCAAATTTATATCGTATTATTTACATTACTGCTTGTATAGGTTTGCCCTACCGCAAATTCTTCAATGCTGGTTTTAAGAGAAATTTAAGCTTTATAATATATATTTCTCTGTTTTCTTATTTAATAATTTATCATGGAAGCTAATTTACCACTTTTGTATTAATTTATTAATAAATAGAGAACTTAATACTTTGCTAACATTGGAATATTCAAAATTGTTATTCATTTAAGCAAGTAATATAAAAAAATTAAGTCAATTCCTATTTAGGTCAACAAAGAAAAATTTTATTTTAGCTACTTTTTATTAAATAACTAGCCGTTATCCACCCGCTTCACTGGGTATTTCACGATGTTGTATAAATATATACTGTTTACATATATATAAATTATTGATATCTATCATTAAGAATTCGATTGTATTGAAAAATATATTTATAGCTGTAACTCTCGCCTCTTGATATAAAAATGACAGAAACTATAATTTCTAATTTTTATTAATATCCAAAATAGAAGTAGAAAGATTTTTTGCGCTCACTTAAGCCAATAATCAAGTGAATTCCCGCCAAAGCAACTTTCAGTAGATCTCTACTCCATAAAATAAACATGCGTGCAAAATTTATAGTCTAAATCTAATAGAGAAAAAACGGAATTTTTATCATCAATACGCCCCGTAGCCCCGTAGAGAGCATTTTTAGCGGATTTCAATTCAACAAAAGAAACATGCAAACCAAATTTTATTATTACAGTCCTAGTAGTTCGAAAACGAGAATTTTGTCTATCAATACGCCCCCAATAACTCCTCCCACTTTCCCCTGGAGTTGATTTCCGTAAAATCCATTCTTAGTGGAACTCTATTCAACTAAAGAAACGTGCTCAACAAATTTTAAGTAAATATAAATTCAAAAACAGGAATTTTTCTATAACTTTCCTTAACCCCTCGCAACCCCACTCCTTTGGGGGGGTCGGTTTTCGCAAAACTCTTTGTTAGAGGAACTCTATTCCATGAAAGGAACATACCTTCTAATTTTCAAGCAGATGGGTCTAATAGATGAAAAACGGAAATATTTATCTATTACGCCCCTTTTAACCCTCCTCAGTGCCCCTTGGGGGTCAATTTTCCCCAAACCTATTTTGTAGTGGATCTCTACTCCCTGAAAGGAATCTGCTTATCAAATTTCAAGACTGTACGTCTAAAAGTTTAAAAATGGAAATAATTATCTATAATACCCCTTAAGCCCCCTCAACGCCCCTTAAAAGCGATTTTCACAAAACCCATCTTATAGCAGATCTCTACTTAATGAAAGGAATCCACTTAAAAAATTTCAAGATTGTCCGTCAAATAATTTAAACACGGAAATGATTATCTATAACGCCTCTTAAGTCTCCGCAACGCCACTTGGGATTCAATTTTCTCAAAACTCATTTTCTAGCGGATCTCTATTCTATGAAAGGGGAATCCACTTTCCAAATTTTAATGCTGTACGTCTAATAGTTTAAAAATTGAAATAATTACGTAGAACGCCCCTTTGGCCCCCGCAACGCCATTTGGAAGTCAATTTTCTCAAAACCTCACTTTGTAGCGGATCTAAGCGCCACGAAAGGTATCTGCGTAACAAATTTCAAGACTGTAAGTCTAATAGTTTAAAAATGGAAATAATTATGCATAACGCCCCTTAGGCCCACGCAACGCCATTTGGGATTTGATTTTCTCAAAACTCATTTTGTAGCGGATCTCTACTCTATGAAAGGAATCTGCTTACCACATTTCAAAACTGTACTTCCAATAGTTTAAAAATGGAAATAATTATGCATAACGCCCCTTAAGCCCCTGTAACGCCCCTTGGGGTTCGATCTTTGCGAAATCCGTTCTTAACTGCTGTCTACTCCATGAAAGGAACCTGCCTACACCAAATTTCAAGTCTGTAGGTTTAATAGTTCCGGAGATATCGTAATTAGTCAGTGAGTGAGTCGTTTTTCTCCTTTATATATATAGATTAAATGTTATTTTGATATTTTTGGAATATTTGTTCGGGAGCACCTAGAACCCCAACTCTGATTTTTAAAAAAAAATTTCAAAAACCTTTTAGGGGATATGCCTAATAATTTCCCAAATTTTAGCGGCGATTGGATGTATGGTTTTTGAATCTATCGAGTACAGACAAACATTCATATATATATATACAGTCGACTCTCGATAATTCGAAGTTGGAGGGACCAACGAAAAACTTCGAATTATCACACACAAGAGGGTAGGAAAAAACTCTCAAAATACACGAAGAGAAGTTTTTTTTCTAACACATTTAAATTTAAAACTATGTAATAAAGCAACAATTGTACATAATTTTTTTTAAAGTACATTTTATACAGTATAAAAATAAAGCAGAAATTAAAAGTCATATATTAAAAGAATACACTTATGTCTTGAAAACAACTATTAAAAGAATATACATACTATATATAATTAATCATTTTTGTCGAAAAAATCTGTTATCTTTTTTTGTTTTAAGGCATTCAATCTAACTTTGTCAATAAATTTTTCTAGAACAAATGAAGCCTGTAAAATGTCTGCATCAACATGATTGTGAAGGGAAAAGTTGCGTAGTTTGTTTAGTGACTCTCTTTAGCTTCTGACAGAGTTACCGGAGTCAACTCCTCCGATTCGTCTTCATCACTTTCTGTATTATTGTGG
>BMAV01019321.1:215434-234966 GCA_019973955.1 Trichonephila inaurata madagascariensis
CAGTACAGTTGTCTAAAAATAAGAGAATATGTCGTTTCTCTCTTTTCTTATCCGAGTTCAGTGAGAGACCCCAACCATTCATTAAAGAGTTCGGTGGTCATCCATGCCTTCTTGTTTGAGCGGTATTTGGTAGGGAACGAGTTTATGCCCTTGAAACACCGAGGTTTTGCAGATTTTCCTATGACAAGAGGAGTAATTTTTTCTGAGCCGTCCAAGTTTACAGCCAGTAAAATAGTTAACCTCTCCTTGCTATGTTTTCCTCCATGGCATTTTTCTTTTTTGAATGTAAATGTTTTTTCTGGAAAACACTTGAAAAAGAGTCCGGTTTCATCCGTGTTGAAAATGTTGCGTGGTTCGTACTCCTTTATTAGATCCAAAAGCGAGTTCTGCCACTTAGAACAAACGTTAATGTCGACACTTGAGCTTTCCCCGCACATTTTTTTAAGACTATCCCATTCCTTTTCTTAAAATTTGTAAGCCATCCCTCGCTAGCCAAAAACTCGATTCCTAATTATTTGGCGAATGCTTTAGCCATTTTCTTCAATAAAGAGCCACCCATCGGAATATTCTGTCCTCGACACTGTCTCATCCGTGAAACTAAACACTGTTCAAGACGTGGAAAATTACCTTTACTAACATGTTTTCTCACTCTACTCGAAGATGCACTTAAGATTTTCTATTTATTCTTCAGAATAGTGGAGAGCGAGCTCAGTGGGATTTCAAATTCTTTGGCTACATCGACCTTCCACTCACCTTCTTCAACTGATTCTATCACCTTTTGCTTTTCAGAAATTGTTAAGCACTTGTACTTTTTAAAAGAAGACATGTCGTTCCTTTCCCGTGATAAGTCGACACTGAGGTGAGGTGTAAAGTAGTGGCCCAAGGTTTATCGAAATTAACAGGTAGGAAACGTAAATAACCACAACTTTAGTAAAATAATATTTTTAATTTAAAATTTGGAATCTAAAATGAACACAAGGCGTATTCACAGTTCACACTCAGCTACGGGGTATACTTAATAGCAGGGGTCGACACGTGGAGCAATTCTTAGTGGCACATTACCGCTCTTTTTTTAAAAAAAATAATAGAATAAAGTTAAATCCCTGTCTCTCCTGTCTTTGCCTCGTACATTTTTATATAAAGGTTTTATTTCTCACTTTCAATGGATGTAGTTTGAGTGCTTTATTTTTTTTAAAAAAAAATCTGTTTAAATGTGACTCATTATTAGTAATAAATACTCAACGCAAATCAAAATTATTGTGCAATACTTGTAAAAGGAAGCATCACTCATTACTGCACATTGAATAAAAAAGAAAGCAGTTTTTCTTTATCCATCTAAAGCTTGGGTATCAACGGAAAAAGAAAAAACAGATGGCTTAGGAATAAATCAAAATTCTACTTAGCACACACACAAATACCGGAAATATAATAAACAAAGTAGTTATTCTATCAACATGCACAATTTGGACTAAAAATAAGTTCAGTAAAAAAACCGCTCGTGGGATAATTAGGTACACACAGGAAGTGTGAATCTAGCTTCATAATATTGAAGGTTCGAATTATATCGAGAGTATTATAGGATAACTTCGAATTATCGCGTGTTGCAGTCTGGCCAACCACAAATTTTACTTCGAAATATTGAGATTATCGAGAGTTGACTGTATATATATATATATATATATATATATATATATATATATATATATATATATATATATATATATATATATTACAATTAATATAAATATTTATGTACCTTTGACACAAACACAATATTAAGTGGCAATTAATTTTTATTAATTATCATTAAAGTATAGTATTGTCATCCAAAATAATCGAGTATATAAAATTTCAATTCAACTGAATACCTTAAAACGTGAGAAAAAAAACCCTTTTAAAGTTTTGACACAAGTCACCTAAATGATCGCTAAGTCGCTAAAAATCATGGCAACGTGGCTGCATTTGTAATTTGAATAATTAGTTTTAATCAACTAATTTTTATTAATTATAATTAAATTATATCGTATTGTCATCTAAAATAATCGTGTATATAAAATTTCAGCTCATTTGAACGCTTTAAAATGTATTTTATTAACGATTGAAAATTTGAACAAGATATATATATATATAAATGGAGATTGTAAACAAATAGTAGAAATTGAAAAATATGCATATTTTTTAAACTTTATTTATAAATCAACTTAATTTTTATATTGGATGTAAATACAACTAATTGAAAATGAGCAGCAAAGGTAAAATATTAAGAGAAATCGCTCAACTTTAGCAAAGGAATGAAGAATTAGAACTTATTAAAATATAAATTTCAAATCCGATTATAAATTTCTTTTTAAGAATAACCCAAATATTAAATGCAGTCTAAAAAGTTCAAACGAGTATCGTTATTTTACTTTTAAAAAGTTGATTTTCTCAACTCCAGAAAGACTAAAAGCATTTAATTTTTAAAATGTAGGTATAACATGGTCTTCTAAGATTTTCATAATTATTTTATTGAGATTATTCAATTCGGTATATTTGCTTTAAAATAAACAACACCAAAAAAAATATGCTTCATTTATTTCAAATGATCAAAGCTCATTTTATTAACGCTGATTCGAAAATGTACGATAAATGCAACTCTTTTGAAGAGTTTATTCGAGAAAATTATGTGTACCAAAAACTTTAAGATGTGAAGTTTTAGTTCTAAAACATCACATTTTGAAAGAGACCCGACAGAAATTTTTACACTTGCTTCGAATCTTTGTATATAATTTTCGAAAAGTATCAAAGTGCTGTTCAGATTCCTCTTTCAAAACTTCACATTTTTTCCCCTCTTGTATTTATCTTCAGAATTTAGCTGTTTCGATGTCTTTTCTAAAGTCTCAAATCAATTTTTGACACTGTTACAGAAGTGAACATCGGGATATCATTTTAATCTGTATTATATTTGTTTTTCTTTGCCTTTCTCTAATTCTTTGATAAGAAATATTTCCAACAAGTCCAATACTTCTTCGGAAACATTTCGAGTATTTTAAAAAAGAACATTTTCTCAAGATCTAAAACTCTCCAAGCAAAAGGTCTTTAATCTATGATATATAAAGAACACACAGGCAGTAAAAAGAATTTCTATTTATCTCTCTTTTCCAACATTTTTCTCAATTTCACTATAAATATATGAAACGCAATGTGACGCCTAAGGATAGAGATAAATTCCGTGTGATTGCGATTTTATAAAAATTCTGCTTTTGTGATAAAGCCTTTAAAATGTATTTTCGCAATCGGTTAAAATATATCTTTCTAAAAGTTGTTTCAAGATTCTCTCAATTGGGTTAATATTTTATAAGGTCTAGCCTCTTGTTTTGAATACCTGAAGTACTTTCAGAATTTGCAATGAACAGAAACTAACACGAGTAGAAATAAGAATGCAATAATTCTTTTTTTTTATTCAACAAATTAATTTACAAATTTTCTGTTGTGGTATATAAAAAAGATAAGCCTCAGCTTTAGGTTTACAACATATTGCAATCAAATCAACAGAAACAAGAAATAAAGTTCAAGTTGTAACTAAGAACTCGCAAACTAAGCCTAAATTCGAATTTTCTGTTAATCCTAATTTCGATGCTATCCAAATTAAAATCTCATAAATTACAAAGGTGGTCGGCTACATTTTTACAATAGAAAGAGAGGGAATTAATCTTTCACGCTCTCAATATCAGTATCTCCTAATGTATAAACATTTTAAGATACAAGAATAAAAAAAAATATGCTGGATCCCGTTCTGTGAAGCTATTTATATGAACAACTTCGGGAAATGAATGTTAAGACAAATTTGACTCAAACTTAAAAAATTGCAAACTTTTCTAGCCAATATTGCTTTTGGGGTTCATAAATGTTTCTGTAAGTAATCGAAAATGAAGTATTTTGATACATATATATATTCGTCCATATAACTCTAAATATTTTTAAAGAGTTGTTATAATAAAAAATTAACAACTGTTTGTAAATTTATTTGAAAATATGTTTTGATATTTTCCACTTTGACTTATTATTGTTGTTCAATATTATTTCATGCTTTTAGTTTATAATTCATAACATTGCCGTAGGTAGAATTTCAGTAAAAATGAGATTTAATCTATTTTAAAAATTTTCTAATGAATTATAGTTGGCGTTCTGTTAGATAGTTAAAAGTACATGCTAAGTAAAATATCCCAGGAAGTTCCTGATAAAAATTAATTAATTAAAGATTCAAGTATAAATTCTATTGGAATACTTAAAATGTCCAAAATAAAGAAAAATGGTTAAGGTATCCGACTACGTTCGAAACCGTGATTTTGCAAAAGCGTATAAATGGATAATATTTATGATATTTAATGCCACTTAGATTAGAAACTGTATATAAAATTGTTTTAAAAGAATAGTATTACAATAAAAAATTATTTAAATACAATATTTTGACAAAAAATGAACATAGAAGGACCCATTTTCAAAATATTCTCCTTTAGTGAAAAATGCTTCTATTATAATATATTTTACCTATATATATCTCAGACCTCTGTACAGAGGCTCAACTAGAATTTTTGAAACGTATAACTTAGAAGTGGGTTTATCCATGTTTTACGACAACAGAGGGGAGAGATTTTTAGAAAAAAAACGCCAATAATTATTTCAATTGGTGGTAACTCTGAAAATAATGTGAATTTTTCAAAAATCATAGTTGAGCCTCTGGACAGAGAGGTCTGAGCTATATACAAGCAAAATATTATTATAATAGAAGCATTTTTGACAAAAGGAGATTTTGAAAAAAGGTTATTCTAAGTTAATTTTTTTGCCGAAATATTGTATTTAAATAATTCTTTTTGTCAAAATGCTCTTAAAACAATATTTTGTACATTTTTTAATCTAAGTGACGCTATATAAATATCGTAAAAATTATCCATTTATGCGCTTTTTTAAAATCACGGTTTCGAACGTAGTCGGATACCTTAAAACATCCGTTTCATAAATGGTATAAAGCCAAAAGACCAGGGATTTCTTTATCTCTTCCTTGTGACAGAAAGGACGTGACTGCGGTTGCCTAGGGTCGATCGTAGCTGGCTTGTCATGGTCTGTCGAGAGTTCAAACGTCCTCCCGTTCGTGTGGTGTGGTAGTTAGGAGAGGGGGGGATGCCAGCACAGGTGTCGTCCTCGTCACTTGACCATGGTTCAAAATGCCGAGGTCCGTCACCCAAAGCCCTCGTGTAGCTGAACAGTGCGACGTTGATCTTCACTCACTCGCGCCACGAGTTCATGACCATGACCACTAGGCTACATCGGCCACCTGAATATATTTGAGAAAAACAAATAATTGAATATTGTAAATTTATATATATATATTCGTAGTATTATTTTAATTTTCATTAATAAAGATGAACCATATAGAATGAATAAACATTACGCTAGAGGCACCAATGCACTAGTAGTTACAAATCGTATCTATTTCAAGTAACAAAGCGCAGGCAGGCAGGCAGACAGACAAACAGACATCTCACCCTACAAACTTTCTTTCTACTCCATTGTTCTCTATCCCAGTCACATTATCATGCAATAATACTAATATTCTGCGCAATATTATTTATTTAAAGTGGGACTTGAACTCATGACTTTAGTCTCCAAATTCCTGTCGCAAAACTATAATGATCCAATTCATATTACTTAATTAAAAGAATAAATAGTTTGTTTATAATACAGTATATAGTTTAATTATTCATTCATGAAATTATGCTTTTTTAGACGTTGTTAACGGGAGTTCGAATCTTGTTTTCGTGTTAGAATGTGTTGAATTTTTCAGCAGATTTTAGTCCCTGTGTTGGGCATCAAAGTCTTAAACTAACATGCATGTTAAGTTTTCTAGGTTAGAATGTCATCATTATTGTGATCAGAAGTACAGAGTCCGCTGCTAGTAACTCTTGTGACGGATCTATCCGCGATCCTTCAACTAATCCTCTTGGGAAATCTTTGGGCTATCAATTCGCGTTATTCACAACCAACCCTTCGGAAGAAGAAAATCGTGATATTCAAATTAACTTACTGTATATAGTCGAAGTTTTCTAGCTAGACTAGAAAGTAGGAGAAGAGATAAACCCGATTCAGGTGAGATTGTTACTGAAGGTATCATATTTGAATTATTGTGATTAAGAACTTATTAGGGTGGATTTTTAAGCTGATGATTGTTCACTGAGATTAAACTGATATTATATTAAATCGGATGATAGGTTAGAGATGCTTTATAAAGAAGGATCGAGTTTGATAGTCTCCGAATCGTTCATGTATTACTGTCGTTGTTCCACTTTCGCGTTTAGCATTGATACATTCTCTTACTATTATTAATTGGATTTGTGTAGTTTCATTGTGTGATAAATGGATTAATTGCATCATGGCAAGTATTTTTTCCCTACCTCCCACATACCTAGGTACCCAAGAGAAAGGTGTTAATCTCTCACATCCTTTGTAAAATTGCAATTGATTACTTAAATCGATTCAATCGATTTGTTTTACATGTGCTCAAATAAAAATTCGGCGTCATTTTTTAATATACAAATGCCTCCTCTTTTACGGTTAAAGTTTCATTAATTTAACTTCTTTACATTGTTATATTACATTTATCCAGTCACTTTGCGAGGCAGTTCCTGATGTTGTATGACTTGCATTAAGCATTTGATTGCATACAAAAACCTTTTTAAAGTCATCGTCTCTTGATTTAAATAAGACAGGACATGAATTTCTAAAACGGAAGTATATTTATCCTGAACGCTCCCTTAACATACCCTTTACTTTTTCTTTTGTTGAGTCGATTTTCGCAAAACCCGTTCTCAGGGGATCTCTACTCAAAAGAAGAAAAATGCTTACCAAATTTCAAGTTATCTGTAGAACGCTTCCATAACTCCTCTCCCCTCCTTAAAAATCGATTTCCTCACAATCGGATTCTTAGCGAATCTCTACTCAACAAAAGAAACGTGCTTGCCAAATTTCAAATCTGTAGATAAGATCTATTCTGTAGATCAAATAGTTCGAAAGATTTCGTGATGATTGATTTAGTCATTGAGTAATTTTCTCCTGAGTATAAAGATTCTGAGTTGATTGATTGATTCTTTATTAACGTTGTGATACCGCCCCCTTAGGTGACCGTTTCTTTGATTGTCAGCGTGAGCTAGAGGTGTAGGGCTTACAAAAGGGATAGACATTTTTTATATAATTTTTAATATGACTTTATTAAGAATGAAACTTAAATGACTAACAATTTAGATAATATTATTTAAGCGAGAATCTATAATGAACAAACACACAGTAATAGTTAAACCGAATTACGCCACTATAAATACTTAATCCGCCTACTCTCACTTCTAATAATATTACAAGTCCTAATATCAAATAATCAATCCTACCTTAATCCAAATTTAGTTTCAATCTTATGAAGAGGCGGCTGGGCGCGCGTGCAATGGTATGGCACCTTGACCTAATGTCTTTAATCTTCAAGGTAACTTCTCAATTGGCTGTCAATTCTCGCTTGTATTACTTTCACACATAACATTCCCCCAATTGCCATATGACTTACTGAGACTTCTGTTATTTAAAAGCTATCTTATTTGCATTTCTTTTTCATATTTCGCTTCTTGGGTTTTGGTTGGAAAAGAGTTGCCATTAATCTTGGCCCCCAAAGAACCCAGAGGTCATGTTAAAGAAAAGACGCGTGAGCCCGTCAAAACGTCACACTTAGAAACTATACTAGAACTATTGGCAACGAACTTTGTAAATAACCATAATCAAATGATGAGAACGACACTTGCACTGGCTCCGAGCTGCCTCATCCTAGCAGCATGAGGACTTCGAGCATCTTTAAATTCAAAGTCCCTCTGCACGATTGGTCTTTAGTGGCAACAGGACTCGAACACACTGCTCGACAAAAACAACACAGGTCAAGAACTTATTACCCTAATTATTCGTGTATATCGTTGTTAATTTTATTTTGAAATAATATCGGATTAGTAACATACTTATAAATTAAGAGAATTTGAATACTTTCTTATATATTCAATTCCTACTATTAGTTCCCAATCGCCCTATCTATCTATCTATATATATATATTGTTCAAATTTTCAATCGTTAATAAAATGCTTTCTATTCATTCATTTAAGTTCAAATACATTTTTATTAAACTTGTAGTGGATGACACTTGAGGTTAATACATTTTTTAAAATACATTTTTTAATAATATAAAAATAAAATATTTTTAAAATTTAAACCATATATAAAAAGGAAAATCACTTGTTGTGTCCCCGTAGCACAATGAACAGTGCATTAGACTTCGACTCCAAAGGTCGTGGGTTCGAATCCTACCTGGGATGGCCTAATTTCTGAGAATGTGATTTATAAATGAATAAATAGTAACAAACAAAATTAATAGTTAAACACCATATATACGAAGGAAAATGGAAAATCGCTTTCTATTTTGCCATTTAATATTGTGATTCTGTTATATATATTAATTGTAACTATTTAATAAAAAGTAACTAAAATAAAAATTTTCTTTGTTAACCTAAGTAGGAATTGACTTAATTTTTTTTATATTACTTGTTTGAATGGATTTTGGTAAATCTTTCCTTAATCAAAATTAGCAACTCGTTAAAAATTATCTACGCTTACATTAAGAACTATTTAAAATATTATTATCCCAAAATTTAATTATTTCTTTTACACATACATAACACACGAGTTACCTTTACGAAGTCTAGTTATTATTATTTACGAAATATTAAGTATCAAGAATTCAAGATGGAATTACTTGAGGCGGGGGGCGGGGGGGGTTAAGTAAAGACAATATTATATGTCAAATTGAGTTTGTCTAAGTGAATAAGCTCTCTTCCTGTTTTATTTTTTCTTTCTTACGTACTTATAAAAAATTACAATATCCGATGCCTCATTATAAGCTTAGGCTTAAACCTGTTGATGTAATTTGATGCAACAGACTTCTTTATACTCAATTTAAGTATACATTTACCAAACTCAAAATTTTTTTTTTAAAAAAAAGTTATATTTTTTTTTTATCTCAGAGAACTTTAATGAATGTTATAACAAGTTCATTTTTTCCTTATGTATCTGAAGAAGGTTATTAATTAAAGAATCTTAACAAGCTCTCAGTTTAGAAGCGTGACACGTTGATAAGTCCAAAGAATCTTTTTTTTTTCCATAATTTAAACACATCTTCTCATGTGACGTTCCACGGCTTCGAAGAAACTATTATTGACTAAAACTGTCGAGGTTTTTAGCTACCCGAACTAAGACACTGAAGCTGGAAAAAAAATTCTAATTTAACTTTAATGAACGCCATCATATCTGGCGCTAAATGACTAAGAAAATATCCAATTATGTGGGATTTTTTTATATGTATTTTACTAAGTGTTTTTTTTTCACTTCACTTCCGTGGCTGCTTAATTGTGTAAACAGGGAACCCATTTCATTAAAACCTCTGTCATTAAATCCGTAATTGCATTATTCATAACGGAATTAAAGACTAGCTTTAAACAATCGTTTTATAGCTAGAGGCTTACAAGAAAAGCGCGGGGAAAAAAAATCGTTCTTTCATATTCCAGCGACCCGAAAATTTAACGCTTTTAAATTTTTATGCGGCGAAATGGAATTTTTTCTCTACCTTGGGAATTTTGAGCATTTTCCTTTTGATAAAAATCTTTTTTTTTTTTATTCTTAAAAACACATCTTTTCTTTATTTCTTTATTTACTTCAATTAAAAACATTAGGGTTCTAGTTCTCGAACGAATCTTTTCTAACTATTTGTTGATTTTAGTTTTATACATACGGTTACAGTTACCTTAATTTAAAAGCGGAGTATTTTTTGAAAAAAAAAAGCAATTAGAAATTTGAAAAAAAAAAAGGAAAATAATTACTTGGAGAATGAAAAGTAATTTATTTCAGATTATTTTTGCAAGTAATTAGAAGAGTTCATGCATTCAACTTAAAACCTTTTAATGAGAACCGAATTTCTCAGTAATTGTCAAGAAATACTGCAATAATAATTTTCTTGTTTTGTGTGTGTTCGGTATAATTAAAAAATATATTAAGTTTTTAGTTTCGCTAGATACTTTTATTTGTGTCTTTCTTTTATTCTTTACAATCGAAAGTATCAAATTACTGCATGTTGTTTTTACATTGATTCAATATTAAAGATATGCTATTTTATTCTAAGATAAGCAAAAGAATGCGATTTTTATTTCACTTCAGTAATTAATTAATTAATCCAAAAATGGAGCTTATTTATTTTTTGTATAGAGAAAAATATAAATACTTATGTTACATTTTTACTATTCATCGAGAAAACAATTGTGATTTTTTTTCTTTTCTAATAGAAATTCAACGAATTTCTATAAACAAACTTTTTATTATTAATGAGGAAAAATTTTTTTCAAATCTGATATAAATTTACTTTGTATCAGTTTTACTTTCTTTTGACGAGCGTATTTGTAAAATTAGCATTAATTGGTTACTTTATGCAACATATAAGAACTTAGTATTTTATTCAAATGCTGTAAATGCAATGAAAGAGGTATTAATTAAAAAATGTATTAGACTTTATACAAAATAGAGCTGTGTTTTTAATAAGTTAAAATTTTTTGAAGACATTTTATTTATAAATGACTTATTTGTGAAGGCAATTTTATAGTTATAGTTAGTTTTTCAATTCCTCTACTATTAGTTCACACGCTCTCCCTATATATATATATATAATCTTGTTCAAATTTTCAATTGTAAATAAATTACTTTCTATTCATCCATTCAAGCTCAAATACATTTTTTTAAACTTGTAGTCGATGACACTTGATGCTAATATAGTTTTTTCAAATATTAATTCATGAATTAACTTAAAAAATGAATAAATAGTAACAAACAAAAATAATAGTTCAACAGCATATATAGAAAGGAAATCGTACGTTGTGTCCCTGTAGGGCAATGGATAGTGGGTTGGACTTCTAATCTAAAGGTCGTGGGTTCGAATCCCACCTGAGAAGGACTTATTTCTGAGAATGTGATTTCTTTTTTACTATACTATTTTATTAGAATAATTAAATTTAATTTTTGAATCAATAGTAACAAACACACACACACAAATAGTCCAACACCATATATAGAACGGAAAATGGAAAATTGCTTTCTATTTTGTCACTTAGTATTGTGATTCTGTCTTATGTATACACATATTTATATCAATTGTAACTATTTAATAAAAAGTAACTAAAATAAATTTTTTTCTTTTTGTAACTAATGCAACTGCCTGGCGAAGTCAGATCGAGGTCCGCGAAATTCATTGCGGCTAAGGGCAAGAGTATTTGCGCCTGTCGTTAGCCTTAGCTTTGAGCACCATGCAGGTGACCGTACGATTTTACTCGGTTCCACCCCAATTTAGAGGGAGAAAACCCTGGGGGTGGCCAGGGGCCTCCCACCTCTCTTCCCCTTCTACCAACCACACGAGATGACTATTAGAGACTATTAGGACTATTTAGAGAACCCCCATGCCTTGAAGGCACTATACATTTACAAACATCCTTGTCTTCTCCCGAGATTCGAACCCAGTCCCTACAGCACCGCAGTCAGCGTCGCTAAGTACTATACCGGTTGGGTGACAAATTTTTTCTTTGTTGACCTAAGTAGGAATTGACTTAATTTTTTTTTTAAATATATATTTCTCGTTGTTGTTGTTGTTTTGTTCTAATTTTCCTTCTGGTCAGACCAGATCAGTGAAACCGTTGACTTCAATGAAGTCCGATACTAGAAGTGGACAATCATGGGTTTCTTCCCAGTCCAGTCCAAGGCACAGTCCAAAATGCGCTGATGGTGAAGCCTGTTCTAGCCGGCATTTAGGGCAAATAGGAAACCTTTTATTGCCTCTAGTAAAAGTGAGATTTTTTAAGTGCCTACTGGCTAAGTATTGGACTATCTGTCATAGTGAGTGAGTGAATATCGTGGCGGCATGTCATGATTTCCTGCCCTAGTGCTACTGAAGACCCGCAGTGTAGTGGGGTTGATGCACATTGAATCTTTTGTGGCTCAAAGTTCTCCCGTTGGCATGGTGTGGTAGTTTGGAGAGGAGAGAGCCAGTTCAAGTGTCGTTCCCGTCACTTGACCAAGACTCAAAATTACGAGATCCGTTGCCACAATATCCTTCGTGTTGCTTTATAGTGCGAGGCAAATGAGTGAGTAAGTGAGTGAGTGAATATTAACGTCGTGCTATTCAGCTACACGAGGGCTTTGGGCGACGGACCTTGTATTTTTGAGCAATGGTAAAGTGTTGAGGACAACACCTGAGCTGGTACCTCCCTCTCATAAAACTTCCACACTGCACCAATGGGAGAACGTTTAATGTAAATTAGCCCCTCTACACGTCGGATTTTCAGCGGTTCTGGGCTCGAATTCATGACGCACCAGCCACGAGTTCGTCACCTTGACCACTAGGCTGCCGCGCGACCAAGTGTGACGCTAATATATAACAATAACTAATGTATTCAGTTACTTTTAAAATTGTATATGTGAACAAAATTCCAAAATTTGTTTGAAAAAGGCTCCGGGTACTGTTTTCTTCCTTTCTATCTATATTTTTACCAACGTGTTTCTTAACGTATGGGGAAACAAAAAGAAAGTATCAAAACAAATTTGACTCAATATATGAAATGCGACTGCAAATAATTTGCATAGACTCGATTGCAAATAATTTTCATTTGAGTGAAAAAAATTCAAACACATTCCAGTTTCTAAGTATAATGAATGGATAGTTGACAACTGGGGCATAGTTTAATATTATTCATGAGTGAATTATATTAACATTATGTGAATTTTTTTTATAACAAATACAATACTTTTTACAATACATTAAGTACATATGGGACAAGTTGATTCCCTTTAAATATTATTTAAAGATATATTTTTCTAATAATGGAATGGGGTTCCCCCAAAATGCCTTCCAGTTCCGCAAGTCAAAAAAGTTTGAAGACCACTGCCCTAAAGTAAGTTAATCTCTGATAAAAATCCCAAGGATTACATTAGGATACTATTTATTTACCTTCTATATAAATAAATTTTAAAAATCTAAATGCTTGTCGAAATATAATACCGGCATTTGAAAACCTTTTTTTTTTCAAATGGGAATGCAGATTGGTATTTTACCATTGAAGACCCAGCACATTCCTCAGTACAAGGTATCGCTTTTTCGTACGGCACCATATAGGTGGATACTAACAGGTGCAATTGAATTTTAAATCCCAGTTTCCTTCCCGAAGGGAGGCAGCTGAGCTCTGATGATGTGAAAATGTGCTAGGAATTTAATTTTGCCGAGAGTGCCCAAACCAAACAGGCACTCCTAGGGATCTATAACATGCCGTATAATCAACGACAAGGACACTGTCGATATTCTACATCATGAAAATTCACAGACTTGGGCCGGGGTCGAACCCAAAAACTTGGGTGTACAAGACCAGCGCCAAGCCAACTGCGGCACCCAGATGGCCCATCTCAAAACTTTTCATTCAGAAAAAATATTTGTTAAGGAAATTTATCATCATTTCCTTTGCGAATAGTATATACTCTTTGTGTTCTATAGATCTACCATAATATTAAAACTATAGACCCGAGGTGGGCATTAAGTCGATCGCGATCGACCGGTGAACCGCCAAGACATTTTGGGGTGACCGCCTTCACATAAAACCTTAGACACGCATACTGAAAGAAACACAGATGGTTATCAAGATAATGGAAACATCCGTGAATAAAACTCCAATCCAAATTTGAGAGATGTTTTCAAGAATTTACTAGACTAGAATCACACATAAGTTGCACTCATGGGTTATCCATTTGGCAATGTTGATGTGAAAAATATAAGTAAATATATGTTACGTGTTCTCTTTATCTCTCGAGGAAAAAACGAAGCTTTTCTCTTTCAAAAGAGGATGTAATTTGTAAAGAATAACTTTTGGAATCTATTAGTCGAAGTAAAGTATCCCAAATTTAAAAAAGCTGCAATTCATTCAACATCATTCTTTCGCTCTACCTACCAGTGTAAATCTACATTTTCAACGAAGAATATAATTAAGACAACATATTCCCGTTTCACAGACGACCACTTAGAATCCAGTGTAAGATTAGCAGTTAGTAATTATATACCAAGGTATTCAAGATTGGGGCAGATAAAATGACTAAGTCGTCTATTGAGACTATAGCTATAAGAACTAATTTTAAGTGAAAATTATTTAATTTGTGATGTATTGTGAATTGTTTGAAAATGCATTATTTGATATTAAATTTATGGGTATAATTATTATGTTCGTATTTTGCGTTTTATTTAAAACGTAGTTTTAAAAGAGTAAGTTTTTCTGCTGTAGTTATGAAGGGAAGTATTTATTATTGTTATAATACAAATACTGTGTGGAGAGCTTTTTTTTTTTGCTCATTACACCTACGTCACATGGTGTACCGCAACACCTTGAAAAAATTAAAAGTAGACCGCGCGTGCCATGTAAAAGTCTGCCCACCCCTGCTATAGACCAATTCCCGGTTGAGATGTTTAAAAAGGCTCAAGAACAGAAACAAATCTCTTAGTATCAGATGACACGATAGTCAATATCTTGCGCGTGATTTGATGCATGATGTATAAAATCAACAACCTGCTATGATTAGAAGTTAAAACAAACACTATTAAACAAACAGTATCAAACATGCATTTACTTATTTTGATAAACATAAAACTAATTCCAAAAAATTGTTTGCGTTCTCACGTATTCTTACTCATGGAAAATTTTTTTAAAATATTTGTTGAAACAAAAGTTTAAGAAACATATGTTTTGAAACAGTCTTCAAAAAATGAAATGAAATAATTTGCATTTATTGAACGTGCATTCATAGAACAACTGTCCAGATCCGTGAATCGCTATTTGAGAAATCCTGCTTTACGCAACATTCGGTAATCGCACTTAGAAAAAAAAATATGAATTTTCATGCAAACTAATTGGGCATCCTAATGATTCCCAATGGACTAAATTTGTGACGGGCTCATCGCGTTTTCTACTAAAATCTCCTCTTGGGTTCTTTGGGGCCGAAAAAGGCAAATTCTTTTCAACCAAATCCAGAAGCGAAACGTGAACATGCAAATTAGAAACCTTTTAAATAGCAGAAGTTTAAAGTAAGCGTATGACCTATTGGGAAGAGATTATGCTAGTCTGGTTTAAGCGCGTGAACTGAAGGAAGAGAAGAAAGCCGTCGTTGATTGTGAAGCTATCCGTGATAGTACGATCAAGTCAAGGTGGATCCAATTCCACGCAAGATAATTTAAAGACATTGAGGATTCGAGGGGATTGTGATTAAACAAGAGATTAAGGTAAGATCATTCTAGTATCTATTAGTAACTGTGATATAAACAGAAATTTGGAATAGACGGGAAAGTTAAATATAGTAGTTAAGATCGCGCTTATTTGGTAATACGTATTGTGTGTTTTCTCATCTCAAATCCGCTAGGTTATAATATAAATATTATCATAGTTAGTGTTTAAGTTAAGATCTTAATAAAGATATTTTAAGATCATGAGAGAGACAACGTCTGGTTCTTCATTCGATCCCACACCTCTAGATCACGAAGTAAACTTAGGAGTGAGGTATCACTCATGGGGAATACTTAACAAATTCATGTGACGTCATAGTCATATGATAGTGATAGCCACTTGTTTCTGACCAATTAGATCAAATATTCATGTGACATCAAAGTCACACGATAAAAGTAATCATGTGTTCAGCTAATCAGTTCATGTTCTCGTTGTTACCAATTTTTGCACTTGGCAGAAATTTTCTCTTAAAAAGTACAAATTTGTCCGCAATAATAACGCACATATATAGGTAAACAAAACGTATTTTGTTTAAAAGTACATGCATAAAATAAGATTTTTTTTTTAATTTTAAAATCTTTTTGAATTTTTTTTATATCATTTGAACATCTTTATCTAATTATGAAATTTGAAATTTTACCCGAATCTTACAAATAGAACAAGTACAATGTCTGTTTGAATTAAATGGAGAGCACGTGTTTGTCTTTATTATGTAACTGCCATGAATTGAGCTCATTATATTTTACCTTTTCAGGTATTATTTAAAAGATAAAAAACATCAAGGCGAAATTATAACCACCAGTATCAGATTTTTGAGTAGGTGTATTGGAGGAAAAAAACTGCGCTATACTACTTGCTTAGAATTTTAATTGAATCAAGCACATTCGCGGTACATAGTCATATATACTAATGAAAATTCCATATTGTAATTCTAATATATTTAAATTTATTCGACATTTTGAGAGAGGTTACGTCAACTTAGACATTTTCTAACTAAGCTAGCATTTACACGAATATTACAGAAATAATTCCCACACACAGTATTAAAGTGTTGCAATCAGAACTCTTTTCTCTCTCTCTCTCTCTCTCTCTCAGAACGTAAACAAGCCACCCACAAAATTTCATCATACATAACTTCAGATGGATTCGAATATTTAACAATTGCTTAATACCCCTCGGTTAATGGAATTTCAATCAAAAGCTGTCAGTATCCATCTTAAAGAAATATTTTGTTTGTATTCAACACAAAGGTAGGGCTTGTGCGCATTCAAGGTTTTTGTTTTGCATGTGACATCAATTAAAAGCACTTCATAATCCATCAACCATCCCATTAATGTGATTTCATACTTTCTGTTGATCCGTCACATTCGAAAATCACATTTATATATTCCAGTAATAACATTAGTGAAGTTAATTCACTGTTTTTTTTTTTTTTAAACCGGTAAAATATTAATAACATGATCATACCTTTAAAAAAATAAGAACTGAAATACACTTACATACGTATAACAAAAATATTTTTATAATCACCTATTTTAATTTACGTTATTACCATAATAATAAAACACATCAATCAGAACAGTAATAAGTTAAGCCTAAGCCATACAAAAGCAAATTAAAAACACAATGGTTTGTGTTTGTTTTTTCTGTGTGTGTGTAATAATCCACAAGAAGGAATCAAAGGAATAGACGAAGACGGATAACACAACAAGAAAAGATTTTTAAAAAAGAAAAAAAAAAGATTCATTTAAAAGCTGTTTTGCTCTTTGGATAATTTCTGATTCTGTGTGATCTATTCTCGTTATAGGCACTTAAAACGCAGCGCTCATGTCACAGAGGTTATACATCAACTTTAAGACAGCGTGCCAATAGGTTATATATCAACATTCAACTATTTTATATTCCTTATTAACTTGTCTAAGGGTTTGGTCCTTCGGTGAGATGTAATTCAAGTTTGTGTATCTCTCCCATATATGTCTGTTTTTTTTCTGCTGATTTTTTTAATGTTATTTTTTTCTCCCTGAGAAATATAAAGGGTATTTTATTTCAAAACTGGTTGAATAAATTAATGTTTTGAAACCAGTTAGAAGGAGGTATTAGATTTTATTTTTTTTATTTAAATGTATGCAAATTACGTGAAAAACAAGTTAGTTAAAAATATGTGGCTGAATGCGAAAGAAAAGTCGTAGAAAATTAGATTTAGGTCACACAGTTATATTTTTTATTGTTTTATAGTTTTGGAAAATTAATATATGTATGTATAAAAATAATATCCGAGATTCGTTTCTTTAAAATACGTTTGAGAATCGTTTAGTTTACTATAAGTATAAGTTAAAAAACTATAAAAAATTTTAACATAAAAAAATTTTTTTCCTGAGGAAAGATTATTTTCTATCGATTCTTCAAAATATAATTTCACTTCAGAAATTATTTTGTATTTTTATTTGGTATGATGCGAATTTATATAGTTTCTTTTTGTCAGTAAATTTCTAAAAATATGTTTTAACGTAAAAAAAAAAATTACCGTAAAATCCGACGTATAACGCGCCCTTTTAACTCAAAAAATGAGATCGAAATTTACGGGTGCGCGTTATACGCCGGGTATAAAAATGATAGTTTCAAAAATAAAAAAAAGATATGAGCATAAGGAAAATTAAACTTCTGTACAGATCGGAATACTAGGTATTTGAAAGAAATGACATACCTAATGAAGTTAAAGGGTTCTGATACTAATAATGTGTACTATTTTTTTCAAAGTCCTGCGATAATAACTCGAATAAATGATTCAAAAACATACGAGGATTGTACATGCACTCGTTTGGTGCATTTGTAAAAAAGGGGGTGCGCGCTATACGCCGGATTTTACGGTATGTAAATTAGTAAAATTTTCCTAAAAGGATTATAATTATTATAATATATAAGTTTTATTTAACAAATTTTCAACTATAAAATCGAATTTCTTGAAATTTTGTTGAACATTGTAAATTAATTGTTTGCATATATGAAATTATTGTAAGAAACAGTTTTTAACTGATTAAGAATAAATAATTGAAGAATGATTCAAGTAGTTTTGAAATTTTTATTTCACACTGATGTAAATTATTTTTAAAAAATCTCTATAAAATTCATTTATTTTATTTTAGAATAAAAGGGTGAGTGCTTATTAATGTCGCACTGTAAAGCAATAGGAAGCCTATTAGTGGAATATCAAAGAGAAGCGAGCTCACCCGAAAGCGATTTAGAGCTACAAAACGATCCCCCGAGAAACAACCACTCCCATCTTCAATCTTTATTGAACAAAAACCACAGTTTACATTTTATACAGTAGCACACATTAAATTTACATTTTTCAAATTAAAGGTAAAGGAAACGAAATACATGCAATTGAAAGGTACAAACATACAAAGCTGAAAATAATAATAAAGAACATGAAGGGTAAGAGAAGACTATACATTATTCCAGCATTCTTGCAAATATATCAAAAGTAATATAAGCATAAAATACAAATGCCTCGTGCAAAAAAAGAAGAAGAAGAAAAAAAAAAAAAAAAAGGTAGCAACCATTTGGGCGGGGTGAACGCGGGGGGGAAGCCCGCTTGAAACCACATAAGAGTACCGATTCAATCCCACCTAAGGAATCTGATCCCGAATTGTTATTGGCTATTGGCGACGGACCTCGTAATTTTGAACCACAGTTAAGTGACGAGGATGACACTTAAACTCTGGATCTCCCTTCTCTACACTACCACACCACGCCAAAGGGTAGGATGAAACAGATAGTATCATACTAATCTCAAGCTTCATAATTGATTTGAAACTTAAATTATCTTTTAAATGCTTTTAAATACCAGACATTCTGATTAAGAAAAAACGAGGTAAAAAGAGGAGGTTCATTAAGAGAAAAAAAAAATAAAAAATCTTAATTTTCTAAAAAGATGTTTGCTTGCATCGTTAACAACATTAAATTAAAAGGAATTATTGTATTATTTTTAAGAGAAAATTTTATATTTGTGTAGTAACTAGTTTATCATAGTTCACATACACAGCATAATGACAAAGTAATCAATCTATACAAAAAGAAATTTTTGTATATATATATATATATATATATATATATATATATAT
>BMAV01019321.1:240993-255407 GCA_019973955.1 Trichonephila inaurata madagascariensis
CCCCCCCCCCCCCCCCTTGAAAAATTTCTGTGTGCGTTACTGAGCACAACAATATATTTTTATCACTAGAATTGTGACTAGTATTTTTATGAAAACATTAAAAAGTATTTATATTCATCTAGAAGTAATTAGAAATTATAAACGAAGACGAAAAACTACAGGAATATCCGTGAGAAAAAAAAAAGACGGTGATAGATAAGAAAAATCACGCATATCGTGAGTTAAAAAAATCGCCAAGTACCACCACGTGATCCTCTCACAGGGTAGAGTCCAATTGAAAATGTCAAGGCTGCCCACCGCAAAAATCAGACCACAGCGTTATTTACAGCAGTGATCCACAACCCCCGGTCCGTGGATCAAATGGTACCTGTGTGGCCGCCTAAAGAATATTAAACTATTTCCATTTTATTTAAAGTGGTGTATTTCTCTCGGATTTGTGCAACTTTCCACGGAAATCACTTTATATTCCATGTTAAATCACTTTTATTCATTTTGGGTGTAACTATATTTTATTCTGAAGGCATATTTAAATGTAACTAAATTAAAATTTTTAAATCAAAACTATCTATAAAATATAAACAATCAACGTGTCCCACCCTCAGCGGACCGCCGTAAAATTATCAAACGTTGACTGGTCCACAGCGATAAAAAGGTTGCGGATCACTGATCTACAGGCATCAAAGCAAATAATTCCCGTCTGAGAGACGGATGTTCCGGTCAGAGGGTTAACGGACCTCAGCCTCTCTACACAGCGGGTCTTAATTGTCACTAGGGCTTGAACTCATGATATGCCGACCACGGGTCTATGACCATTAGGCTACAGTGGCCGAGTGATATGAAAGAACAGACTAATGAATGAGAGGGTTCATTGCACTGATGAAGCCTCACAAATTTCATGATAATTTCAGTTTATGATTTGATTATTCAGTTTCAGTCTTTACCAGTTTACGCCTTTATTATTCCAGCAAAATGAGTTTAAAATCAGCGATTGATAAACTTACAGATCATTTCTCTACTCCACTGTTACTATGCATATCAGTTCTTGTGAGAAAAAATAAAAAAAAAAAAAGAATTGTTTATAATTTCTTATACAGAATTTTTTTATTGAAAATAATTAATTATTGAATATATGCAATAGAGATAAGATTATATTTTCGAGAACGAGCAAGTAGTATGAAAAGTTAAAGCATCAAAGAATGGATCATCTAAAACTTAAATTCGAAACGGAGATTTTGCAATATATTATTTTCTTTATTTTTTTATTGTACATTTATCTTAATTTTTAAACTTCTTGAATGTAAGTTTATTTTCACTTTTTCCAAAATCATCACTTTATAAAAAATCTCTATAATATCAGATTGAAATATGAAATAGTATATATGACGAGGTGTGGAAGTGTGAGAATGAGATGTATTGATTGAAGTGCCATATATTATGGGGTTTGAAATTTGTTTCAAACAGCTTATTTTTCAGAAAATGAATTTTATTAAATTTAATCAAAATAAATCAACTTAGGAATAAGTTTAAAATTCAAATTTTATGACGAAACTTTTTCAATGTGTCTTTTTTCATGTAGCTATTTTTGAAAAATACTATCTTATTTCACATTCACTTTACATGCAACATGAATTATATAAGAGAATAGCAAAATTATTTTTTTATAATGTCATTATTTTTCCAGAAATAAGTTGCGTAATTTCGAAGAATCGTTCTAATTTTTCTAATGAAAGAGAGTGCTTTCACTGTACTCCTTGTATTTCGCAATGCATTTAATTACTTCGGAAAGCATCTCCTAACCCGGACTCTATCTACGTTAATTAACAAAGTAAACAAATCATCCTAATGCCAGATAATGAGTTTGCAGTGCCATCTATGAACTGAAATGTGAACTATCGAACCTCTAAAGTAAATGGCTCGCGTTTCGAAATCGCCGATAAAATCAATTCGTAGAAAATCAATCAAAAAATATTTTATAGAATACTCATTGCATCTATTTATTTAGAATTGAATTTAGTAGTTTTCTTTTTCTTCTTTTTGAGTGTCGAGAAATTAAAATATTTTTTTTCCGGATAAATGCTTTTAACGGACTTACACACACAATAATACTTAAAAGAATAACACTGATTCATCAATGATTTTACTATACAAAGTTGTTACAGATTTTCATATTTGTATGACATTAAATTTATACACAATAAGTCACAATTCGACTATCTCTCACATATTCCACTTTAATGCAAATGAAATTCTATTTCCTTGTAAATTTCTATTGGTATTTGATTACGTTTTAACAACTAAATATATTTTTACCACTTTTTCCGGTTTTCTTAAATATTGATTACATTTACTCAGCATCCTGCATATTTTTTGGATGTGTTTATAAATATGTTTTGAGTTACATTTTCTGCAATTATGAGTTTGCTATTGTCATAATTCCTATTTAACATTCCTATTTAATAGAGTATTAAAAATATCAAACAAATAAAAATTTTTGATGTTCCTTATACAAAATTTTAGTTGACGGTCAACCTCATGGATAGGATAGGAAAAAATACAGATGTTTTCAGCAGTGTTTTAAAAAAATATTCTATCGCTCAAACACATTTTTCATAAACATTTGCATATTTAATAAAATGATAGTTTATTAAAATCACACTTCGAAGCAACGCGAGTAATACTGGCGATGAACAACGTTAAGTGAGGAGGACGAGGCTCTTTTAGTCTTCGAGAGCATTGGCACGTTTTCTCCTTTCTGAGGCCCGCGCAATCTCACTTCGGCGTTATCTGAATATTTGAAACGACTATAAACTATAAATTTTGGCGTATGTCATAACAGTAATGATTTTATTAAGGTGGCCATTTTTTTAATGAAAAGAAGGACGAAAAATGTAAGAAAAAATGACAACTTAAATATATGAAACGTTTTATTAATTCAAACAAAAATACGCCAATTAAGCTTGCATTCTTTTTAATTATTATCTTAACCGGGTATTTTTCCATTGAATCATTTTTTTTTTTTTTGTCAACATATCATTTTTAATATATCGGAAAGTTCGGGCTAAAAATATCATTCATACTGAATTTCACGGTAAGCATTGTAACTAAAATATTAACATTCAATTTTGATTTCTTACTCTAGTTACTTCACAAAAATCATTACCAACTGAAAAAAAAACTCTTTCAACTGCTGCATTAGTTCCAGGGCAGCACAACGTAAATTCAATAAGAATAATTACATTTTCATATGGAATGTGTTCATTTTTGAAATGGTTTAAGTAATTTCACCCATCTTTTACCAATTTCTCGGCATGTTGATTTTCCACAATTGTTCTAATTTATTAGATTTTAAATATACATCCAGTCTTCTTTCTACTTCAAACAGACAATTGTCATCGATTTTAATATCAGGCATTTCTTTCGATAAAAACATTATTTAATTTTCTATATCTGCCTATATAATTTACTTGAGACAAATTCAAAAAATACCATTGAAAACTGTTATTTCCTGTGGTATTTGTTTTAGACCATTTTTCGACATTTTGGAAACATGTTTGATTCATCTCTGAATGCAGAGATTAACAGATCAGCTTAAAAGGAGGACACTTCACAAGAAAGGACAGAACGTATAAAAGGAGGACACTTTACAAGGAAGGACAGAACGTATAAAAGGAGGACACTTTACAAGGAAGGACAGAACGTATAAAAGAAAGACGGTTGGTCACCTTAATTTTATACAAATTTTTAAATTAAGTTAGACTTATCAGGAAAAATCGCCCGGTCCTTAAAGGGTTTAAAAAAAAATACAAACAATCAATTTCTGGAGCTATCGGCGTAAAGTCAGCGTTTCTCAAACTGTGGGGTGCGTTTTATTAGGGGGCGTGATAACCCTACGCGGGACTGGGTGGGGTGAGCCTATCGAAAAGTCGAAAATAAAAAATTATTTAAAAATATTAGTAATATAATGAAAGAAACAAAAAAAAAATACATTCTGACATAATAAAAAATAAAATACACATTTACACTGATTTAATACATATATAAAAATATCAGTATACTGCACAGTGTCTTTGATAATTAATTTAACAATACTAAGTTAAGAACAAGTTTAATAATTATACCAATGACCCCATAAGCTTGTCATGCATAAAATTATATAAAAAATTTAATACTTTTCTTGATAATTTGTGGTTTATAATTAAAGTCGCATATATTGTAGCTTTAGCGTCGAAGTACATTATTATTGATTTCTCAATACATTGTTATTGTATGGAAGAGGGTACGATGAAAATTATGATTAAAAATCGGGTCGTAAATGTTGGAAGTGTGAGAAGCACTGCCGTAAATATAAATAGCACCTTTTCATATATAGGAGCTTTAACTAAAAATGCCACGGATATTTTCAACAGAGGATGCCTCGCAGGAAAAAAAAAATCATAAAAATAAAAATTTGAAGAAAACTTTTAAAGTTTGTAAATAACGAAATCTCTCTCTACACGTACAAAACCCTTAACACATTCAAACTTTTTCTATACTTCGTTTTGGTCTTTAGAAACGAAGTTATTCTCAATATAATAGCTTCAAAGTTTCTCTGATACAGTGTGTAACAGATTACTTAATTCTTGCAATAATGTAATAAATACTGTCTGGAGTTCCATAAATCTTTTTAGATGACTTTTGTATTTTATTGTTTTGCCAAAGAAGTCAGCAACAGAAATGGAATTAATAAAACATGAAGGAGAAAAACATTAAAGATCGATAAGTTCGGTTAGCTTTATTGGCTACTGGCCATATTTAACCAAGTTGTGCCAAATACTAATTACTTTTTGAAACAAATAATACATATATATATGCAATCTTGGCAAAACACTAAAACAAATGGAAGGAAAAGGGGGAATTGTCAGGTTGATTGATTTATTGAATATTAACGTCGCAATGTTCAGCTACACGAGGGCTTTCGGCGACGGACCTCTTAATTATGAACCATGGTCAAGTGACGTGGATGACACCTGAGCTGGCACCCCTCTCCTAACTACCACACCAACAGGAGGACGTTTCAGCTCTCGACAGATTTAACTTGCATCGTTGCCCTACACGGCGGGTCTTCAGTGGTACTGGGCTCGAACTCGTGACAAGGCAAGCCACGATCCGATACCTAGACCACTTGGCTACCGCGGTTACATTCACGAGTTCGATTCCAGTACCACTAAAGACCCGCCGTGTAGGGCAGCGATGCACGTTAAATCTGTCGAGAGCTGAAACGTCCTCCCGTTGGTGTGGTGTGGTAGTTAGGAGAGGGGGGTGCCAGCTCAGGTGTCGTCCACGTCACTTGACCATGGTTCAAAATTACGTGGTCCGTCGCCAAAAGCCCTCGTGTAGCTGATCAGTGCGACGTTAATATTCAATCAATCAATCAATCAATCAGCCGCGGTCACATGGCATTGCCATGTGGGATAGTTGTAATTCCAGAAATATCACTGTGACCGTGTGCATCACATGTTTATCACAAATAACAGCTCCACACAAGGAGGAAAAATCACTCCTGTATTCTTAATCCCTTAGTTTTCTAAGGAATATAAGCCCCTAGAGAAGTTAGTATTGGGGAAAGTTTTAAGTCTTTTTTTTTTTTTGTTTAACCAGCCTCATACCTACAGGGCGGCTGTAAGTAAACTTCACCAATTAAAAATATCCTAAAACTAAAACGAGCGTGATCAAATTGTCACCAAATTTAGTATATAAGCAATGCGAGATATGCTGAAGAAATTTATCACGTTAGATGACTTGAGAAACTCCGTTATGCTTTCCATGTGTGAAACATAACACTGGAATAATGACGGTTTATTGTTGAACACACAGTTCACCGCTTTGAAAGCTTACAAATATCTGACAAAGCAGCTGGACAACTTTCCTTACATCGTCCAGAATCAGAGAACACAACAATTTCTCCGCCTGTGACATTTAGTCATAATCTGTATCTGTTTCTATAAACTGAACCGTGTTTTTTCTTTCCATTCAGCACAGACGTACTGTTATTAGTTTTCCTACTTTCTCGCCTACACTGGCGCTCATGTTGTCCAGTTGGGCATTGACTAGTTCTGTTGTTGAATATTCTTCAGCGGACCTGTTAACCATTTAAGAAACAATTTGCGAGTTAGATCAGTGTGATCCAGGGACGATCGGAGACATCCAGGAATGTCTTAAGGCATGGGCCAACTGGGCCCGGGGGGACACGTGGGGGACACGTCTCGCTCTCGACTCAATCTTAATAAGATCATAATTCGAATAATTTCAATAGTCAAATGCCATTTCTGGCTGTGTTCTCCGAAAAACTGATAATTTTGGACAATATGTCAACTGGCTACATGTGATGACCATCGTTCACTTACAGCCTTAGGCCTACCCCCATACACCATCATTATTCTTTAGGTCAAAAAGCGGCAGTCGATTGAGTCGGTTTGTGCAATTGTAAGTCATGTACGTTTATTTGTTCCGGATTATTGCTTATACCAGTATTTGATAACTATGCTATGTATTGTCAACTTTTAAGGGTCATAGTGTAATGGCCTCCCGCCCGGGGAAGCCATCTCTTCATCTAGACCTAAATCTGTGAGGGTAAAGATTGATAACCCAAGCTAACCATGAGAAATCCAATTTATTATTAATAAATATAATAATCAAAGACAAGCCGACTGTAGAGGGTAAATCTAGAGTGATATAACATAGCTCAAAATCTTATTGAATAAGCGCATGAAATCCTAAACGCTTAACTTTACTCAAAGTTATCCAAAGAATCCTAACTTCCTTAATTTATTTCAATAACTAAAGCCCGTCCTATAATCACGCGTCTAAATTCCGATCCTTACCGTAATAGTACTGCGTTCAGCAACTCAGCTTCCTTTCCTTCTTCTACTTCGATTACTAAACATCCACTATATTTATATACTAGTTAATCTGCATATCAAGGTTTCTTCTTGAGAGGGATGGCTGTGAAATAACTCAATTGTTGGTCCCAAACATTTCCCAAGAGGATTAATAGAAAATTCAGTAAAGCCCCGTCACAATTGGTGTGGCCTAATTTTGAGTAGGGGCTTAGGGCCTCAATAAGTCTGAAGACGTCCCTGGAGACGCATGCTCGTCAGAGCTCAAATGTGCTCTTATGATGAGAAAGGCGGTGATTACACGAGCCAGGGTTGTGTCAAAGAAGCCCGAAAATACGCAGTATAAAAGACATGTATGTGTGTGTGTGTGTTTGTGTGTGTGTGTGAAAGAGAGAGAGAAAAGCTGGATATTACCTTCAGAAAATGTAAACTTAGAAAGGAAGAACAACAAAAAAAATGTAAGGGAAAGGAAGAACAACACACACACACACAACGGAAGTAAAATCCCTTCAACCATCGTGTTATAAAAGTTTCGCGGATGACAACCAAAGGGATCCGGCTTTCAAGTAAAATGACAGGACTTGGTTCTCGAGCCTTATGGCGGACGATTGACAATCAGGTGATTATTCCACCGCTATTTTACACATTTCCAAAAAGATCATCGCAGACCTTCGCGTACCTCAATTTGCAACAAGTCTAATCACTGAAAACAATTCTTCTCCAGTTCCCGAGGTTCCAGGTTGAATGCGCCCAACACTATTTCAAACTTGTCTGGCTGTTTGTAATCGATGCAATCACCCCCACGACCTTAGCCCCCATGCGCTGAGTCTCCTATCAATGGTTCAGTTGAATTGTGCTCAGCGTATTAATTTTATATCAACTGATTTCTTCATTTGCGTTAAAAAATAACTTTTTGTTGTATATGTAAGGCCTCCACAAGGATCATATTCGATAGTTTTCTAAGAAAAATATTCAGGTTTTATGCGAGAGACTAACAAGAAATCAAATTAAAAACTTTTTTATTATTATTATTATTCATCCAGCATATTTACAACACTGAATTTAAGTCAGTGGCGTAGCCTACCCATTGCGGGGGGAAGCAGGACTCTAGAGGCCCAAAATCTGATTGACACCAAATACGTACCCTTTGTAAGGAATGCAAAACCTGAATTTGCAGGTGGGGGGGGGTAAATATTCTCCGTTATGCCGCTGACTTAAGTGGACTAGGAGAAGAACAATACATAAAATATTAAATAAGGGATTAAAAAAAGTAAACTGCACAACTACTATAAAATATAGCTTAACCTTATGCTTGTTTGTTGACTGTCAAAGTCAATTACAGTAGAAAGTCGTTTATCTGAACGTTTATTATCCGGAGCATCAAACATCCGGACCAGTTTTTTTTTTTTTTTATCAACAATATGTACTGTATATGAATACGTTTTCGAAAGACAGGGCCTGAAAAATGCATAGAATAAGCTGTGGCCAGATTAGAAGGTGAAAAAGACTTCAATGACGACCACAGGGGAGGAGATTACCGACTTTGTCCAATCGATCCCAGGATTTCAAGAATGCGATGAAAATGTAGAAACCTGGTTGACATGCGATGCAGAAGATTGTAGATTTTAAATGCTAAATGATAACGAGATTGTGATTTCCGTGCAAGAAGAATCCGACCCTGTCGACGATGAAGCAGATGAAGACGAGGACAACAACAACAACGAAAGTAGCTATGGTCCATCAAGTGCTAACGCTTTTTCTGCGTTAGAGACAGCACGTTAGATCTGCGTAAGAGATTAATTTCCACAATAAAGTTAAAATTGCGACATTTTGCACCTATTTTGCTTTTTCTTCAAGCACGTTTCCCGCAAGTAATGACTTTAATTATTCGTATAGTGTCCAGTTTCATATACTGCATGAATCGCATTCGCTTTTCATTTATCCGAACAATCGTGTATCCGAATGGTGTCCGGTCCCAATTTATTCGGATAAACGACGTTCTAATGTACTGTAAAAATAGAATTGCAAGGTCTCTTAAACGTGGCTTTAGTAGATGCAAGCATAATCTCAATTAATATTTTTACGTTTAATCTCACCTAAATAATATTCCTCTAAATTAAGTTGCTACTATCTTTCTAACAGTTTAGCGAACAAATTTATAAATGAAAATCAGAAAACACAGTTCAATTCATTTCTGGTATTCGAAGACCAATTTTAGGAAATGAATGTTGTCTGTCTGTAAGAATTTTAAAATAAATAACTAAAAATTGATTGTAAAAAAATGCTCTTACTTTTTATTCCGAATAAGATGGTAATAAAACAAAATAAATTTAAAGGATTTAATTTGTGATATAAAAACACAACAATAGTTTCTGGAGTAGAATGAGCGTTTTTAATCTGTTTAGTTCAAGAATGATTGATTTTTTTTAACTAGAATCATATAAAAGGCAATTAGTGACAGACTTAGCCATTTTGAAATTAAACTTTAAATTAATTAAGTTTAATATCAACAATTTACAAATGCATAAAAAAAGAATACACTTTATTTTAAAAAAACAACTTAAAGTTAATTACATAAAAATGCTTGAGTGGGAAATTTAATATTCTGATTTAAAATTAATACAAAAAATGCAATATAAAACTCATTATTTGAAATTTTTATAATGAAAAAAGGAGAATTTCATTACTCAGAGTAATTATGCAAAAGCCCACTTGAAAATTTCAGAATAAATAAATACTTTAAATTAATGTAGTATTTTCCCTAAAGTTTATTTTGCATTTTAACTTTAGAATTAGTTAAAATATTTTCTTTCTCGAAATCATAAAAATTCTGTACATTGATTAATTAAATTGCGACGTATAAAATGCTCTGTTGTATTATGTTTCGCAATCTTTTCAAAATGTTAGGCAATTTTAATTAATATTATGGCGAAAGAGGAAAATTAATGAAATTATGAAGAGGGGATGGAAAGGAAGTAATTAAGTAAAAAAATTGGAAGTATATATATATATACAGTTAAAAAATAAACTTACTTTTAAATTATACATTTCAAAAACATATCATTTTATATATTTTATATCTTTTTATTCTTCTCAAAAGGTATTGTGAAATTTTTAATATTCTTATGTTAAGATGAGAAGATATTTTTCATTAAAGCAGCTACGTATTTAAAACTTTTTATATTAAATAAAGTTTAAATTATTTGAATCAACTGAAAATGGAATATATTTTAAACTTACCACAATGAATATTTATTTATTAAAATAAATTTGCTTTAAAAAATATATGTTATACTAATCTATCAAAAGAAAACGTTTGAATAATTTATTAGTTTTACGGTGAAACCTTTAAATGGAATATTTTTTTAATAAAAATAAAATGGTACAAACAAGGAAAGCTATAATTAATTATCTAATAAAAATACTTCTTGTTGCATCTACAGTGGCATAAGGGAAAAAATAGAATTTTTGTTGAAAAAATGAGAATTTTAGTACCAGAAATATTTATAACATTTTTCATTTTAAGAATAATAAAAGAAAATCTTTTGTCAGACGATTATTATTTGTGGTAAGAAAATATTTTTTTAAGATCTAAAAAGATAAATAGCAATTTGTATAAAATAAAAGTTTACCTTTTCTTGCATAATTTAAATGAAGTATTTCATGGTTTTAAATACGCACAATTTTCTTTTCACTATATCGTTTAATATATGAGCTATTTTGTACCAAATATTCTAAAAGTTAAAACGCAATAAATTGCTAAATATGAGTGTAACAAAAGAACAGAATTTTATAAAATCATGGTTTTACAAAATAAGTAATTTAATTAAACAGAATTACTTCAAATCCATAAATTAATGTAAAATCATATATTTATTGAAAAATTAAAATGTTTATTTATTAATGATATTGAAAAAGTAAATTACAGCAAATTTATTCCAAACAAACAACTAAAAATAAAAATGGCATTATACTGTCAGACGATAACAGTTCTCAGGAAAAAAAAATATTCGAAAACAATCGAATACTTTCATATTTTTGAACAAACAGGAAAATACGTACAGAATAAAAGCAAACTTAATAAATGTTGATTTTGAGAAGTCTGCATTTTTAGTCTTTCAGATAAGTTCCAGAATACCTTTTAAAAATATGTCAACTTAATACAACATATGAAAATGATTACCCATAATTTGAATTAGCGGGTTTGTTGATAAGGTAACCATAGTAACACTGACTTCCTATTTCGAATATTGGTACGTTTAGCTTCGATAAAAATTTACCTTAAAAGAGCATGTCTGAATTTTTCATACTATTTTGTTAAATGAATATAGTACATTGTACAAAGAAAAATATAATTATACATATCAAAGAATATTATTTTATTTGATAAACAAATATGAGACACTATTATAACTACTGTCCCCCTCTTTATTTTTTATATAAATCCAGGCTTTAATATTTTCCTAATTTTCAAATCTGGAGATACAAATATAAATTTTTAGCTAAAATTTAATATCACACAAAGCATATGAAATTTTAAAACACAGAATCATTTTTACAACATTCTTTTTTCATTTCATATAAGCGTTATGCCAAAAAAGAAGAGCGGAATAGGATTTATTTCAAAACCACGATTTAATGGGAATGTTCTTTTAAATCGAACATGGAATGAAAGAGCCTTAAGGGAATGATAATTTCGAATGCTTTAGTATGTATATTTTTCAGAGCAAGGTTATGCATTTATATGTAAATGTTTCTATTGTTATTTATACATACAAAATCATATACTAGAATAGTCTGTGGGAGAAGTTTGGTATATTTTTACATTAATACAATGAAAACCTTTAACAAACAAGGTTATGACCAACGGAATTTTTTTTATTTATTCCTTATACTCCTATTATATTCAAGTAATGCAAGCAGAAGCGAACGCTGTTGTTATGAAAGAGATATTTAAAAAAATATCGGTAGTCTTAAAACAGCTGAAAATTCTACAGAACAAGTAATATTAAAAAAAAGAAAAATTAAGTCGGTTCCTACTTAAGTTAACAAAGAAAAATTTTATTTTAGTCACTTTTTATTAAATAATTACAATTAATATAAATATATATATACATATGACAGAATCACAATATTATGTGGCAAAATAGAAAGCGATTTTCCTTGCAATTTTCCATTTTCCTTTCTATATAGGGTGTCGGACTATTATTTTTTTTTTGTTACTATTTATTTATTAATTAAATTTAATTATTCCAATAAAATAGAATAGTAAAAAGAAATCACATTCTCAGAAATTAGGCCATCCCAGGTGGGATTCGAAATCACGACCTTTGGATTAGAAGTCGATCGTTCTACATGGATGAAACGAGAAAGTTTCCTTTTTATGTGTGATGTTAGACCATTATTTTTGTGTTTGTTTCTATTTATTCATTAAGGAAATTTAATAAATGAAGTAATATTTGAAAAAACTGAATTAACATCAATGTATTTGAACTTGAGTGGATGAATAAAAAGTATTTTATTAATAATTAAAATTTGAAGATTATATATATATATATATATATATATATATAGGGAGAATGTGAACTATAATAGTAGAGGAATTGTGAAAAAACCTGTCTATGCGTATTACATATCGATATTTCTTAAATTTAAACAGCTAAATTGGTTTTAGGTTATATATATATATATATACTTTTATGCTCATTAAAAATATCTCGATATCCTACCATATTCCTATTTTAATAGTGAATTGGTCAAATCCATGTGACGTCATAGTCACGTAATAATTGCAAGCGCGTGTTGCTTGGCAATCTGTTCATGCGTTTTGTTGTTGCCAACATTTTCGCAGAAACTTTATTTTAAAAAGTATATATTTACCAATATTAACGCATATAGATAAACAAAATACACTAGATTTAAAAGTAAACGTATACCATAAGATTTGTTTTTAAATTAAAAAATTTTTTTTTTTTTAGTAGAATCTTAATATTTGAACACTAAATTTGAAATTTTCTCTAAATTTTACGAGTAGAACTACACGTACATGTTTAATGTCAGTTTTGAATTCAATGAAGAACACGTTATTGCATTTATCGCATGACCGTCAGGAATTTAACCCATTGGAAAAGAAATTCATTTAAAAGTAAGAATAATCTCTACAAATATCTCAACAAATCTCTAAGAAGTGGCGATTTGCAAAATATAAGTTAACCAACACACAATGAATGTGAAATGAATTATTTAAATAATTAAAAGCGGAATGTAAGACATAGTGCAAATACGTTTTAGATGTCTGACCATTTTGCTTCTAACTAGATAATAAACCTTAATGTTAGTAATTGTTTTGGGGCATGTACATTGTTGAAACTGAGTTGCCGTGGCTTGCTTATCGCTTCTGGTGATGTCATGTAATCTCATTTGGTATGATAATTAAGCACAGTGAAAGTCGTTTAACACGAAACTGAGGGGGACTGAAATATTTTTTCGCTTTAAAAGATTTCGTGTTAAAGGATATTACATATATATTGATATGATGCTCTTGGGTGAGTTATTGATGATTTACGCTTTTCATTTGTGATTGTACTGGGTTTTTAATTCGAACATTCGAATTTTAAATAATTTTTCTTCTTATACGACTATTTTAAAGATGGATACCTCATCTTTGGTGTTCGATGGTTCAATTATATTTTGTGCACTTAATTATTTTAGAGTTTTAACATTTTAATGTTATATTTTTCAGAATGCGATGGCGAATAGTTTAATTTTTAAAGTATTAACTTATTAAATTTTTGAGAATTGGATATTTCCCGGTTAACTTACCAAGTTGCAACAGGGGGAAGGTTGGCGCCATCAAACTAGTATAACCCCACTTATCGGTCCTAAGTCCGAGGTTGCACTTGGATATTTTATAAAATTTTTAATTTTGTTTGAAAACGTTATATATATAATATATAATTGTGCGTATAGTGTGTCATTTCGTGCAACATAAAATGTAGGATAGTTTTTATTTTAATTAATGACGTCATAATTTTTTATTGCCGGAAATGTGAAGAAACCGGGAAATGGTAAAATTTGCAAAATGTCGCAATGCGTGTGTGTCTGCAGAAGCGGATTTTGTTGATCAAAGTGCACGAAAAGTGAATGCCTGGCGTATTTCGGGGCGGGGAATCCGAATTTCGAATCGGTTTCCAATAATACCCGGAACTTTGCTGGATAATGCCGGTCGACCGTATTTTAGTCACACTGTGGCAGGGGCTTACCTTAAAAGCCTTGGAACACGAAAACTTAGTCCCTGTCGTATTTCAAAAAGGACAATCCGAATCAAATATCCTATCTGAGAAATTACCGTATTCCGGACGACCATCTAGTACGCAAACCAGGGCAGAGGCTTACCCTAAAAGCTTTAGAGTGAAAAAATTGCGTTTCTGGTGTATTTGGTAATGATGAATTAAATTCTGAAATCGAATTTTAGAAATTACCTTAACTTTCCCGGATAATGCCGGACGGCTGTCTATAACACGAACCATGGCAGGAGCT